>JBDODA010000094.1:0-84204 GCA_039880815.1 Aspergillus intermedius | reverse complement strand
CTATCTAGGATCCTAAATAAGGCCATAGACTACCTAACAGAGTATCCTAAGCGAATGTGCGGTTCTAATAGCAATAATGGCAAAGGAGTGAATAAGCTGATTGCGCCATATGATATCAGTGAGGCATCAATCAGGCATCAGTTGGTATTGTTCGGTAAGGAACCTCTATATTCCGACAACGGGCTGGCACCGTGACACCCCGGCCCTCTTTGGCTGCTATTTACCTGAAGACTTCAGTACTTTGCCTGACCTATTCCCTCACCGTGTAGGACTCCAAATTGCCAAAGGAGCCCAGACTATCAAAGGTGCAAGCTAAAAGGAAGCCATTAGTTGACCAACACGTTCTATCAGTATTGAATAAATCGTGCTCGAAATCTCATCTTTGTCCCCCTCCTTGTCTGAATTGCATCCATCAACAACATTTATACAGTCGCACCCCACGTTCAGCTACCGAAATAGCCTTACCAACTGCGGGAAGTGGCAAAGTGCTTGGAAGGGAATATGGTGAGGCTTGGGGCGAGGGGAATTTTGGGTTCTTGAAGTACATGGATTGGGTGATTTGTATGGTGAGAATGGCTTTCCAAAGGTGAGCCCACGGCTTGAAGTTGTTCACGTGAAAGGTAGGGGGCATATTTTAGGAAATGGGGATGTTTAGGGGTATATTATAACAGACAGGTAATTTGGAAAGAGGGAAGAGGAGGGGAGTGGAAGCTGAAGGGGAGAGTGCGGGTTGTGGGAGAATTGAGTTGAGATGTTGCAACCTCTGTGGCCTCAATTGTCCTCTTTATACTTGCCCTCACCCGTCAAATCCACCATTCCACCTTTCTCATCAGCAGAAGCAATGAGGCGAATTTCTCTCGTCCTGAAAATCTCATTTAAGACTGCTGACGTGTCTATTTTCATCTACTAGTGACGCCTGGAGGCTGAGATCCGGTGCCCTGCGCCAATTGCATCTGGGTGTTGCAGCTCCAAGCCTCACAGGTCAAACACGCTGAAATGAAAAGAATGCGGTAATTTCACTATTGGCTGGTAAACATGGCGAGGATACATAAAATGAATTGATCCTGGTGGGGTCGAAAGACGGCTGTGTAGGGGGACAGGCACAACCCGGTTCACAGCCAGACCTGGTAGCCAGACAACCAGGAAGTTGCCTTTCCCATGTAGAATCTTGGGAGCCTGGGTGAAGAAGCAATCATGACATCTTGATATAAGAGGCCACAAGCAAGGCAGCTGAGGATCCAGAAGTCCTCAAGGGAAAGCCCAAATAGGATAGCATGGCTGGAAGCAACTCAAAAAGTCGCTGATCAGCTGGCAGACGCGTGAAGGAGCCCATAACTGCAATAGTAAGCAGCAACACAGCATCAAGAGTGAAGTGGATAGCTCAATTTCCAATGAAGCGACAGTAACAAGGTCTCAATGTCTCAATTGTCCCAGATGACCCGTCGGCCACCCCGAGGAGAGTGGACGGCGCCATACTGGAAAAGGGAAAATCGTCGGGCAACGCGGCATCTTGATAAGAGGGCAGTGCACCGGGCGAGGCAGACATGAGAAGGGAAAACGGAAGAGAAAGTGCGTGGTCCTTTGAGGGAGAGATGTCGGGCTTTTATAGATGCAATGGATGCGTTGAGGCGGCATGTGAGCGGCCCAAAAGCAGCGTGATGCGGCGCTATCCCTGATACAGTAGGCGCCATACCGCAAAGGGCAACGGTATTCCCATCAACAGCAGGCGGTAGGGCTCGGCAGAAGCACGGTTCAATGGGAGCCGTTTCTGGCGCCCCGCTAACCGTCACAACTTATACTTCTGAAATTAAACGTACAGTATAATATAGGCTCTAGAAGCTATATTTTGATTTTATAAAGAGTATAAAATATGTACATATCTTCTAACCTTATACCATCTTAAAATACAATAAATACAGATGTAATTCATATTGCCTTGTAAACCAGAAGATTTTATAGTCTCTTTGTCTAATATATGAAAATTCAATGCTATACTATATCATAAATCCCAATCCTAGGCCTTCTAGATGCTTGGTGGTTGAGTTACTATCATTCTAAAAAATGCCATTTTATATGGAATACAGCGGTGGCCCGCTCGGTGGTGTGGCCCACTCGGTGGTGGAATATGTTAGGGCTGGTTAGACTCCTAGACGTTGACGGACAGTAATGATTGATGACAACAAAATTAAATTGGGACCATAGGTTGGATTGTCTATATATCATTCTGTAAATAATATATGGAGAATGGAAAGTTTAAAAAAAAAAAAAAGTAACAGATCTAGATACAGCGATAAAACGAAACGATTTACAATCACACCCAACCAAACCACCCACCAACAAACAACGCCCATTAAGACCTGGTATTGCAAATTCAAGACATCATACTCAACTAGAATGGATACTATCTTTAGGTGCCACACGCGCCAGAAGATAGAGCATATTCCATTTTGCCGGAAGGAAATCGAAAGCAGGAAGAAAGGGACGAAGACAAGAAAAAAAAAAAAAAGAAAAAAACCAACCCACCCTGAAAAACTGCGTATCAACTACAACCAACCATACCCATTGTAATTTAGCACTCATCCCAGACTTTTCTTTGCTCCGGCCGTATATCATGACTTCGTATCTGCACGTGTCACGTCAACGGTGCGAAAAACGACCATTCCCCTCTTAAGATATAACTCTTTGTGTCACGAAGACGCAGCTGCAGAACTTGTATCGGTCTGAAAATTTGGGCTGGCAACCCCTGTCGATCCACCATTGGTGATGGCTTCTTCATTCGACCCAGAACGCGAACTGCTTTTGCTCGATTCTGTACCTTCTTTCTCTCCAAGTCGGGCTTCTGCCGCCGCCAACTTTAACCTCGTACCTGCCAGCTCATGCTGCAACGATTTGATATAATCAATGGCCATTTCAACCGTGCTAGCCTTGCTGATTGCTTGATTTCCGGCTTTCTCCTTCTCTTTGTCGCTGGGCTTGACGTTGCAAGCGGCAGCCTCTTTGGCGGTCTTCATTTTTGCATACTCCACAGGAATCAGGCCTTCAATTTCCTTAAGAGCATTGTTGATCCGATTCCGACGACCCTGCTCGGCAAGTTTGTGGTTTGTGCGTTTCGAGCTCAGATTCTCAGCTAGAGTCTCGGGATATGATACACCCGGCAATAGTGTTCCGTCCAAAATGTGTTGGTAATTGGATTTAGATGCCAGATACAGAGCAGATGTTTCACTCGAGATGCCTATAAGAAGCCATTAATTAGCATCGCATCAAGAAGTAGAGAAAACAGGGAAAGGGGCTTCTTACCATCACCACGTGGGACCAAAGGTTGAATATTAGGGCTGATTTTGGGACGTATTTGCGGACTGGGTTGGGCTGAGCTCAGGCTTGGCCGCTTTCTACTTGATGGACCAAGTTTAGGCGTTTCAGACTTTTTCGCAATCGGCCCACTAGGCGACGGCATAGCAACTGATCGCGGACTGGGTGCCACTGGGCCGGACTTGGGTTCCAACGCGGGGGTCACGCTGGTCGATGCTGCTGGTGTAGGAACACCCGAGTGGATAGTCGTATCGATACGAGCCATCTTTGGACGGGGCCCAGAAGATATAGAAGCCTCGGGAAGAACGACATCAGTCATAATATCATCATGCGAATCGCAGCCTGGTACCAGTTTCGCCTGACCAGTAAATTGACCAGTCGAATCTTGACTCTGTTGCTGCGATCGTTGAATGCGCATCAGCATTGCGGGCGTTGCGGGCGCGTTGTTACCCTGCGATTGGAATGTCTGAGGAGCAATTGCCGGAGACTTGCGTGCATGAGGAATCGCGGGCGGAGGCATCAATGGTTCTGAGAGGGGTTCAGGAGACACCGAGTCTTGCGAACTTTCGTTGCTCCCGATCTGATATCCTCCTCCGCTACCGCCATTGGGCTGGTGTCTGGCCCGATCATCCTGACCAAGACCATTAAGCACTTCATCGGGATTGATACTGAGGAGCGATTTCTTGCGCGCTTGGGGCCGCACAGACGGCGACTGTTGTTTCTTAGCCCGCGCAGAGAATCGATTGGTCGTCGAAGGATGACGACGGTGTTTGGTGCGAAGGAGACCGGGCGAGGAAGGTGTTGATGATGCAGGAAGGGAGTGGTCAACGGGGGACTGTAAAAAGCCCATGTCGGGAATTTGAGGTCCTCCTTGCGGGAACGGGTAGCCGTTATTGGAATTGGCGTTCTGGGCCTCGAGAGCTGGAGACGTGAGAGGGGTGAAATATTCTCCAGGAATGGTGTATTCTGGGAGGCGGAACTGAGTTTCCAAAGGTGTCATTGCAGGGGAAATAAGAGGAGTGTAGTACGCCTGTGTAATGCTAGTGTGTTAGCTTGTGCTCCCTTAGTTTACGGGAGGGAATTCGCTCTAACCTGTTCATACTCGTCCACCCGTTGCGGATATCGCGCGGCATTGCCATGTAGTTCAATGCTGTTAGGGGTCGGTGGAATTATGGTTTGGCCATTGGGAATGTGATAATGCGAACTCGCCGGCTGCTGTGACGGTTCCTGCGGCTGGTGTTGCGGTAAATGCTGGTGGTCTTGAAAATGGGAAAGCTGCTGCGCCTGGGCATAAAACCCGGGAGTCATGGCAGCCGTTGTAGCAGAGTAGGAGGGCATCGACAAGCCTGACGAAGGCGGACCGGAGACATCATGGCCGCTGGTGTTGCCCGTGTGGATATGAAGCGAAGCAGCGGTGGGATCATCGGGGTCCATGCGAACGAACTGGTCTGAAGCGGTCGCAGAAGGGTTCCCGGGAACTGAACGAGGAGGAAGCGACTGCTGCTGCTGTTGTTGCTGCTGGGGAGAGAATGGCATTCCAAACTCGAGAAAATTGGTGAAGTCGTCATCTCCGGCCGGCATGAGCGACTCATCTTGGAGATGATCCTGCCACGACGACAGCGACGGTTCAGGTTCCATTTTCAGGGGTACAAAAAGTAATTGTGAAAACTGGTAGAGACAACGAATGAAGAATAATATAAAAGGGAATATCGACTATCGAAAAAGAGGAAGAGAGAGTGGCGTAAGAGAGAAAATACTCCGGAGTGAAGGCAGAGGCCTTACTCAACACGACAAATTACCGGCATTCATAGTGTTGGACGACGTTGCGAATTCAAATTAACGGAAAGAAATGATCCAGAGCAGGATATGATGCTGGGCCTGGACGCAGAAGAAGAGAGAAAAAGCCAAGAGAAGGTGAGGAAGAAAAAGATGGATTCCTTGTGCCCGGCTTTGCCGATCGGAGTTGAGTCGGGAGGCACCGCTTTTAGCACGGTATACTATACGTACTTGTACTATAACATACGCATACTAACTATGCAAATCCTTGTCTAGAGCCGTTTTTCTATATTGATTATGATTGCGCCGCATGAGGACCGTTGTCGGTGTTGGAACTAAAACCTACAGCTCTCGGTCTATGAGGGGCAAAAGAAAAAGCCCAACCAAATAAAATGAGAAAAGGTTTCCGGAGAGACTCGGTTGGGGGGGGGGCGCGTTCCTGGCTCTGTGTGCGCACAGAATGCAATTTCTTATTTTTTAAGCTTCAATGGACCTCCAATTGGACGAGCGCACATTGTTATATCAAGCATTTGATCCATGCACTCAGGTTGTCTCTGATCGTTCCTGACAGATGAGTACACACGGATATTCTCCGTACTAATGCTATGTTCTCCGTATTCGAGTGAGTCCAGACCCGGGGAGAATCCACTGCTCCATTTGGACCCTCCTGCTTATATCGACGTGGATTGTATGGATGACTGGGACAGTGGGTGCTCCACTTGCACTTCAGAATACGGAATAGTGCCGGCTTTGTCATATCGCAAACGTAAACCAAAGCCATAAACCATTGATTAGTGTTGTGTATGTCTTGTATGTCTCTTTCACATCGGTCGAGTTGCTGAACCAAGGTCTCGCTCTTCAAATTGGGAGATATCGTCGTCTGGTAATTTACGGATGTGGATTCTTGTGTATGAGTTTGCAAGAGTTCTCCTCTTTTTCTGCCGATTCGAGGGATTATCAGTAAGCACTTAGTACTTTGGAGTAACTAGTTAACTATACACCAATGCGATTCCCGTCCTCCATCGGCATCTCCAAGTTTAAGTTAATCGTCATTGTACCCGTCAACGAGCAAACCGAGGCAGCAATAGCTCCAGACTGCCTCTCCTCAGCCGAATGGAGATCAACATGATCATCTAGGGTTTGCTTGGATGTGATCCTGCTGGATAAGCAATGCATGCAACTCAAGCCGGCGCAGGCTTAGGTGTCTGGATTGAAACCAATAGTAGACAGAGATTCCTTGGGAGGCTGTCCTATCATTGCTTAGGTCATTAGTAGGATCCATCACACGATCAAACCACTTGATTGGCACTTATAGTTTCTGCAATGCCTGCAGATGCAATGCTTCGTGAGCATAGCCAAGCAATTCAGATGTCATTGCGTGCCAGACTCAAATCGAGCATCACGTGTAATTTGTCTCCCAGTTTCTGATATATACCCTTGCACTAGTCACTGATCTTATGAATATCTATCTTCAGCTTGGTATCTGGTTAACGGTAACCCGCTGACCTTCATTGACAGTTACTAACAGGCACACTCGAAAGATGTGCTGAGTGGATATTAGATTTGATCAGAGCATATACCGAGTCATGTCAATCATATATACTTATCTGTAGACTACAGTTGTCAGAGGATTCGGACTGCATACTGAGTGTATGCTGTATGCACTCTCCGAAAGGGAAAAAAAAAAAAAAGAGACCGTGTCAAGAGATGCATACCCCTGGGGTAACATGACATAACATAACGTGATATTACCTGATTAGGCAGGCAATCACTCTTATCACCGCTTCAACCCATCATCATCACCGCATCCCCAGCACAAACATCTTCCATCCCCGACCGCTTTCTTTCATCTCCTTATTTCATATTGCTCCATGGCCTCATTTTGATTCTCCTTGCGACTACGTCTTTTCGCGATGAGGCCTCCTGTTTCAGACGTCCCTCTACCTTGTGCCCGCAAGGCCTCCTTCGAGCAGCCGGGGTCTGATCCCCGCATTACATCCCCCGCAACTTTCTTTCTTTCACGACGTCCCGATAACGACTCCTATTCCGATTCTGGCTCCGAAGACGCTGAGGCCACGCGAGGTAGTATGTACGGCGTCCAGAGCCTCGACGAAGCTGTTCATCAGGCTACATTGGCCGCGTCCGAATGCGACGATATCCCGGCAGCGGACAGCGGTAAACTGTCCCCCAACCCGGCTTCTCATAACAATAACGAACACGATGCGACCGAAATCGCCCAGCGGAGATCGGCATTCAGGGCATTCGAATTGCTTCACTTCAAATCCGATCCTTCTTCCTCCTTCTCCTCTCTCCAACCTCCACCTTCCGATCCGGCCTCATCGCGTCCCTTGACACCGCTCAATCTCAGCAACCCAGATGATCATTCTTCATCACTACCGAGCAGTCCAAAATCACTGTCGGATCATTCCCTTAAGCCGCTGGACGATGTTTCCCTTACAGACGAGCAGGCTATCGTCTCCGGGGACGAGGACAGCGATGGCTGCGAGGTGCCGGAAGCTGGTACTGACAATATGCCTCAGTTGATCATGCCTAGTCTTAGGATGCCTAGTCGAAGACCTTTTACAGAACGAGGGAAAGCAATGGGTCGGTTGAAGGTGCTCTTTGCTGGTGCTTCCGGTAGGTTCATACAACGGTGCAGAGGAGAAAGCAACTGACCGCTGTTAGGTTCTGGGAAAACATCGTTGATCAAATCAATTGTGCAAGAATGCGAACACATTGTACATGTTGACCCCTTTCCCCCTTCCTCTTCTTTGACACGACGGCGCCGGTCGTCTCGCGCACAATCTCATGGCATGCGCTCAGCCATGTCAGAGATCCACGCGAGCACCAAGCCGTATCCATCATGGTGGTCTGATTTAGAGGACTCACGTATCTTGCGGAGAAGGAAAAGCATGGGCGACATTGTGCTTGAGCGCAACCTATGCTTTGTCGACACTCCCGCGACTTCGTTGAGTCGTACTGAGCAGACTGAGGTTATTATCTACTACATGCGCCAGCAACTCGGCCGTGCTATTGGGGCTCTGGATTCCTCGAATGTTGATTTTCAAAACATGCTTGCTGGGAACGGCGGTTCCCAGGTTGACGCAATCGTCTTTCTCATCTCACAGGGTAAGTGCCTGGTCACAAGTCACACTCATGCTTATGCTCTGACTCACATACATTTTAGATACCCTTGACGAAGACGTCGAATGTATCAGGAAGCTTTGTGATTTCACGAATGTCATTCCAGTCATAGCAAAATCGGATCTCATGTCGTCTGACCAGATCGCTGCCCTCAAGTCCACCTATCAAAAACAAACACGAGCTGCCGGTGCCAAACCTTTTCTCTTCGGAAATCAGTCTCCAGGTGAGACGGATATATCTGAATCCCAGACGCCTTTTGCGGTGTCGTCCGCAAAATCCAATGACGAGGATACCATGGATGCCAGTACTTTGATGAGCCCGGATTACGTTCAACCCTTGGTATCATCCGAGTTAAGCCTCCTTGTCCAGAATCTATTTGATCGAGATCACCTGGCCTGGATGCGGCATTCTGCATCCAAGAAACTCGTTCAAAGGCAATATGAGCAACAACGACCTATGCAATCACCTAAGACACACCAATGTTCGCCCTCTCTGAGCTCCTCCGTGTCAATATTGACTTCTCCAAATCACTCTCTATCCTCCCCCGGTTTTGCCTCGCCTGCCCTTAGCGGTTCATTGGATTACACACTAGCACGAATAACAGACCACACCCAACGAGAAGAAAGACTAGCCCAAGTACACCTAGTCAAATGGGCCGCAGACCTCCAACGAAGCCTCCAAAACGAACGCGAGCGATACGCAGCAATAGCCAGAGGCGAACGCGCCGCTTGGCTAACAGAACGTCTTAGCGAATGTGTCGTAGACAGCTCCCTAGTCCCCGTCACCACCACTCAACCACCATCAACCACCTTCGGCGGACCGCTATGCGTCTCCCCCGAAAAAGCAAGAGGAAACCGCGTCCAACTCCAAACCAAACAAAACATCAAATACCGCCACATGACGGGGTTATCACCACACGACCCGTTGGGTGTCGTGTGGTGGACGGACGATCTCAAGCAACGGGGCTGGAGAATGTTCCAGGTTGTTGGGAGTTTCGGAGTGGTTGGGGGGCTGGCCCTCTGGCTTGCTAATTTCTGGGGCTTTCCGCCTCCAAGTCTAACTGATGTTTCTGTGGACTGGTGGTGATTGATTGATTGCTTGGTTGATTGAAGCCTGGCAGAGACTGGAATTCTGCAGGTGGACGGTATATATGCATGCTCTTTGGAGTATGAGGCATAGGATTCTATACTATTTACATTTATATCTGAGAATAATAATATTTCATTGCTGGAACTTGAATTGCAACTGGGCGTCTGTTTCTTGTGATATGGTTCTCTTTCAACTTCAAGCGGGTCTGTTCAGGATATCGAATATAATTTGAATAATAAAAATAATGAATGTTTAATTCTAAATCTATTCTAACAAAAAAACTTTTGTATTCTAGATCCATCGTATGTTAGTGAGTGGTATTCAAACGATGAGACACACTAGTGTGATCCAACTTTATTGTACTATTAAACTGCTATCTACAAGGGCAAGCAGCCTGCCAAGGAAGCACGAACCTGGGCTTGCTAGAAATCTACGAGATTTATTTGGAAGACAGAAGTTGAACAGTAAAAAGTAGCATTCTTCGTAGAGAAATAAGTACATAAAGTACTGTGGATGGAATTATTCAAACGCTCAAAACGCCGGGTTATAGATCGTAACACACATGTCTTTCCTGTCCCGTCTCAAGGAGTGCAGTACTCGCATTATGTCCGCGGATACCACCGGAACAGTTGCCTAAAAGTCATTAAAAGAGAAAAAAGCGAGCAATTAGGAAAGAAAAAAAAAAGTTGAAAGAAGATACATTTCGTGTCCCCGTTTCCAATTAAAGGCTTTTAATTTTTCTTTATTCTTGGGTGATTCGTTTAGTCAACCTCCTCCATGGAGCTCTCACCGGCGGCAGCGGCAGGAGCAGACTCCTCAGCGGCCTTCTCTTCGGTGGTCTCGGTGTCCTCGTCGATGTTCAGACCGAGAGAGACGAGCTTGTGGATACGTTCAGCGAAGCTGGCGGGCTCTTCAATGGTGAAACCGGAGACCAGGAGAGAGGTCTCGAAGAGCAGCTGGGTGATGGACTTGACGGTGCGGTCGTTCTCACCGTCAGCCTCGACCTTCTTGCGGAGCTCCTGGATGATGGAGGACTTGGGGGAGATTTCGAAGGTCTTCTTGGAAGACATGTAGGAGCTCATGGAGGTATCACGGAGGGCCTGGGCCTTCATGATACGTTCCATGTTGGCGGACCAACCGAACTGGCCGGTACGGATGGCGCAAGGAGCGCCGATGAGCTTGTGGGAGACGACGACCTTCTCGACCTTGTCGCCGAGGATCTCCTTGAGGCTCTTGGCAAGACCCTCGTACTCCTTCTCCTCCTTCTCGCGCTCAGCCTTCTCCTCCTCGGACTCTTCAAGCTCGAAGTCCTTGGTGATGTCGACGAGCTTCTTGCCGTCGAACTCCTTCAGCTGAGTGAAAGCGTACTCATCAATAGGGTCAACAAGGAACAGAACCTCGAAGTTCTTCTGCTTGAGGGAATCGAGGAAGGGAGACTTGGCAACAGCCTTGATGGACTCGCCAGTGATGTAGTAGATCTGCTTCTGGTGCTCGGGCATGCGGGTGACGTAGTCCTGGAGGGAGGTGGCCTCGTCACCAGACTTGGTGGACTGGTAGCGGAGGAGCTTGGCGAGGGTGGGGCGGTTCTGGGCGTCCTCGTGGATACCGAGCTTGATGTTCTTGGAGAAGGCCGAGTAGAACTTGTCGAACTGCTCACGGTCCTCAGCGATCTCGGTGAAGAGCTCGAGAGTCTTCTTGACAATGTTCTTCTTGATGACCTTCATGATCTTGTTTTGCTGCAGGGTCTCACGAGACAGGTTGAGAGGAAGGTCCTCAGAGTCGACAACACCCTTGATGAAGCTGAGCCACTCGGGGATGAGGTCAGTGGCGTCATCGGTGATGAAGACACGACGGACATAGAGCTTGATGTTGTTCTTGGTCTTCTTGGTCTCGAAGAGGTCAAAGGGAGCGCGCTTGGGGATGTAGAGGATGGCGCGGAACTCAAGCTGACCCTCAACGGAGAAGTGCTTGACAGCAAGGTGGTCCTCCCAGTCGTTGGAGAGCGACTTGTAGAAGGAAGCATACTCCTCCTGGGTGATGTCGGTAGGGTTGCGAGTCCAGATGGGCTTGGTCTTGTTAAGCTCCTCCTCCTCGATCTTGCTCTCCTTGACGGTCTTAGTCTTCTTCTCCTCCTTCTTCTTCTCCTCCTCCTCATCGACCTCCTCGACCTTGGGCTTGTTGTCATCCTCGCCCTCCTTCTTCTCCTCAGCCTCCTCATCGGGGACCTCCTTCTCGGTCTCCTTCAGGACGTGGAGGTAGATGGGGTACGAGATGAACTCTGAGTGCTTGCGGACAACTTCCTTGATGCGGCTCTCCTGGAGGTAGTCGGCCTGCTCGTCCTTGAGGTGGAGGACGATCTTGGTACCGCGGCCGATCTGCTCGCCCTCGGTGTCCTGGGTGAGGGTGAAAGTGCCACCGGCAGCAGATTCCCAGATGTACTGCTCGTCATCGTTGTTCTTGGAAATGACAGTGACGCGGTCGGCAACAAGGTAGGCGGAGTAGAAACCGACACCGAACTGACCGATCATGGAGATATCAGCACCAGCGGAGAGAGCCTCCATGAACTGCTTGGTGCCCGAGCGGGCAATAGTACCAAGGTTGTTGATCAAGTCCTGTGTGCCATGTTAGCCCTAATCCAATCACGCCATTCACAATGTATACTAGCAACTTACAGCCTTGGTCATACCGATACCGGTATCCCGGATGGTCAGGGTCTTGGCCTCAGCGTTGGGGATGATGTCGATACGGAGGTCCTTGCCCGAGTCGAGCTTGGACGAGTCGGAGAGAGACTCATAGCGGATCTTGTCAAGGGCATCGGAGGCGTTGGAGATAAGTTCACGCAGGAAAATCTCCTTGTTGGAGTAGACAGTGTTGATGATGAGGGAGAGGAGCTGAGAGATCTCAGCCTGGAACTCGAAAGTTTCGGCAGACATGATGGAAGTCGTTAAGGCGTAATTCTAGATGGGGAAAAAAAACTGTTAGCCTCAAGGTCCCGTATCTGATTACCCCGCCACGTTGAGTCACCACAGAAATTCTCTACTGTCTGTTCGATGTTCAATTTTCTGACAGCAAAGAGAGAGAAATAAAAATCTTCTCTTTTCCATCCACTATTCAACTCTTTCCATGAGAAACAGAGATTGTAGATGAAACAAGTCGAGCTCAACAGGCGGAGGTGGGGTTAACACAGCGGATACTCACAAGTTAAAACCGAACAAAAGAAACCCGGAACGAAAAGGAAACAGGGACAGGAAAGATGAAGATGGAGAAGATGCCTTCAAGAGGAGGCAGGAGATGATATGGTCAAGGAGTGATGGAGAGAAGGAAGAGGAAGAAGTGAAGCGGGCACAGGAAAGAAATAAATTCTCTGGGAAAAAAAAGAAAATCAGTTTCTACGGCAATCCAGCAACTTCCACACCCTCTCCGCTACCCGCTAAACCCGATCCGGTAGTTTGCTGTGTGCATGGAGGATCTTCCAGCGTGTTCTTTGGTCAATTCTGTAATCCCTTTGGCTGACATGTCTCCAGATTTTTCTCCTGTTCCATTCACTGCCTTCTTTTGCCTCTTTCCTCTTGTACTTTGGCCGCCACCCTTTCTGCCTAAGGCATGCATCTAGAACGTTCCGCTCTCCACCCGTTCCCCTCCGCGGAGCCAATCACATCCCTGTTTCCAGCTCTATACCCATGGCAATACCGTATTGTACACTTTCCGCCCTCTTCCTCCGCCCGGTCTCTCCGTACAGCTCGGTAATCAGTGTAAGCAACAGATCCGATCTACTATCAAGATCTCATATGGCAGCAATGTAAAATATGAGCCATTTCAGTCCCATTGTGAAGATATGAAGAAAAGGTATGTATGAGTACGAACATTCAGCTCGCTATGCTAGAACCCAGTTGTAAAAAAAAAAAAAAAACAAGAGAGAAAAGAAGTGGTATGAAGAATCCCAAACAAATCACACACCAGTGCCCTGCTCTGCAAAATGGGCAAAACAACGAAAGAAGAAAAGAAAAGAAACGGAAAGAAAACAAACGACAAACAGACTTTTTCCAACCGCTAGTATGCACTGTAACGGAGAAAAACCCGAACCACATGGCATGTCATTATCAGTAAAAACGCAAGTAATACATGTCCTATATTTGCTCCGAAGTAGGTATCGAGAAATCAAGATGAGAAATAGGGGCTAACCGTCATTCATATGGCGAAATAGCAGAAAATTCGGAGAAATATAGGCAAAAAAAAAAAAAAAAAAAAAAGGAAAAGCTTCATAAGCTTCGTGAAATCAAATGCTTTTTCGTGTTTCGTAGGCTCAGTCAACTCCTTAAAATCAATTAAGGAATTTAAGCAGCCTGGGCCTGGTTACGACCCTGACCCTTGGAGCCAAAGTTTCCACGGCCACGAGGGGTAAAACCACCGCGGCCATCACGCTGGAAACCACCACGGCCCTGGCTGCCTGCACGGTCTCCGCGGCCACGGCCAGCGCCACCGCGAGGACCGTAGTTGGCGTTTCCGTAGTTACGGGCGCGGCGCTCTTCCACGTTGATTTGTTCGCTTCCGATCTGGTGGGGGTTAGCAGCAACAGCAGCAGCATAACCAGCAGGCTCCGCGAAGTCGACGAAGGCGCAGTTCTAAGGAAAACCATTAGTTTAACACATCTAATGAGAGAAGCAAAGGAGTGGAGCGTTTAACATACCCTTGGACGGCTCACTTCAAGGTTCTTGACCTTTCCAAAGCGGGACAGAGTCTGCCTCAGCAACCCTGCGTCAATCTTGTCGGTAACATTCTTGATGTAACCAGACACTTGTTCGTCGCCGCCACGAGACTGGGTCTTCTTGTGGTCGTGACCAGCGGTTTGCCAGCCATTGTTGTCGTTGGCGGCAGGCTGGCTGGGGGTAGGCGCGGGGACAGCTGCCGGCTGAGGAGCCGAAACAGCAGGCGCAGTAGGCTGGGGAGCAGAAGTGGGTGCGGGTGCCTTGGGAGCAGCAACAGGGATAGCAGGAACAACTGGAGCAGCACCCGGCTTCGACGCGATGTTGGCCCAGGTCTTGGGGGCGGCCGGGGCAGCCGGGGCAGGAGCGGGGGCCTCCTTTTCAGGAGCGGGGGCTTCCTTCTGGACAGCCTTGGGGGTCGGCTCCGGGCTTGGCGGGTATTCAGTCTGGGTCGACTCCGGCTCAGCGGCGGGAGCAGGAGCGCTAGGAGCAGCGGGAGCCTCTTGCGTTTCAGCGACACCGTTGGTCTCAGGAGCAGCCTTGGGCTCCGCGGCCTCGCCGTTAGGCTTAGCCTCTTCAAGTTTCTCATCGAGCTTGGCGACCGCCGGCTCGTTGTCCACCTGAGCCTCAGGAGCAGCAGAGGCGGCTTCAAGAGCAGCTGGCTCTACGGGGGCCTCGGGGGCCTCGGGGGCCTCGGGGGCCTGCTGCGGCTGCTCCTGTTGCTGCTCCTGCGGTTGCTGCTGCTGTTGTTCAGGAGCCGGGGCGGGCTCCTCAGCGGCGACATCCTCTTCCTCCTCGGTGAGGTAACGGAAGATATCGTTCAGCACGTAGTAGCCATTGGGCTGCTCGGCCAGAACGAAAGTCTGCACAAACTTGCGGGACGGCTCAGACTTGTTGGATATCTCACCAATGACATGAACCAGGATGTTGTCAAACGAGGCCTGGGAATCAACGTTCAAGACGCGGACCTTGCAGTCCTGGAAGTCCAGCTGCTTGATCTTCTCATTGATGGCCTAGAAGAGCGGTTAGAAATCAGGGCTTTGTTGGCAGAGGACAAGCGACATGGAGCATCGACTCACCTTCTGACCAACGGCGACAGGAACCGACTCGGCCTCAGTGCCAAAGACAAACTGCGACCGCCGGGAGTAGAAGAGATGGAGTTTGTCTGGACTGCGGCTCATGTTGGTGTAGTACTGCTCGACAAAATACCAACCGACTTCATCTTTGGAGATTCCATTCTTCTGATCGGCGGAGGGCGCATTCGAGGGCGTGGACGACTGCGCGGGCTGGAAGTTGGCAGAGTTGTTCATGACGTGGTTGTAGGAGTCTGCGTACACCTGCGTGGGGTAGGTGCCGTTGATAGGAGCCTGAGTCGTGTCGGCCATGGTTGAAGTAGCAACTTTTAAAATTGGCGTGAAAAAACAAAAGGTAGTCCGAGAGGAAGGTTCTAAATAACCGAGGAAAAATAAGGTCGTGGACAAAGGGATCTATGGACAATCGAGCAGCCTCTATGGAGATATCGATAAAGTAAAAGGTCTAATAAAAAGCTTTCACACGCTTAACTGTAATGTATGAGACCCCGGTCAGTATTGGAATGGGAAGCCGAAGCGGAGTAGTGAGTGACACGAACGGTTCACGATAAAACGAAGGCGGGCAAGCCAGGAAGGACGGGAAAAAAAAATGAACCTACCAATGTGACAGCTCGAAGATAAAAAGCGATAGAGAGAGGTATAAAAAGAAAAAAAAGCGTTCGTGTCGTGTGGAAGGGAAATTGTGAGGAAGTTTAGGGAGATATTCTTATTGTGCGGATTTCCAATCTGAGTGAAGACCAGATGAGAAATCAAGATGAGATGAGCGACGATTGCGAAATTCCGGAGCGGAAAGGACAATGGAAGACGGGTGACAGACAAATACAGGGAGTCTGAATATGGGGAGAGTGAGGATATGCGAAGACGAGGAAGTGGAGGAAGAAGAAGAGAAGAGAAGGAAAAGAGAGCTTCTCTTGCTGTGGTGAACCAAATTCGCTGTTTCAGTGCGGCGGGTCTTGGCATCGCATCCACCGCTTTCTCTATTAGGACAGCGCCCTGGCCACAGCGGAGAAAGACTGATTCATTCACTACCATTGGACTGCGTTACTCCGTACTATGAAGAACTGTGGTCCTTGTCCATGGCGAGAAGCAAATACAAGAAATCAACTTATGGATATGTAACAGTAAATACAGCCGTGGGGACAAGATCGTGACGAATTTTTCAAACCATTACTGCGCAAAACAGATAACCAGACAACCAGAAAGACTCAAGGCGAAACGGAGTCTCGTAATCGATCAAAAACGCCATCGACAACTTTAAGAGAAAATAAACAAGATACAAGAAAGGTCGGGGGTATGATGGTCATGAGAAGGGAATCTCATCAAACGATAGAAACCAGGTATCGAACGTCGCGTGCACCAGAACCACAAAAGAGATGTAAAAAAAAAGAACCCAATGGAACAAATCAAAAATCGAGACAAGCCAATTCTTCTTCTCGCATGAACTCAAGTAGAAGCCTCAGCCGCGGCCTTCTCGCTCACAACAGGCTTGCGCATAACGGCATCCTGACCGGTCATTCTGCGGCCGAGCGCGCGTTCCATCTTGGCACCAATGGCCAGCTTGTCGAGGCTTTCGGTCTTCTCGGGGGTGGGGACGAAACGCTGCTTCTGGAGGGGCTTGTTCTCGAGACGCTCGAGGCCGTCACGAACGTGGTTGACTTCAGCCAGGCGGGGGTCACCGCTGGGCAGGCCGCCGTTGGAGGCGATCGAGGGGGTTCCGCTGATGGTGGAGAATCGCTGGGAGGCACGGTTCTGATAGATAGATGTTAGTTAAAGGGTTTCATTCCATCCAACAAGACGCGATGAGACGTACGCTGGGCATGATGGGTCTCGAGGATTCCAACGAGTTCTGACGGGCCATGTCTGTCAAGAGCAATATGCGATAAGACTGGTAGGTCACTGAGATTATCGCCAATTAATTTAACGGTTCGAGGACTAGGGGAGAAACAAGAGAATAAAGATGGAAGATACGCCGATCCAAACATTGCATCACCGCTGAAGAGAAGCGATGGAGCAAATGGAGCGGATGGGAACGGATAGAACCGATAAGTCTGCGTACCTTGGATTTGATATTTACGTGGTTGAAGCAACAGTATTCTACTGTCGAAGTAGACAAAGAAAGTAACGAGGTGAAGTTGACGACAGGAAAAGAAGGAAAAAGAAGAGGAAGTGGGATAACCGGATTGTTATGTATGGGTTATGCAAGTCGTCCCAGAAAAACTCAGGAGGCGCTGAATGAATGTGTGGGGCGGTTAGCAGACACTCTGACTCTCCGGTATCAGACAATCAAACAATGAGTATCAGCCTGAGATGTTTTGTATGTATCAGTGGGGGACCGACAGGTGGAGGCGTTGATTATTGCAATCCTTGACAAAATGATAGTCCAAAATCAATAAATAATCCTCTGTAGACGGACGGAGAAAGAAAGTGGCGGCGTGGAGAGGGACAAAAGGGGGAGGAGGTGGTTGAATGAGTTTGATTAAGCGCATATCACCACGATCGGCTGAGTCTCTACGGAGAATTTGTACGCACTTGGGTACTCTTCAACCAATGCATTTTGAGCAGTGATGTTCAACTATCATCATGCTTGATTACTCTCCTTGCAAAGATCTCTGTCTTACTTGTGGAATTCTTAAGAAAGTTACACCGCCACGTGCTTTCCACGCGAGATTATCACCGAATTCCACGTGACATCGAGGTTCTACAGCTGTACTCTGCAACATCAGAGTAAGACCCTTGACGTGTCTTTGTAGAACCCTGAAAACACTCAGTCCCCTATCGATCTCACAGATTCTGAGCAACCCATGCCCCGAACTTGTACTTGCAGACCCCAACGCCCAGCTCCACCAACTAGTGACCACCTATCAAGCTCTGACCAGCCCCAACCGGACACCACAAACGGTCTCTTCTCTATCCAGCTCAATAACCCAAAAGGGCCCCGCCTTTTTCTACTTCAGTCCCCATTGATCTTCATGACATGTCTGCTGTCAGTTTCTTACAATAATTAATCCTTCCGGAGAGGTTGCGTTTCGCCTTGTCAATAATAGCAGCCTGAGGGTGATCAGGCCCCTTGTACGCGAAAAGGGGACGGGTTCAAGCCATAATGCTATTGATTGGCTGCTGGCCAAAGAAATAAGCCGAGGCTTACTCGGATTTCCAGGATTCTCTGCAGAATGTTTGTTCATCCGAGTCCGGGAGGGACTTTCCCTGCAAGTCAGGTACCATATCTGGTCTGATTCAGGTACGCGTCGCGTTCCTACTATTGAACAAAATACATAGATAGTACTTGTACTCGTCTTTCTGATCAGTCTAGTGTCCATTTATAGAACATAAGGACACTGCGGACGACGCGAGGTTGGATTAGGACAGTGAAATTGGACGATACAAGTAGCTTCCCATGGTTACAGATCACTCGCCTTTCTTAATTGGCCAGTGGCTGCCGCTCTGTTTCAAGCCTATGATCTCTTTATCTGTCAAGTGAAATATCATGGTGCATCACGTGATTAACAATTCAGTCGACAGAAGAGTCTATCTTTCTAATTGAATCCAGAAGAATTCAATAGAAATCTGTTGGCTATCTTTAATTGCTACTTACAAGAATGGTGATACATTGTAATTCCCACGCTTTAGCGTCCATACAAAACCGTAGGCTTGGCATTATCGTCATTCCCCGCCGCAAAGATTTGCAGCTTAATTTTCATACTTCTGAAGAGTTACTTACGAGCACAGCAAATATAAATAAAACCGAAGACAAAATGCCCAAACCAAAGAGCTTTATCAAAGAACCTAAATTAAAGAAAAAGACAGCTCAGCAGGTAAAACCAACCAATGCCCTCTGGTAAAAGAAACGACAAAATCTAACCCTGACAGGTTCCGGTAACAGCAGATGAATTCCTAGCTGGTATGTTTCACTATACACAAAGGATTGCTATGTATACTGACATCCGACGCAGTCGGTGTCGAGCAAGAAGAAGCCGGCGAGAAATGGCGCGCCGGTGACGCTGCCAAGTCCCTGCGTTTCTTCATGCGTGCTATTACAACGTATGACCAGGGTCTAGGCAAGCATCCTACGTCTTTTGATCTGGCGTATAACAAGTATGTCTTTATCCTAATGATTGGTTTGCATGGATACGTGGAAATAACATAAACTGGCAGAGCTCGTGTTCAATATGAAATCACACAACATCCCAAGTTGGCCGCTCAGTTACAAACTCCCCTGCTCCAAGCCTTACAGGTCGCACTGCAATCGCATAAAGATGCCCTGACCTTGGATCAAGAGAATGCAGACGTCCTGTTCAACACCGGCCAGGTGCTTACCAGTTTGGCCGAGATCGTCTCCGATATTAGACATCCCAGCGACCAGCAACTCACGCAAGCTGTTCAATGTCTCCAGGAGGCTCTCGAGCTTTTCCAGCGTTGTTTCACGGTGCAGGAACTGCGTTTTACTGAGATGCAGGAGGAGATCAGGCAGATGGAATCTGGTGACATACAGGTCCCAGGTGTCCAGCAACAACGGGAACTAGAACCGCAGTCGCAGCCCGATGCTAATGAAGATGCTGCTGAGGATGCCCCAGAGCAATGGGCCGCTGTGGTCGAGCCAGTGACTAAAGACAGCCTAGTCGATACTGCAGTGGCACAACTCGAGGCGCTCACCACCCTCTGCAATTTACTCACTTTCAATCCCGGTGATAGCCTTCCTTGGGTCGAAGAGTATTCTTCCAATCTTGTCCAGAATAAAATGCCGGCGTATGTGGAGGGTTCAAGCAGAGAGTATGAGGCAACTATGGCCCGTGCCAAATTCATTTGCGCCTTGACAGAGGTCATTTACCGAAGTGGCCGAGTCGAAGTGGAGACATACCATCAGGAGATCACTCGTGTTTTCGGTCCTGAGTTGAATCTGTCTGCCGATCCGGAAGGTCTCTGCAGCAAAGCGGATGCTCACATGTCGTTCAACACTGCTGTTGCAGATCTCCCTCCCACGCATGATCCAGAAGCATTCAAGAAATCCTTGGTCTTGCGATGGAAATCGCTTTCCACCGCTTTGGACGCCCTAACAGCGGCCTCCAAATTGCCCGATGCCGATAACCTCCCCAAGATTCACATTGCAAGAGGTGACGTGGAGATGAACCGATGGAGACTTGGAATGGCGCCGTGGGAGTATGGGATGGCCCAGCAGAACGGATCCCTTCTTCTTCGAAACGCGCAGACATACTATCGCGGTGCAGCGGCTTTGGCCAGACGAGATGGAGCAGCAGAAGAGATGCGAGACGGGACGTGCAAGGAAGCCTTCGCGGCAGGATTGGAGGGCCAGAAGGACAAGCTAATGCAGCTCAGAAGGGCCGCACCAAAGGAGCTGGTGGCAGTGGCGGAGGACATGGTGGATGATGGTCTAGCAAGCCCCATAGAATTAGAAGCTTTGCTGTCGTCATAAAGCAAGAAAAGGCGAATGAAATAATGCAAAAAAGTTTTCCCGTGCTCGTCGAATCACTTGTTCTGTAAAGCCTTAGATCTCAGCCCTGCCCTTGATCTCCTCATCCATCTGTATCGTCTCCTGCCGCAAATCATTCTCTTTGCTATATTGTGTCGCAGCAGCAGCGGCGCCTTCGAGATCACCGACAACAGACTCGAGACTCAACATCAGATTTTCAATCTCCACCCTCTGATCTTGAATCTCCTGCGCCAGAGTAGCATTCTCCGCATTCGTAGCATCAATCTTCTCGTTCAAATTCGACTGCGCCTCTTTCAAAAACGGAGTCAAATGCGCCTGATACAACTGTTCCGCGCCTAGAGTATGAGGCCTACCATCGTCAGCACCACCATCATCACAGAAAAGCGAAAAGAAACACATACGCAACATTCTCCCCCTCCCCCTCCTGCATCTCATCATCCCCATTATCCCTCCTATACCTCGCCTCCCCCACCAACCGGTCCAGCTCATTCAACTGCCTCACCACATCCCGCTCCAACACGATGTCCTCAAACTCCGCCTTCGCGCTCTCCTCCAGCTTCCCATTCAATTGTCTCCACACGCTCTCCAAACTAGCCGGGACATGTTTCGCGGGCGTCGGAAAGCAGCTGGCGAAGTTTGAGTAGGAGTTTGCGCGGAGGGTGCGCGCGAGGGCTTGCTCAAAGACTTGTTGGAGACGCGACGCGCGGGGGCCCGGGGTTAGAGGGACGGGGGCTGGTGGGGGTGGGGATGGGGAGGCTGGTCTTTGGGGTTGGATGTTGGCATTGCCGGCGTTGGTGTTGTTGTCTGCCATTGTTTCTTTTTTGAAGGTTGGCAATGTGACTTAGTCGAGGGGATGGGATTAATTGTTGATGTTCGGAGTTGGATCTACGGCCGGTTGTCGATAAGGAATACCACGTGATCTTTATCTACTGGAGTATAGAGACTTGACAAGTATATTATATTGCTATTCAAATAACACAGCGAGAATATAAAAGCACTATCCATAACTCATAAAATCCATCATAGTATAGACTAATGTTTGATTAAACTGTCAATTCCTGCGTGCTGCCACTCCGAAATGCACCGCGAGATCCCCTAGACCCATTGCTTATCACACTGCTAGGAAACAGCCTGATCTTGATCCAATCCATGGGTAGTACTGTGCAGTACGTCCGAAGGTCGCAAATTTCTGATTTGAACACCGGCCATGAAATGGACACGTATATGAGGCTATTCCAGAATCCCTGCAGCGGAAGGACGAAACTGGAAACGTAGTTCAAGCCGAAATCGAAAGAGTCAGGGCGAGCCCATGCGTACACCCGGTTAGCAGTCGAGGGCGCCTGTATAGTTCATTAGTATTCACTTCCAACTCGAAATATAATCGGCGAAAGAAGCTAACCCATGTAACCAACAAGGCAATGAAAAAGAGCAGCGCATACTTTGTATACACCCAAGCAGCCGAGTTAGCCTCGGCCATCATCGCGTGACGCTGAGGTGCTGAGTCCAATAGTTCATTTTTGATTGACTTCAACGTAGTACTGGACCCGCTCAGCTTCTCAAACGCTCCTCCGGCCTCGACGCTGACCGAATACGGACTGTACGGAACAGTCTTAAACGGTCTCTGTAATCGGCTACCAATGCTGTCACGGGAAAGATTAGGGATCCGAGTCGCAGCAATTGCTGATTCAGTCGTCACCTGAATCTCTGTCACTTTAGTAAATGAAGAAGGTTCGAATGGGTTTCCGATTTCAAAACTGGAGTCGATCGATCCGTCAAAATCGCGCAGTTGCCGTCGTTTCTGATAAATGATCTTTCCGGCGCGCACATAGATGACAAGCGTTAGGATGATGATTAACCAGACCGGTCCGTAGTACATCGCGATGCGCAGGAAATCCCACTGCGGTGCAACCCAGCACCAGAGCTAAATATCGGTTAGATAATAGCAAGAAAGGTGTGATGATTGTAAAGACCCAGAAAATCTGGATCTCCACTTACAACAGCGGAACCATACACCTTGCCGCGGTGCTTGGTTCCTATAAAGAAATAGGCAAATGCCGGAATGAATGGCAGCCCATAGCAGCACACCACATATTTCCACTCGAGCCGTCGTAGTTGTTCCGAGTCGTATTTGCGAAAGAAGGTCAGATAGACATTGCATGCCATGGCAAAGGCCCACAAGGCATCAGCGGGCATGAACCTAATGATGTGTTAGGGTCAGACGAGAACTAGGAAGCTAGCAAAAAAGCAACAAGAGCGTCTCAACTCACCACTGGATCATAAACGCCTGGAACCGACACAAGCAACTATCAGTCCCCGCTTGAATGCCCGACTGAGAGACCATGGTCGCAACGTTGGCCATGAGATTGCCCCATGAAGCATAGAAAACCAACCGATTGATCGGTTTACGAAACGAACTCGAGGCAAGAAAGGTCGTAACTATTATGCATGTTCCCAGGAGAGAAATGCCAGAGCAGACACGCTCTGTGACCGAAATGGCGAACAGCTCCTTCGTTGCTAGTGGCATGGCGTCATGATTGATCAAAACGAGGAGGGAGACATCTCAGAGAGATAAAAAGAAACAGAGAAATAGCGAGAGAGAAGATAGATGTACAAATAAGCACGCCTCATTTTACCTCCCTTGGCTGTCACCTGTCACCTCGAAAAGCGCCCGGCCGACTCTTTACCGGGCTAGAGAAGGATGATATTCAAGTTTCAGGGACTAGAATAGTTTCAGTGAGCCACTAGGAAGTCTATTTTTTGGTCAGCCAACATGAGCATCAGCTTATGTGCGGAGGGGAAAAGAAAATATTAAAAAAAAAAAAAAAAGAAACGAAGATATGAAAGCCTCTGACTCGTGGGAAACAATAGCCAACCCTGCAGCACACGTTAATCTGAACCAGTAGAAATCTCGCAAGGTCGAATCGCCGGAATGGAAGGATCTCACATGTATGGGCATTGTCGTGCTCTGCGCAGGGGCATACATATTGACCATTATGGTCGACCGTTTGAGAATACACGGATGCTATCCTACACCACCGGCTGTTAGGCTATCAGGTTATCTAAATATAACACCTTTCTAGCAAAACAATGATGTTCAAAATAGACACACTTTGAAGGGTGCCCAAAATCTCGATCCCATACCGACTGACACGTCGGAGGATTCAGCATGAAACAAACCTGACAGTTTCATATCCACGGCAGTTCTTATTGATCTTCGTTATATCCCGGATAGAGAGCCAAAAATAAGGGAAATGAGGAAGAGGAATAATTCCGTATAAGGCTGTATTGTGGCACCAAATCATATCGTTCTCTGGGGGTATAACGCCATGCTTTCCCGGTTACTCTAACAATATCAGACATCATCATACTCATTATGCTATTCAAGGTCGAAATCATAAGTGAAACAAGATAAGAAAGTAGAAACAGAACTAATCGAAAAAAAAAAAAAAGAATGCACTGCGAAAGACGGGAATCAAGGAGGTTAATATGGCTGCTGAGGTGGCATCATCCCATATGCACCCATCATTTGCTGTTGCTGTTGGGCTTGTTGCTGCTGGAATTGCAATTGAGCAAGGTCGTGGAACCATGGATGTTGCAGGGCATCGTTTGCGCTGATACGAAGCTCCGGTCGAAGTTGCAGCATTCGGTTTAGTAGATCCAAGCCAAGCGGGTCGATCTGCGGGAGAATCAAGCCAAGGTCCTGAGTCGCGTAAACCTGGTAATTAGGCTTATACTCCGGAAGTTGCGAAATGCCGGGCCAAGTACGTTCCGAAGGGGTTCCCATTAGCCGAAAGATCTTTAGTAGCTGGTCCTCGTTGGTCGTTCCCGGAAACAGAGGGCGGCCGGTGTACATTTCCGCCATGATACAGCCAGCAGACCAGATATCGATGCTAGTGTTATACGTCCGGCTACCCAACAAAACATCCGGAGCCCGATACCACAGCGTCACGACTTCATTCGAGAAGGTATTGACGGGAATGCCAAAGGCCCGGGCCAACCCGAAATCCCCCAGTTTTAACTGTCCTCGCTTGTTGATCAGGAGATTCTGAGGCTTGAGATCACGGTGCAAAACGCGGTTATCGTGGCAGAACGCAATTCCCTTGAGCAACTGGTACATGAACGACTTGATCGTAACATGGTCCAACTGGCCGCGTTCGGTCCGCGTATCCATGTACTTCTTCAAATCCCGGTCCATGAACTCAAAAACGAGCATCAACTTGTTTTCCGTGTGTATCACGTCGTAGAGTGAGACGATACTCTCGTGCTTGAGTTCTTTCATCAACGAGATCTCGCGAATGGCCGTCGATGGTGTCCCTTCCTCCGAGTCTAAATGAATTTCCTTCAACGCGACCAGTTCCCCGGTTTGACGATTCCGTCCTTTAAACACCTATCCCCCCATGTGCGTCAGCAGAGCGGCCAAATTCAGAATGGAGAGCGAGGGAGGGGATGCGAAGGAGGACGATCGCGAAGGACAAAAGAGTGGATTCAACGTACAGTAGCATAGGTACCTTCTCCCAGCTAGACCAAATTACCAGTTAGAATAAAAGACCCCAATGTAATTCAATATCTAGAAGTACACACCTTTTCCAGCTGCTGGAAGGAGCTGGGTTGTTGTCTGTCCATGTCTGGTGATGATGCTGGATAATGCGACGATGGCTGATTATGGGCCTCTCCGTAGAGCTGAGTATATCGTGAAAGAAAAGACAGGAGGGTAGCAAGAATAATTGAGATTCTCTCTAATCCCTCGTTTCTTTTCCTTTCTTCTTGGAATCAAACAACGGGTTGTGATGGTTGGAAGGGGTCAGGTCTGGAGCCCCCGCGGGACCGCAAAATGAGCGGCAAAGGAAACACGCCCGTTAGATCCGCCGCGGCGCCTACTCTGCACTGTACTTTATTCAGCTTTTTATAGTAAAATTTATTCTACGTTGTTTACTATCACTGTGGCTATTATTGCCATGGCCAACCACGAACTATTTGACTACTGTTCCTAAACAAGTAAGCATGATTTGATGCAAGGATGTGCCTCATAGTGTAGCCCTCGTAACGCGGGATGAATTATATTCACATGCCAAGGACATCGTCTAGTAAGAAGATTCCCTGTACGTCTTCTATATATCTTTGGTCTATATTTGACTGCTTAATGGAGGTAGCTGAGTAGCAATCGGCGGCAGGATGTTTTCAGATAGAAAGTTGCACCGGACATGCTGTGATCCATCGGGTCCCTCATGCTGAGGGGCCCCGAAGATCACAGACTCATTCCGCACACCACCGACGTTAATGATGCCGATAGGCATACCTCTTTTATAGGCCCGTTCCACCAACCTCCACGCGGAAAAGGTGGCAAGGCTGCTCCCGAGCACCAAGAGCCTGCCAGCATCATCAATAGCTTCTTCAGCGATTGTTTTGACAGTAGGATCAATGTTCTCCCCAAACATGATCACAGCTGGTTTCAGAATCCCGGCATTCGAGCTTGGTAACCACGCGCCGTCACTCCCGACCTCCACCCGGGTTTGTATACCATCCTTGGGTTGAGGTTGTTTTTCCAGACATGTCGGGCAAGAGGGATACCGAAACGTCGAATAAGGCGCTTCAGCCAGGTCGACATCACCGTCGGGATTGAGTTTCAGACCTTTTCGCCGCTGCTCTTGTGGATTATCCGTGTCAAGCGCGCCAATATCCACCATCTTTGCCAAAAACTCGGCCCAAGCAGGATTGAGTCTTTCGAGAGACTTCTGGAACTCTTCTCGAGAGAACTGATTCTGACAGGTAGTGCAGACAACAGACCTCAGGTATCCATGGAGCTCGATTGTGGGGAGTTCCGGGTGGGCAAAAGAATGGAATGAATCGACATTCTGCGTCACCACAGAGCTGAGATATCCCTTCGCCCCAAGATCTTTAATTGCCCGATGCGTCGTATTCGGTTTCGCTTTCTCAAGTCCTGGCCAACCGACAAAGCTCCGGGCCCAATACCTCTTGCGCGATTCATGCCGTGTCACGAATTCGTGATAGTATATAGGTCGATAATTCTTATTCGTTATATATGTGCCATTTTCGCCTCGATAATCCGACAGGCCGGATGCTACCGATATGCCGGCACCTGTTAACAAAACCGTTTGGGAATTTCTTCCTACATCGACCCCGCGCAGGTGCGGCGACGGTGGGGCGGTTAGAAAGGATGCAATGGCATCAATTGCTCCGGCGAGGGTACGGGCAGAGGGAGGCGTGATAATCGCCGGAGGTAATCGGCCAGTAAAGGGGATTCTAATCGAGGGCGTCGTCATTAAGACTCATCGTTGATTCCAACAACGCTGGGAAGAGGAGCTGGAAAGAAACAGAACTATAACGGGCCTGTTGCCAGAGAGACAATGGCAGTCTCATGCGATCACACTGTCAAATCAATCCATCAAACAGACCGTTGAAACCTGAACAGAAAATGCAACAGAACAGTTTCAATCTCCAAGAATGAGTCGATGATAATCACCAGATGACTAAGCTATGATAACGTCACATGACCAGAAACTTGGCACGTGATTTGCAATGCAGGATCACATGCAGCTCGAAGCTCAAGCACATGCAGATGAACAGGAGCTCTCTTTCTACTGAGTCTTTTGATTCAATAATAATTATTGAGAATCACACAGTATTGAATATATCGAAAGCTCAATTGCGTGTTTATCCAATATGTCAAATACAGAGCTTAGGGCAGTGGGCGCCAAGACAATGCCAGAGATCCAGACGTCATTCTCCAATCGCTACAGAGATTGACGGATGGGGCAATTAATTCCATCTCCAGAATTTTCGAACATCGCCCTTCTGACCAAATTTCATATTGACAATACCATCACTTACTCATACACACCAAGCGGGTATGTTTCCCTGGCCAGCTGCAAATCTTGATCTGGATGCGCTGAGTGGGATCTGCGGGTAAGTTGCCCCCTCCGAAACTATGGAAGAAAAAGCGCCGTACTAACAGTCATACCCAGCTCAATCTCCATCGCCTGTTGGGTCGTTGTCTTCTCCCCACAGATCATCCAGAATTTCCGTCAAGGCTCCGCTGATGGCCTTTCGCTCCTGTTCCTTGCCATCTGGCTGGCTGGCGATGTATTCAACATCCTGGGTGCCGTCCTGCAGGGCGTTTTGCCGACAATGATCATGCTGGCGGTATACTACACACTGGCGGATATTGTTCTCTTAGGGCAATGCTTTTACTACCGGGGATTCACTCTGCGCGATGACACATCTGCGCCTATAGATCGAGCTGAGCGTGCCGACTCTGAAGAGAATGCGGCGTCTGCAACGGAGCGCACAGCGTTACTTTCTCCTCGTCGCCACGTGCAAGACCAATCGAGCAGAGCTCCAGGTGAAAGGGGACATTCGTTCCGCGACTCCATTCATCCCCCTTCCGTGGACGCAACGCACTTGTCACCCGCAACACCTTTAATCGAACCATCTCCTGGTCTAGTCCGGCCTAATCGAAACATTTCCACGATCCAGAACATCGCTTTCAACGTCACCGCCATCGCGCTCGTTTGCGCTGCCGGCGTATTGGGCTGGTACGTCAGCCCTAAGAACAAAGCGCCAAAGTCCCCCGACAGCGAAAACGCAGCCCTTACTTTTGATACCTTGGGCCAGGTTTTTGGATACCTGTGTGCTGTGCTCTATCTGGGCTCGCGTCTCCCCCAGCTTCTCCTCAATTACAAGCGCAAGTCTACCGAAGGTGTTTCCTTGCTCTTCTTCCTGTTCGCCTGCATCGGGAATCTGGCCTACGTTCTCTCAATCTTCGCATACTCGCCTGTTTGTGAGGGTGACTCGTATAAAAAGACTGGTCAATGTCAGCCTGGGGAAGCGGGGGCGCTGTATTGGCGGTATATACTCGTGAATCTGTCTTGGTTGATCGGGAGCTTTGGAACGCTGTTGCAGGACTTGGCCATTTTCACTCAGTTCTTTTTGTACAAGGACAACAAATATGTTTCATGAGATCAATCTTTCTAGGGGATACGGATAACAAAAAAGTTTATAATGTACAATGCTCTTGCTTTTTATAAATAAAAAACGTTCTTGGAGAGATATCAAAATAGGGAATTACGCCTTGGTTATTAGTACATCCCGCTGAATGCAATAGATCGTGAACTCCGTAGCTGAAACAGTCATTCTACCCTCCAAAATGGAAAGGAGGAAGCATCACCGTCACATCCCAGTCTAATCACTAGGAGGCTTAGCCTCAACCTTACCCTTTCCAACTTCACCCCAGTTCGTGCTCAATGAAGTTCCCTGGCTCTCAACGTAACTCTTCACCATAGCACGACGGGTATCCGGGTCCGCGTTCGCATACAACTTCTTGAAGAACCCATCAACTGCATCTCCACCGCCGAAATCAGAATCAAAAGACTCCGCACCGTCAGACTCATCCCCAGCTTCATCCTTCCCAGCTTCCTTCTTCTTATCCTTCTTAGACTTGGGTTTTTTGTCAAGCGACGACGCAACCTTATCCCAGTCCTTAGCGCCGTGGCGAGATGAAGTCGGGTAGGACGGGCCCTTGTTTGTCGTTAAGTTTGATTTCGTAGCGGCTTGGCGATCGGCGAGCTTGATATCTGCCGCGGAGGTTTCGAGGGCGTTCCATTTCTGGCCTGGGGTTCTCTTGCGCAGAGTGATTTCGATCTTGGTGGACATCACGGAGACCTTGGAGGTGGAGGGGTCGATCGTTGCGAATAATGGGTCGAGGGTGAAGTCGTAGTCTGTGCCGGAGGGGAGAGGGAATTGGAGGGACACCTGTGACCATTGTAGTTAGAAGCTGGCTCACTTGAAGTTGACGGAAGGGTGAAAAAGCGACATACAGAATCCTCCTTGAGCTCGGTAGCAACACTGTCCTTCGCGATCCCCTTCACGTAGAGCGTGACAACGACCGAATCGTTAGACTGATACCACTCATGCCGAATATTCTGAGGCACTGCCGCAGCAGAAGGAGTTGCAGCAGAAGGTGCACTGGCTGCTCCGTTTTTGTCTGTCTTAGCTGCGTCTTCGCTCTTCTGCTCAGCAACCAAATCGCTCTGTGGCTGAGCTCCCTCAGCCTCCGTCTTCCCAGCCTTGAGCGCCTCCAACTGCGCCTTGAGCTCCTTCTCAGTCGGAATCCGAACATCACTCGGATACTCCTTTACCGAAACAACACCCTTCTCATCCCCCTCACCCAACTTATTCAACCGTCCCTTAACCTTAGCCACCCAAATTGGCAACTCCTGCTCATACCCATTCTTCTTCGCACCGCCCCCAACACCCATAGCATCCTTAACCTCCTCCTCCTTATCCTTACTACCGGTACCACCACTAGTCTTCTCCTGTATCATCTCAAACACAAACCCCGCATCCCCAAACCTCTCGAGCTGATACAGCGCGACTCCGCGCCTCATCTGCGCAGACAGAATGAGTTCTCGCTTGCCACGCTCCCGCGCAAGCGTCAAGGCGACTTCAGCATCGCGGAGGGCGGCGGAGGGTTTGGGACCACCGTCTGCGGCTTTGACGCGCGAGTAGGCTGTTGAGCGTTTGATGTAGTAGGCTGGGGCGCGGGGGAGCTCGACGAGGGCTTGGGTGAAGTGTTGGATGGCGCTGAGGGTGTCGGAGGTGGAGAGGGCTTTGTCGCCCTGGGATGCGGCGTTCATAGTGTCTGGGTTTGGTTTATTAGAGGTGTCGCGGTTTGTCCTGTCGCGTTCGAGGGGTGGATTGTAGTTGGTTCGGCTGGTAGGCTCTCCCCGCAGTCAGGTAGCTAAAGCTGAACTATTGGTCAGCTCGGCCCTAAGTGTTGGCAAGAAGAGGAGTAGAAGGTCATGGAAATTTACCTGGACAAAGAAACCAACAATTGCAAAAATGGAAACCCTTTCACTGCAGCTATCCGCAGCTTGTGATTCCACGACTTTCCGTTTCGCGGGGAATCCACGTGACTTCATTATCAAAAGGGAAATGTGATGAATGAATGAAGTGGATTAGAACTATTCAATTACTATGGACTTAGATATAATTACAACTATTACTCCTCTCATCGTTCCATGCCCCCTCGTATGCTAATTGCCAAACTAGGATTTTTTTTATATCAGTTCCTCGTTGCCAAACTTCCGGCTGTAGAGACCCAAAGCCCGAATAGGCCAGTAGAGCTTGTAGTTAGGGTAGGAAATCATGCTAAAAGAAAATCAGCGTCACTGTGCCAAGTAAAGCTGTTTGAAGACAATTATACGTACCACGACTGGTTGAAGACACCCTCAACAGCTTCTTGCAACCACTCTCCACTCGATTGCTGCCGCGACATCAACAGCTTCATGGCCTTACGCAGCGGCTCCTTGTCCGGATAGTCCGCCTCCATAAGCGCAAGGCATGCCCAAGCAGTCTGGACAACCTGCGAGTTCTCATGGTGGGTGTAAACATGTCTCTCGGAGCTGAGGTAAGACTCGCCCCATCCTCCATCTTCCATCTGCTTGGAAAGAAGGAATTCACAACCACGACGGGAGAAGTCGCTGTTCTCGTATGTTTCGCCGACACTGGCAAGACTTTCTAGAGCAAACATAGCGGCGTACGTGAAGCAAATGCCCCAAGACCCGTACCAGCTTCCGTCTGCTCTTTGTACGCGTTTGATATACCGGACGGCCTTCTGCTTCGCGGCTCTGATCTCATCGGCCCGATAATCGGGATAGTACTTACTAAACAGCGAAAGCGCGGTAACAGAGGCGGTAGTGCATTCGGGATAGTCGTAGCCGATCATGATTCCCCCAAAAACCTCGGCAGCATTAAGCCACTCAAGTTTAGTTGAGCCACGAGTGGTTTCGTATTCGGTGAAGCCGCCAGACGGGTTCTGCATCAGCAACAGGCAGTCAACACTGTCCTTAAGTCGATCGACAGATATCAATTTCGGGTAGCCGTGCATCTCTTGTAGTTGGATTGTAGACCGCAGGCCCTCAGCCGTGCAGTCGCTGACTGTATAGCCCTGAGTCTTGGTACTAAAGGGCCATGCGCCTTTCCGATGTTGCCGGTAACATTTTTCTTGGTCCGGTACATTCTCCCGCATCTGGTGGTCTTCGAGGAACTCCAAAGCTTTGGTGAGCATTGGCCGCCACTTGGGGTCGTCTGCGAAGCCGGCGACAACGATGCACTGTGTGATGAAAGCCGTGTCCCACACCTGGACGCCGTTCGTGCCATTGGCCAGCATTCCCTCGTTCTTAACCCACATGTAGTCATGCAACCGCTCTCGGTGGCGGCGGACAGAATAACTGTCCGGCCCGTCATGAAGGTAACACGCGACCATATTCATTGGGTTGCTCACGGGGGCCAGACCCGAGTAATCAGTATTCTCATCTTCCATTCGGATCAACTCCCACGACCACTCCTCGGCGCGCTTAACAATTGCTGGGTGTCGCAAGTAGGGGTTCCAGACTTTCACCAAGATCTGGTTGAGTGTGTTCAGCAACCAAGTTTTTGGGTAGTAATTGTCAGCCTCGTGGATCGAGTTACGGTGAGCCGCAAAGTCGATAGAGTCATAAGGTTGGGTGTACAGCTCTTCTCGGAGCTGTTTGGTCAACGGAGTAACAGGATGAGAGAACTTCTTGGACCAGAGATAACCCATAGGCAAGAAGACCTGGCGGATATGGATCCACCAACGCCAAGGGGCAAATGGAACCCAGTCAGGAAGCAGCCTATTTGCTGTCAGCAAGTCAGATCCCCGGAGAGGAAAAGAAAGAATGAGGCGGACCAAATCTCAGGAGGAACTGGGTTGACACAGTCCCAATCCATAACACCAAGAACGCTAAGCCAAAATTTGGCCCAGTGAGGGCCATAAATGGCACCACCAAACTTGTGCAGCAGACCACGCGCCTTAACCATGCGAGGATCATCCTCATGAGCACCGACCAGACGGAGCGTGACATAGTTCATGCTGGTACCAAAAACCGAGCTGTGGCCTTCAATGTGCAGACCCCAGCCTCCATCGTCCGGGTTCTGGCGAGCAAAGAGATAGCGTCTAATCTCCGTCGCGTACTCCGGAGGAATTGGAGTGTTTGTAACATAGTAGGTAATGATAATACCCGGCAACAGAAACATTGGACCGCCGTATTCACAAGCCCAGTTACCGGGCTCCAGCTGCAGATTGGAGAAGAACTGCAAGCCATTCTCTGCTGCTTGCAAAGGAGTCTTTGCAGCTGGCAGATCCGGAACTCCCTAAATGCAAGTTAGTACGCATTGAGCCTTGGATGGGTTTGGGGCTTTTTAAGTACCGTGGGAAGACCAAGGAAGTACTTGTCCGCCACAGACTGAGGCCACTTTTCGTTTTCTTCATCGTTTTCCAGATAATGCCAGGTTTGGCGGCCACGATCATCGAGCAATCTCCATCTTGAGTAGTCTGTTTTGAGATCTCCGTTCTCGTCTGGCGTCAAATGGCCCTGAGCATCGGTCCTCCACGGTCCGATATGATCGGCCGCCATTCTTTGTGATTCGGTGCCAATGTATATGTTAAGGTGTCTAGAAAATAGTAATTGAGGTGAAATGAAAGGTAGAAACAGAAAAAGTCAGGAGCAATAGGCCTTGGAGAATATGGAATTGTTGATGTCGTCGCCTCTTGTTGACAGCGGTGTGCTTAGTCATCAGGGGCATGTGATGTTAGTTAACCAAGTTAGTCCGCATAGTAACTGTAGATTCGAAGGCTGCTCTTTTGTGGAACTCATTCGGCAGTAATTTGTTAATTAGGGATTTAGATTATAGACAGAATATGGTCATTACACTTACTATAAGACGCCATCGGTAGCAAGGGATTGTTGTATGTTTGAGATTGAGTGATCACACTTCGCGCAGAGATATATTCTGCAGCTCTGAAAACAATTGGAACAATAAATGCTACTATAATTGCAGAGGAAGATAAAAAAGAAGTTCAAAGAGAACAAGAGATTAAAGATTGTTGCATTCCCTAGCAATTCCAATGAGTGTTCTCTGATGCTCTCTGATATCTCTCGTAGCCGACAAATTCCACCTCTTCCTCCATCTCATTCCATCCCATCGCGTCGACTTGTTACATTGACCGCAGCAAGATCCTGGGAATTATTCTAATGGAAGATACACTAGAAACAACCAAATCACCAACATCCCACCATGACCAACCCCCCCAGAGCAAAGTCCAGGACTACATCGACAACACGTTAGCAGCAGCCCTCGCAGAACTCGATTCTCCAGATGGCAACCCAGCTATAACCTTGAAACGAAGATACAAGAAAGGTGCTTTCTTCATTAATCACGGCAACGGAGCCCTCGAGACCAGCGAGACAGAGACACAAATCAGCTACACTTGGCCTGGCAGGGATAAGCATGAAGCTTGGAGGTTTAGTATGGCACTTGGCACGTTAACTTTGCGTCTGATTGTTGCAATACTGATTGCTACAGCGGTGGTTATTCGAATCCTGGAGGCTATTACACAGGCTATCGAGAGCGGGTTGGTGGTTTCCAAGAGGTATGGACCTTGCTTCAAACCAGTAGCGGCGCCATTACTGAAAGCGTTATAGAGACATCTATTACAACGACCCCACCTGCTTTGGTTCACAGAGAGTGGTTGACATGGTAGTCGATGATATTGCTCATACGATTGGCGTGGATCGAGCGGCGTTGAACGTGGTACGTGCTTGCGACAGCTCTTTGTGACGAGCTAACATAGAACCTAGGAAGCAGCCGCGAAAGGACTGGTTGCAGGTTATTATCGTTTGAGGACTTCATCGGATGAAGTTGTAGATGCCCGGTTCACAACGAATGTTGGTTCAAAATATCCAGGTTGATTGTCGTTGATACTGAATGGCGCAGGACGTGCTCATCCCAAGAGCTGAAGACATCAAAGAGATCGATATGTCCGACGTTAAATGGGTCTTGATACTGGAAAAAGAGGTAGACCATCCGACATCTTATACAACTTCTGCGCTCAACACACACAGGCCGTCTACCGCAGACTCGCAAGGAGCAGCTATCACACAAGGGCTGCAGCAGGGAAAGGGATTCTCGTCACAGTAAGCAAAGCAAAACTACCTGCCGATTCGGACTGACATTGATCCCAGGGCAAAGGATATCCAGATCTCAGCACACGAGCCTTCGTCCGTCGACTGCTCGATAGCAGTTCCCGTGGCTCTGATATTCGCTTTTACGCCCTAGTAGACAACGACCCCGACGGCATGGCCATAATCTCAACCTACAAATTCGGATCCAGAGCTCACGCGCGCGAGAACAGCAAGCTCAACGCCCCCGAGCTGCAACGACTTGGCCTCTGTACGTCTGACGTCGTATCCGGAGCAGATCCGCTGGGAGACGATGCTTTCATTCCCTTAACCCCACGAGACAGGAGGAAGGCTGTCGCCATGTTGAAGAATAGCCCGGTTTGGGCGATTGACGGACCTGAGCCAGAATGGCGCGCAGAGGTGCAGCAGATGCTCATGCTGAATTTGAAGGCCGAGATAGAGATTCTTTACCAGCGAGAGGGTGGATTAGAGGGATGGATTGATCGGAAGATGGCTGCTTCCTTCGGGGGATAGATAGTGATGAACATGGTCTGGAATTAAACGGAGTACTAAGTGGCAATGTTTATTCTATTTTACAACATCAGCACCGGCACTCTGTGAATAAAAGCCATAAGAATTGTTCCTCATTACATTGTGTAATAAAAAAGGGAATAAAAAACACACCTCATACGCCAGCAAAGTCGATCAACGACCCTGCACCAGTCAAACCCACGCTATGCGTATTATACCAGGCATGAACATACATCACAACTCAGGCCTTTCCCCCAAACCCAAATCCCTACAACCCTAAACCCTTCCTAACCTCCTCCTTCACCTTCCTTTCGTACTCAGCCCTACGTTCTCTCCACATTTTCGCTGCCTCGACATTCGCCGGGCTCTCATCGTTCGGTTCCGCGAGCATACTCATAACCGAAATCAAGATCTTCTCGACGCTCTGGATAGGAGACCACCGTTCGGAGGCGTGTTCGTAGTGATTCGGGTCGTCGCCGGGAGGGTGGAGGATGGATATGCATACTGTTCCGTTGGGGTAAACTACAAAACAGAAACACTTTGTTAGCAATTTGCTTTTAGATCACACTATATCATATCACCGCCACTAAGCTATCCTTATCTCGGAGAGGTAAAGTGAAGAAGAAATACCATTCGGATGCCACACCCCACCGCCAACAAACTTCATCGTTGGTGGACTCAACGGATAATCCTTCGGAAACTTAAGCTCGGCTGCGAAAATACCGCCTTCGAATGGTGTGCCCTCAGGGCCTTGGATGAGTGCTTCCCAGTGGTACATGTCATCTTCTGTGACGGGGCCTGCGGTTATGCCGTCGGGCGGGTTGGTGGAGAGGTTTTTGTATTCGTGGAAGAGGCGTTTTTGCGCCACAGAGGACATGGTTGCTGCGATGTTGGTAGTTTATGTGTGAGGTAGAGGGGTAGTTGTTTTCGTAGTCTTCAATGGAGTGTGCAGTCGGTTGTTGTATGGGAGGTGGTAGGTGTTGCGGAGAGTCTGAGGCGGTGGGGTAGAGGCGACGTTTGTCTACAAGAGTAGGCACACTAGGAACAAACGAACAATAAAACGGAAAGATCGTACAGAGCCAAGTGACCACTAATATATACCGTCTCAATGAAAATTATGCAACATGGTTGATTGGAGCGGAATAATTTCCGACTATGGTACAACAAGTATACAAATAACCCGCCTAACCAACATCAACGCCAGCGCAACCTTTGGTATCGTACATCAATAGATTTATGGTTTTGTACAAAGGACAATGCCTTAGAACCAGTCGTCGCCTCCACCTTCATCTCCATCATCACTCCACGGGTTCTCATCCCAAACATCCTCATGCTGCTCTTCAGCCCAGTAATCTCCATACGGACCAGGTTGACCAGGTGGCGGCGGCTGGTCCATGGAGGATGGATGCGGTTGTTGATCAGGAGATGCGTCTTGTGCATACGGGTCACCCATGCCTCGTTGCATGGCCTCATATCCGGCCATTGCACCGGCGCCGGCAGCACCAGCACTGGCACCTTCAGCTATCCCACCAGCAGCACCAGCTCTCCCAGCAGCTCCTGCGGCTCCTGTGGCTGCTTCGCCTATCGCACCGGCTTCTCCTGCAGCGGCACCACCGGCAGCAGCACCGCCCGCAGCGGCGTCTCCGCCCATACCGGGGATCCAGAGGGGCATAATACCAAAACCCCCACTACCGCTATGCCGACTGAAGTAGTCAAAATCCACACTCACAGCCGTAGCTAGCATCACCGCACGCTGGTCAAGGCTCATGCCTGTGGTGATGTCACTGTGTGTGCCGGCTGGTTCTGCCTGACTGAACGAAGCGGAGTCCATGCGCAAAGCGTATACACCAGTGTCAGTGAAAAACTCGCGAGCGAAACCAGCAAAATCACGGTTGACCGATCCAATCAATTTGTTGTCTGCCGAGCGAAGCGCAAAGTCCCATGACAGGAAAGGCTCATCCACGTAGGCGAATTGGTTAAACTCTCCTTGTTCCTGACCAGACTCCCCACTGCGAGTCAATTGCATCTGCTGCACCTTGGACAGTCCGGAGTCAGCAAGTGGCAATCTCTCGGTTCCCATGTTTGTTGATGCGTCTGGAGAGGGATGGTAGGTGAAGAGGTTGTATTTTCGCCGTAATGGTGCCCATTGTTGTTGTGCCTCCCCAACTACACGCATGTCTTCAATTCCGAGAGGCGAGACTCTGGCATTGGATTCTCCGCTTGCTTGAACTAGAGACCTTGGTGAAATTGTCTGGAGAGCAGTTGAAGACGAATGTGCGTTTGTGGCGATGTCAAGAGGATCGTAGACTCGAATTCGCGAACTGATGTAGGAGAACGGCCGATGGAACTGAAAAAAAGCATTAGCTTTGAGCAAGACAGACGCAGCCAATTTCCAAGGTCCTTACCCTGAGTACTTCATTTTCATGCCGGTCAAAAACATGCGTCACGAAGGAGCGATGCGTCCGGAACCATTGCCGGGCCATCGTACTGCCCAACCCTTTCTCTTGTTCTGCCATATATCCCACATGGTTCCCATTTGCATCCATAATGACATACTTATTTGCCTGTTCGAACCCACTGTTCACGGAGATCGACTGTCAGCCCAGTTTGTTACTCTATTGGTGTCCACTCACACCATCACATTCATCAACTCCAGTTGCCTCTGCACGACCAAGCCCGAGTTCACCAGTAGCCCTGTAGCAGGATGATTCTCCTTAATTACGGCATTGGGATCTTCTGGTATATGGACGGGAGAGAGGAGGGTGTTCTGAGAAGGGTCGTAATTCGCAGCGGGGTTGCTCGTTTCGCCGTTTGATGTCTCGGGGTGCGGTGTTTGTGCGCCTTCTCGTCTGGTATTTGGGATAGGTTCCGGTCTCCGTATGCTGTTTCGGGGGCCTCGAGGACTGGCGCGACCTCTGGGGAAGGAGCTGGAGAGTGCTCGACCCGGAGCTCGAAGCCACCGGGCAGGTGATTGTCGAATCGCACTCCACATGAGCGAATCGAATATACTGTTCAGTATCGGAATGAGAGGAACGAGAAAGATGAGATAGTTTATAGGCGTAAAAAACGTATGCGCTGAGTATAACGAGAAAATAACAGGCAAAAGAAGGCGACGGCGTGGTGACTGTTTCCACAAAGAAATGACGAACGCCGCGGGGTTAAGCGGAGATAAGGAATGCCAGAAAAACACCAGCATGTGCTTGCTTGTTCGTTCTACGCAAGATACACCAGAGATTACGTCCAATATGAGCAATGATGGTAAAATGAGCCAGATGAACAGCTCATATAATGCGCAAATTATCTATTTACGGTGCAGCTGGGTATAGCACACATCCCTACAGAGGCCAATACAAACCAACCCACAACAATGCTTTCAATTCAAGAGAGATATAACCAATACTCTCATTAATATAGCATACACACTCCAATGCAATCTCGATAATTATCCAACTCATAGAAGACCCTTCCGAGCCAGCTCAATCTTCCGCGATGCTTCCCCAGCCTTGTAACCTCCCTTTGAAACGCAAACAGCACTTCCCTCGCCTAATTCAATCTTTTCTTCGACATCTGGGTGCGGACACGGACAATGATGCGGGAAATGGACGCAGGCAAGGGTATCGGGGCATAAATATTTGGAGCAGTGCGCTGTTGTCGCGAAGATCATTTGTTAGCCACTACCCTTTCCTTTTAGGACACGAGGGTCAAGCCGAGTAGACTTACCATTCTCCCACTCATGCTGATACCATGAAGGGTCACTGGGACCATCATGAGGTTCTGCTTGCTGGCGAGCCTGTCGCTGGCCGCCGCCGCTACCGCCAAACATGTGCTCGAAGAATTGGAACTGAGCCTGGGCCACGGAAGCCAGTAAGAGAAGAGCCCAGAGGGACTTGATCAAGTTGGGCAACATTGAATTGATAGTATAGTATAGAGCAATGTAGAAGTGTTTTGTTTAACCGCGATTGGAAGGATGACGATCAAGCCAGCTTATCGCGATACCACGTGACTCCCGCCAAGACGAAAAAAGTTCCCCATCAGGGCTCCATTCAACCTCACTTTCCCTCGAGCAGGCCTACATCAAGACACTGTTGGAATATGTTCCAATCACGACTACTCACTCCCCTCCGGGCGCTGGAAAGAACAATCGTGCCCTCCATCCGATCCGCTCCCGCCGCTCACCGTCTCCCATCCACATCCCTCCTCCCACGATCCGTCTCCGCTCCCACATTATCATCCCCGACCTACTCGAAACTCCTCCCCATCTCCCAAGCCCGCTACGCCTCACACGCCGCCCAGGGTGCCGCAAACAGACACTCGCGTGATCCCGCAGGAAAGCGTCTCGGAGCAAAGCGCACGGGCGGCGAATACGTCGTTCCAGGGTGCATTATCTACAAACAGCGGGGGACGAAATGGTTCCCTGGCGAGAACTGCGCTCTCGGCAGAGACCACACCATCTACGCCACCGAAGCCGGCTATGTCCGGTACTATCTTGATCCCGAGCGGCATCCGGACCGCAAGTACATTGGTGTCTGCTTCGAGAAGGAGGGGAAGCTCCCGACGCCCCGGAATGCTCCTAGCCGGCGCAAGTTGAACAGGGTTGCTGTTGCGCGTGTTTCTGAAACGCCGGAGAAGCCCCAGACGGATCTGTTGGTTGCTACCGGCCTTGAGGGCACGATGGTTGCTGGCGTTGAGGCTGTGAATGTCGAGTCGGGCCCGCAGCTGCGTCCTGGTTACATGTACCGTGAGGCGAACTGGCAGATTGGTCGTGCTGCTGAGAAGGCTGGTATCACGGCAAAGCCATACGACCGCAGGAACCGGTGGATGGCGTGGAGAAAGAGACAGGCCAAGGCCGAGCGGGCTGCCCAGATGAAGAGTTTGAAGGGCAAGAAGGGCTCGAAGAAGGGCAAGGGTGGTCGTTGATTGATACATATGTTACATTAAGTTCTTTTATCCATTCATGTTTATCTGCGATATGACGGTGTCTCCACGGGTGTTTTATAAATCTGTATCATAGCAAGAGATTTACAAATCGATTCCAATTGTACAATGTTTGGAATTACGTAGTACGGTGTTGCATTAGTCAAAGGAAAACAGTGTGTGGACCCTTTGCGAGAACGGCCCAAAAATTCAGTTATCCTCGCGGTCGTGGCCGCTGAATAGAAGCATAGCCACTTGGTCATTCGATAATCTTCCTTCAGCCGAATCCATCCTCCCTCTGCAACAAGTCATGCCTCTACCGGGACGGACATGCTCAATAGTTCGTGTACGATGCCTGCATATGCGGCCAAACTTGGGCAAAACGATGCACTGTTATCACGTCCATCGATAGTCAGCCAGCATTGCTCAGCTGGTCCAACACCACCTCTTATTATGCATTTTTGTACCTGCAGAATGACTGTGATCCGTAGTTAAGTATTCAACCAATCATGACTTGACAACTTCGGAAGAATCTAAAAACATGCAGGCTATTCTCTACTATGCAGACTGCTATAGCTGTTCGAACCGGGAGTGTATACATTGGATCAATCGAGTATCGGATTGAGAAAATTAATGTTTTAAGCGGTTGGAGAGGCATGAGGGCAGACACTGGACATATCATACGAGTGTCTCAGGGTAGAACTTTTTGCTTTGAAACAACTTCGTTAGAAATCCACAAGTACGACACCGACCACTTCAACAAGGTAATGAATACTAATCAAGTGATGCATAAAAATCGCACCTCTTCACCATCCTAACGATACTCCGGGATCTGCTAGCAGATGGCTGCATCATTTGATCCTTCCCCTTCAGCTGGATCGTAATTCGGAAATAGTCAGCCAGCAACCACATCGGCCCTGCTGAATGCATGATTTGTGGACCCTTGCAATTCAGCTCTTCCCTCGAGAGAGTCCTCTTCATTCTATTAGATTAATCTCAACTCGTGGCCAGGTCCTGTACACCGTACAATCACCAAACCCTCCCCCCACCCCCTTCCAATTTCTCAACTAGCATCTCTGATAGATCAATGTTGATAGTTATGCGTATTGAGCATTGTGAAAGGGCAAATGGGTATCTTTCGTACATAAATTGTAAATATTATACATCTGTTCCAGATCCAAACAACTATCCGCCGGTATTATCCTAAGAGCAAATCCATCGCTAAGCAAAACATTCAGATCGTAAAACTACAAAAGAGATAGCAATGGGAAGGGAGGACTACGCCTCAAACAACCTCCCCAAAATCAAACTCTGACAAACAAAATCATTACCCACGACAGTAATCTTAGAACTCAACCCGAGTTCTTGACCACTGATACACCCCATGAAATGAGACATTTTGCGTCTTTTCATAACGCGTCCCGAATTAGATTCTGTATCCGTGGATTGCAAGAACTCCGCTCTGACGGTTTCCTGGTCATGGAAGTGCACGTATATCCAGTCCCACAAATTGTCATGACCAGCCTCAGCCTCCTGGTCTAGGAAGGCCTTGGCGGACTTGAGATCATACACACGTTCCACCCTCGAGGCGCCGAGGGCGTACGTGAGGAAGATGTACGCCCTGCTCTTGTCTTCTTCCTTTCCGCGGCCCATGACGATAAGCACAGACTGTCCGTCTAGTAATTTTGGTCGGGCTGCGATGGTATGCGAGAAGCGTGCGTTGACGGCAAGAGTGGGCGTCAACATTCGCGATTTAGCAGCGCCGTTGAGATATGTTGAGTCCCCTGCAGGGAGCAGGTACATTTCCCAATCTAGAATTCGGTTCTGACCAATGCAGTCTTCAATCCAGCGGCCAGAAAGACAAGGTAAATTGAGAGCGAGGGCTTGCATGTATTTTTCGCGGCGGGAGTGCTTATCAGCAATCACGCACGCGAATCCGAGATCTTCGGCGCTTCTAGTAAGACGCAGGTTGGCCTTATTTTGTGATGGATGGGCAGATTGTTGTGTTGTCGGGGTTGCAAGAGGGACGTTCGACGGAAAGTCGAAAAGCTCGTTGAACCCATCTATAATACGCCCGCCGTGTTCCATTATCAACCGGGACACGCGGGACTTACCTGCATCATCATCAACGTAAGAGACTGCAAACACCATTCCAGCAAAGATGCCACCCATGTATCGCGTAGTGCGAGAAAGCCGGCTGCTTGGAGGTGTTGGCGTGGCGGGTACGGCGGCTAAGGCTGGTGTTTGGGGCCTCTCTTCCACCGTCTTTGCATTTGCATCATGGCTAAATGCTCGATCCTTAAGCCGGTTCCATAGGATGGTATCCAGATAGATCCGCGAGATGGGGACTTTGACCACGCTCTCGGTCTGTAAAAGAGCCTCAATCGAAATACTTTTGCGCGCTTTCGGTTCCAAAATGACAGACAGGTTACCGTAAACATCAGTCATTGGGATAAAGCCACTGTTAACGGCCTTGTTGAAATCTTCCTCACTCATTCGATCGTCGAAACCTCGAATGATATGAGGGATCTTCGGAAACTTGGGTATTTCTACCTTAACCACGTCACCAAGTCGCAGTTCGAGTCTCTTTACTGTAGTGATTGGCACCTCAACTGGAAGACTGTCTTCAAACTTGACCAGATACCGTGATGCTGAGGTTCCAAATGGTACCCCCAAGCATGTAGCAGGATAGTATGCCCGTTTCGGGCCACTCCAAGGGGCGAGCACTTGGTTGTGGGCGATTTGAGGACCTCCCGGCGAGGATGGCCTAACAGGAATAGGCTCTTTTTGAGCTGTAGCATCCTGGGTCGTAGCATCCTGGGCAATGTCAACCTTTGGCGTATCGGGACGATCAGAATTTCTAGTAGGAGTGGAAATGGCATCCAGCTCGTTATTCACGCTAATGGGAGCTTCAATCGTTTCCTTTGGAGGCTCAATAGTATCCCTTTCGATTGCGTGACCATGATCAGGCTGCTGGAGCCGAGATCGGAATAAAGACCTTTTTCCTGTACGAGACACATGATACTCCGGTGAAGTATCCACATCCCATACTGTATCCGCTCGGTTCGAGGGCTTTGATCGTTTCCGGAATACTGTCTGAGGCTCCTCCTGTGGTATGGCCGGCTGGGACTCCTCCGGAATTGGCTCTTGCTCTTTGAATGGAGCGAAGCGAGGCGTAGTCGGACGAGGAGTAACTGGAAGCACAGGATCAGAAGCATAAATATTCTGACCATCATTTCCGCGTCTCTTCTTCCTCGGTGGATTGGGAGACATTGCGACCATGGACCTGAACTCTCTATCATCTGCAGTTAAGATGCCAAAATCGATATCGAAATTAGCAAGCCCTCCCGGAGACGCCTCCGAGGCAATTTCTGTCAGTGCCCTGCGCTGTCTGCCGCTAGGGCTGGAAAGGATCTTAGAATTGAAGGCTTTCGTTACCGCCGATGAGCTTGGGGGTACAAGCGGCCGCGACTGACTAGCACGATCATGGTCAGAAGGATAGACAAGAGGCAGGTCATCATCTTCTTGAGCCGCAGCATCCCCATTTATGTCATTTTCCAATCCCTGGTTCTGTAGACGGTTCGGGCTAGTTTCCGGAACTGTGGTACCTGGTACTATATCCGCAAAGTTCCTTGACTGTTGGTGAACTGGTGTTTCAACGACACGAGAAGGCATCGAAGACGACTTTTCTTGATTGGAAGCATTTTCGCCACGTACTACGGCTGGCTGGCTAGCTGGATTGCTAGACTGTGTCCGGACGGGATCAGTAGCTGGCGGGATTTTGAGGAGTTGGCTAGAAGATTCAACCAAGCTCGCAGAAGGCGAGCAAGTGTGCGCTGGGGTATGACCATTGTTGGGAAGAGAAGGGGACGAATTTCGTTGGGACACAGGAGGGGGTGGAGGCGACTGCTTGTCCAGGTCCGAACGAGCCACTTGTTGCTGTGAAAGTGTGATTTTTGAATTGGTTTGCTGCATTGGTTTGTTCGACTGGCTGCCGCGTGTTGGAGATTGTTGCGAGTCCCTAACGATATAAATCTGTGAAGACCGTCCTACTTCGTCTTGTTCATCTGGGTTGGGGCTGTGACGATGGGAAGTTGGTTCTTCGGTAGCCATTTTGCTATTCGGAGATGGACTGGCCTGCAGAGCAAGGACTTTTGAAAGTCGATCGTGGGCACTAGTGGTCGCAATAACGGGGGATGCAGGTACACCGTTGTGGTTCTCCTTGTCTTCCTCTGTTGAGACGTTGAACTCCTGCGATCGAGGCATGGGCAAGTACACTTCATCATCGTCCTCTTGCTCTGTTTCCTCTTCACTGATAGAGCCATTTTGGGAAAGAGCGACGGGTTCCTGCCGTTCGTCTGGGCCATCCGTTTGACCCCGTAGCTCCTGCTCTTCGGGCGACTTTGACTTGCTGCCTCGTTTGCTCGACCGACTTAATGCAGGCCGTGCTGGAGCAGTAAATCCAGCAAATTGCGCATTAGCCAATTCGTCAATCATCTTCCGTCGCTTCATCCGTTCAACAAAGCTGGGCTCTTTATTGAACTCGTCATCATCACTCTGATCTTCCGAATAGATATGCTCAGCCGACCGCGTCATCCTCTCAGCTTGAGTCCTCCTCTCCCGCTCTGCTTGTGACTCTTTCATGGTGATATAGTTCAAATTCGACTCCGACGAGTGCTGAGGAAATGTGACCGCTAACTTCATGGTCGGAGAAGAGAGTGCCGCGCCCCCAGCGAGTGAATGATGTTGGATCGGCAAGTTCGGCGACGGTCGTTCGGACATCTGGTCTGAATATAGACGATTGACTATCGGAGACGATGGAACTTGCGTGGACTCAAACATCTGGCTCAGCGCCATAGTTCCGTTATTCGACTTGGCCGATGCGAGAGGATTGAAGGAGACAAGAGGGGATTCATTCTGGCTGCGGTCCTCAAAATGGGTCTGCTTGACCACTGTAGCTGGTGTTTTTGTGATGAACCGCTGCGACTCAGGAAAGAGGTTTGGCTGGTACTCCAACGGGGAAGACGGGTCTGCGTCTCCCTGGTCCTCATTCTCATTTTCTTCCGTGTTGTTGGTGTTGGCGTTGCTGGTGTCCAGCTGTGTATGATCGAATCCCGCGAGTAAGTCAATATGATCAGGATCACCCTCATGCAGTGTCTTCAAGGTATCATCGTCGTTGTTCTGCTGGATGATATGGTCGAATACCGACTGCGACACGACCTGGGTGTCTGATGGTGTCTCCGCGGATCCCATCTTCCCATTCACACGTTGCAGTAATTGATTATTCAGCCGGCTTACATTTATCGGGGTCGTAGTTGTGCCATTCGTAGCATTCTGCTCGTGCAAAGGACTTCGAGGCGATGCCCAGTGGACCTCCTGCGAATCAGTCTGAGCTTCCGGCACGTTTTCTTTTAGTGCTTGGTCCTGCGGATGATAATGAAGATGTGACAAGACCAACTGGGACTGCGACTCCTACAAACAAAGAAACAATAAAAGATGGTGGCGTTAGCAGTCCGACAACCAGAAAAAGCAAAAGTGGATGGATCAATCATAGCCAAACTCACTTGTCCCAGCACGACGCGTTTCAGCTTCACAATATCGATGCTGTCTTGGGTGTCCATGGATGCGTAATTTCAACCTGCAAGCCACACACTACAAACATTCATAGTGCTTCCCAGAGGTCAGGCTCCCTTTGCGCTCCGAAGGGGGCCTTCGAACGTCAGACCCGGCGTTGCTCTACTGGCCTGAGCCGTAGAACGCGAAAACGCGTACGTCACGTGACTTAGACCAGTAATGTTACTTCTTTGGGACTAGTGTCCAGTTCTACGATATGAAATGGAAAGTTTGACCCATTGAGTAAACTTATTTGCTCATTATAAATACAGCTGTATTTACACACGGTAGAAGAGCAAACCATACCCCAAAAGCCATCCGAACAATTTAAAATATGCTATGTACATACAAGTCAAGTAACAGAGAGACAAATCTAATCCCGACTCCGGTTAGGAACCCATCGTTTGATCGTAACATCCCGTATTTTATAGCGACCAAGCACAGCCCCGATATCATTCTCCATTGCCTGACCGTCATGCGGAGGTGGCACTTCCACATAGCAGATCACCAGGCTCTTCCTCACCTGCGCCTGCACACGGTTAACGCAGTGAAGCCACCACCAGCTGCGCGCCTGCTTTTCTTCGGCATGCGTTCTGCGCTCTTCAGTTTCAGACCAGTATAAATGATCATAGGACGGGATAACCACGAGAGCGAACTCAGCATGCGAGAACACCGGTCCGCGGTTGTAGAGGAGGTAATCCACCCCGAACTTCACGCCGGAACGGACAATCCATCCAAGAGATCGGTAATGGTGGTACACCACATAGGAGACGAGGAAAGGGTCATCTGGGTCCAGGTTTGCGGCAGTACTCCGGGGAGGAAAGTACGAATGTTGGCGGAATAATGTGAGTAAGGAAGATGTAGGGATTGGAGTATTTCGGTCATTGCCATAGACCTGGAGGGCGCCAAGTCCGTAGGCAAGGAAGAGAGCCTCTTCGTTGGACAGCTGAAGGTGTTCTTCATTTCTCAACAGAGATTCATCGTCAGCCTTGTGCCCGCCAATGAGTGACTCAGGCAGTTGCAGAACGGTAGAATCAGAGATGAATTGCTTCTCCTGCACGACCGGTGAGAACCGCACTGTTTTACCGCCAGAGGAAACTTTCCTTCCAGGCGATGCATTCCCGGAATCTGCCATCGGAGTCTGCTCCCCCGACTGCTGCGACTCGTGCATCTTCGCTTCACGAGCCTTCCGAAGAGAGAACTTTTCCGTGGCAGTAGCAGTCCCATTACTTGTACTGTCTGCATCCACGTCAGGCGACGCAGTACCATTTTCCTTAGCGGCAGCCTCGGCCTGAAGTCGCTGCTCAATGGCAAGCTTCTCCATGCGCGCTCTCTCGAGCTTCAACTCGCGCCGTTCCGTTCTCCTCTCCCGCGTAACATCCTCACTGGTCTTCCCACCGAACTGACCCCTTCTCTTCTTTTCCCGCTCCAACCAACTAGGCTCACTGCGACTCAGCGAGCCCTTGCCGAAGAAGCCCATCTCCCATAGCGCTCTGATCGTCTTCTCATCCGTAACATGAACAGAGGACGTATTCGAGTCGAAATAGGCGGAGTAAAGTTCCTGGTGCGGCGGAGAAATCAAGTAGGTCAAGTATGACAGGACGACGCTGATAACGGAGAGAGGGTTGTGCGGAATCAAAGGAGGCAACGGATGGACGGTAAGAGGGAGAGGGAAGCGATGGATGTGTCTATAATTGGGCCTTTGAGGTCGACGGCGAGCAGGAGCAGGGCGCACATTCTCTTGCGTCGGCTCGTTTTTAGATGAAGCAGCTTCTGCTACCTCAGGGGCAGGACTAGGTGTTGAAGGAGGCTGGAAGGCCATGGCTAACAGAACATAATATATTTATTCCAGAAGAGTTTGTATGTATTCTACAGAAGGTAACGAGTCAGCAAGACCCTTTTTTCTCCCGTCTATACCACATGCAATGCGAATGTGCTCCTCAGATACCGTTGTAGTCATACAAAGCAATCATTGACAATGGCGAGAAATCAAAGTGCCATTGCCTAAGCTTGGGTATAGTATAGTAGTCATCATAGGAGCCAGAAGCATGTGGTGTTGTTCTCTGGGGATAAATCCAAGCAACTTCATGCTTACCAGAGGGATGACGACGATGATGAGAAAACTGAAGTCTCGAATACAATTCCTGTGTGGTTAGTATGCAGTTCGCATCGGAACTACCTTGAAAGCCAGCGCTGAATTCCCATCATTGACCCTCGAGGTCCAATTTCTTCATGACATTTTCTTGTGGGAAGATGTTGGTTGTGGAAGAAAAAATCTAGAAAACTCCGAAGCTGAAGGAAAAATCGGCTCTGGATCACGTGATAATATTCTAGTCAGTATCAGGAAGCGGTAGGTCACATGACATATTGCTCCTCGGAGCCGCCCGAGCTGGCCGCAAAAAATTCCTCCGCTGGAGTTCGCGAGAACAGGTCTTTTTAGGTCAAGTGTTTAATATCTCGTAAAACAATACTTCAAGTGAGTTATTCCTATTCTAATTGCTGAAAGAACACTGACTAACTGGTTTATTTGCAGAATGCATCTTATGGTACGTGATCCAATGCGACGAAGATAAAGAAAATCCCACCGCAAAAATTTCCACACCACGACAGGCTAAGCTAATACGCCAAACAGTATACTTTGGATAACCAAGGCAAGCGGGTGTACACCCTCAAGAAGGTCCTGAATGGCGAGGTCACCAAGTCTGCCCACCCGGCTCGTTTCTCCCCCGACGACAAGTACTCGAGGTACGTCCGATCTGGAGGTTATAAGGGAAATGGACTGCAATTGGGAACAAGGCTAATGGTTGTTTCTGTATAGACACCGTGTCACCCTCAAGAAGAGATATGGTCTGCTCTTGACCCAGCAGCCTGGTACGGCACCCTCGTCCATAGTTTTGACGCACCTGATACTAATACATTTGAACAGAGAAGGAGGCTTCTCAGCTGTAAATGGCGAGATTTGCAGGCGTCTCCTGTGATTTGGGTATACAAAAGGGGTTTTGAAAATTCATATCTGGCGCATGGTGTTATGTCTGGTTTCTAGCCGTTGAAAAGCTTGTTTGGATTCCTCTATTTCTGACTTTGGGATATATCGCGTGCAGAGATAGAGATACCTGGCATGGTCATCATTCTTATATCCTACCAATTCGTTCCTATCTGGATGTTCTATGTCCGTAGATACCTGTTGACGTAACCGTGCGCCCTTTTCGAACAGAGAGAAGCAAAAGGCGTCCTATGGCCTCATGACTGTCGCCCACTCTCGAGTATCAGAATGAACAGGGAAAGGACAGTATAAGTGGTCTTGTATCGGGTTTGATGATGATTTAACACACCTATAACGCTGTCTTTGACAGAAAGTGTTAAAGCCCCTTTGGAGTGTCTCCATCACCATGTCATCCACTCTCGGCGAACAAGTCGACTAGTTCCGTGAAATCAGTGGCTCACCTGGTCGCGCAACATCCCATATTTCGTGCACCATTTTGTGCAGAATCCCATTCCGGCACTGAGAATACAATGACTAGGTTTTCTGTAATAGGGACATACGGCAGAAGTTGTCTTCAGATCCTCCTCTTCTCTCCGTACGATGCTTTTCCATAGTGCAATCATAGAAGCCGCCATAGTAACCAAGAGACTAGGGCGAAGCTTTGCACAGAACTTTATAAATATATTGGTTCCACCCCATGTTCCATAGACTCGTTATATACGTACATACCCGGGTCCCAGTCGCGCGTGAGCCACCCGGGATAATGCTCGCTGCCAAGAGTGCGAGGCTCAGCAGCGACCCCATCCCAATCGATGAGACCTTGGAGCTTGCCCTCTTCTGATACGATGAAGTTCTGGATGTTAAAGTCCGGATGTGCGAGAACGAAGGGATCCATTAAACTGGGTCCAGGTCCAGGAATCTAGCTGATCAGCTGGCGCAAGAGCATCGCGAGATGTTTAGGAACCTGGTTCTGTTCCCGAGAGGAAGAGGGGGGAGGGTCTGCATGTCGAGCATGAGGGTTTAATATGCTTTCGGGTCGCTGAATGCCGGATACTCAGTGTATATGGGGTCATCATCTGGATCTTCATGAACGAACCATCTGTCAAGCATAGTTTTGTGATCAACTCGTCGCATAGACCCGATATCAGATAGGTTGCCATCACTTCCAAAGAGTAGGCTGCCACCGGTTTGGAACGAAAACCTGTCCCGCTGCGCCCATTGCCGAGGCGTTGCTTTTGAGGGCATGAATTCGGCGTAAACGGGTGGTTTTGGGGCTTGTTTCTTGTCCGAACCAGACTTTGCACAGAGGGATTCCGGAAATGAAGGTCATAATAATTTGAGGATATCGGAGAGTGTTTTGGGTGGTTGAGGAGAAGCCCAACACATCAGGTAGAGGGATGGTGGTCTCGCGCTTCAAGAGGCGCATTGTGTTCGCCTCGAAGTTCAGGGCCGAGGCAGATAGCTCATTCCATTGACTTGCGGTGTCGTCGATGGGGAATTTCGCGATCCAGCGAAGGCCGATATCATCAAAGGTTGAGAGTAAGAGTGCATGGTAAGATCCATATAGAGGCTCGCCGACTGAGTGCTTCTCATCAGTGGTTCGTGGTTGGAGGCGCCGTAGAATTGCGCTCGCAATTGGGGACAGATGCTCTCTACCAAGCGCGAGAGAACTGCAGAAAACAATTCTGCATTTTCAACATCCTTAGCAGAGTGCGAAGAAGGCAGCTGTTCAATATTCAATTGTTCCGCCATTTTGGATTGCACAGCAGGGCGAGCCTGGAGAACCTGGATAAACCATGCTTACAGTTCAAATGCTGGTCATGAATCAATCAGATGGTAAGCACATGACTGCCATGGGATATCCTCAAGGTTTATTGGACCCAGTTCAAAGAGGGATGGTATATAAGGTATACACTTGATTTATCATGTACTTATATTGCTTATGGTTTATATCCCTGCGACCTGAAGAACAGCAGCAGAAGGGTAAACTTTTCTTGACCCAAACTCCGATCCAAATTCGATGCAGCAAAGGGATAAATACCAAAAAAAAAAAAAAAAAAAAAACAAAAGAAAAAAAGAGACAACGTTTACCGCTTCCTCGAGTTGACATTCCGGCCAGCGCCCACCTTAAGACGGCCACCCTGCTTGTTTCGCTCGCCCGTCAGAATACCAGGCAGATAGTCCTCATCCATAAGATCCCGCTCCTTGCGTTGTCTACGAGCCTGCTCGGCCGAGGCTCGCATGTACTCCTTCTGGTCTTCAGCGAGAACAAGCTCGGTTCCCCATCCGCCTTTACCTCCGCCGCCTTTCCATTTCCCGCTGGAGCTACCGGCGACGGGCTTGGGGATACTGTAACGGTTGCCACGGGTGTTCCATGTCATGTTCTTCTTGAGGTGCATTGTGAACTGGCCGTTGGCATCTGTGGTGCAGGAGACACGCGTGAGAGTGTCCTTTCCGCAGCGCGGGCAGAATTGCTTGTTCATGTCTTTGGTGGTGAGGAAGCAGCCGTGGCAACGCTTGATGAAGGACTTGAGGTGGCGGATTCTCTGAAGGGTGGTAGTGGAGAGTAAGTTCAGGTTCATTGTAAGAAGAACGTTTTGGCACTGTCTCATATTAGTTTCTAGATCAGTATGAATGATTATGGTTTGGATGAACATACCGCAAAATCAGTGGTCATGGTTGCGACCTGCATAACCTTCGGTTCAGGTGCCGTAGACGTCGAAGCCGATTCATCACGGATCTGTCGCTTCTTCAAGTTCGAGGGAGTAATCCACTCTCCTCCATCCGACTCTTCGCCATCTTGAGCATCTGGATCCTCCGCTTCAGGTTCCTCTGCGGTCTCTGTTGTCGCAGGAGTCGTCTCTTGCTTCGGCTGCGCTGCTCCATTCTCTAAAGTGGTCACATTCAAGCTCGCAGCGACGGCGTCGACATCTATATTCTGAGGCTTGTCCTCAGTCTTCTGTTCTCCTTCTGCTTCCTTCTCAACCTTCTTTTCCTCCTCCTTCACCGGAGGCTTGCCATTAACCTGCTTTTGCCCCGGCACACTCCGTAACCGCCAATCGCCATCATTCCTCTCACATTCAATCTCATATGCAAGCGCCAACACTTCGATATCGGTCTTACTCAAAACCGAGCGGTCACCAGTCTTCCGGGCGAATTCGCTCAGGACAGCCACACTCTTCGGGTTGGGCGATCGTTGCTTCAGGAACGGGAGGTAGAGGGTTTCGACACGCGCTCTGGCATCGGGATCGCGGATTTCACGGACGACGGCCGGGGTCGTGATGAGTTCTTCGCATTGTGCGAGGAGGGTGGAAAGCGGCGGGGTATTCTTGAGGATGGGACCCGCATCAAGGACGATGGTGTGGACGGGCTTGGGAGGGGTCGTTGGACTGGTTGTCTCTGTCATCTTGTTTAGTATGACAGTAGAAAATAATTGATAAAGAAAGAAAAAGCGAATGGGATTGGAGGAGAGGCAAGCGCAACCTTGAGGATTGGGATTTCACTTTTTTCAGTTGGTCTGTGCGTTATCGTTATCTTATCGCTGATCTATACCTCACGACTAATAATACTCTCCGCGAGCCTCGAGGCTTTCCCAACTCACATATAACATGGGATCAGCTTACCTTTCAACGTTCTCACGCTGCTCCTCATACGTTTCATTGAGGTTGGATATTTATTTTATGATATTCCTGGTGAAACACATCGAGAATAATGCTCTCGTCTTCTTCACCAACTACCCCTATGAAAGACACGAGCGTTTTAAAGAGCAGACAACAAATCAATTTACTAATCTAATATTTATTAAGATCTTATCCTAGTCCACAAACACACACACAATTAAGAGGAATACATGGTTTGCTGCTTTCTGGATAGCAACATTATGCCGAGAACGGTTCTGCAATATGCTTCTGTTGATGATCACTCTAGCAACTTGGGCCAATGAAAAGAATACAGAAGGTCATTTTATTCTATGCAACATTGTTGGATCACGATATTCAGCTGTACAGATTGATTCCCATTCCAATCGACATGCATCCCAACATGGCTATAGATATTTCAAATCCTCTGGCCTCTTTCTAATTCGAGTTTCATATCCAACATCCTAGAACTTGGATATAGAACAAGATTCAACATAAAATTCACGATCCATCTTTAGAGAAAAGACCACAAAAGATCCCCTATTAATGATTCTTATCTAATTTGACGTTGCTTAGCATTCGGCTCGCTCGTACGTGGATTCTGCATGCGGGCAAGAATGCTGATGAAGACAGCTCCCGAAGCGCCGTTCCGCGTGCCGGGTAATCTTAGCCCCCACAGGAATAATACAGTAAGAGCAGCTGCTAGAGTGCCATCTCCTACCCTCGCGCGATCCAGACCCATGGTGCGGGTACATTGCCCGAGCGGGCGGGCCGATATGCCAGATTCCTAACCAAACCCTACACAGATGCAACTCTAGCATCAAGTTTCACGGTGCCAGCCAGCCACCTACATATACACTGACGCCGATCCTCTTCATTGAAGCCGCATGTAACTGTTGAAAGCCTGACCGTAGCCTGTAGTCATGGCTATTGAATATCAAATCTGGAATAGGCCCCTATGTTCGATAGTTTCCTCAATAAAAGTTCTTCCTCTATTCACTCTGGATATTTACTACCATGTTTGCTACATGTTTTATATGAAGAATTATGTACAAGTTTTCCCTTATAGCTTCACGGAGCCCGAGAACAGCAACTTGATCTGGACTACAAATAAGAGACTATCAGGACATGGAATGGATGCAATTGAATAAACTAAATCCTGCAGTCCCGCTGAACAAGACCTCCCCTTCCTTGCATATTAGTATCTGCATCTTGAGCTCTGACCGACAATTGAGCTTCTGCTTCGTCCATACCCACTCTATCCCTCATCCTGCATGATTATGTATGATGATATAACATCCAAGGCACAGAACTGAATCTTTTCTCTCTCACTCTGCACATATCACCCGTCGCACAGGGAATGGGTGAGACCCCTCTTTATTAGGGCAAGGGATGACACCCCCTCGTCCTTGCATCCCTTTTATGTTGTATGCAGGAGCACTTGGGGAAACAAGGCTATGAACCCCTTTCAAAGGTACACTAACGGCTCTGCAGAAGCATAGTAATATCCAATTGTGATTTGTTGACTCTTATCCCCCCTTTTGTAGGGTACTACACTCCTGCACATGCATCCACCCGAATGCATGGACGTGCATCATACCACGGTCATGAGTCGTGGAGATTATAGCGTAGTATTCTGTATGAGAACCTTTGTTTTAAGGGACTCTGGCAATTACCTTCAATCAGTCTGTCGGTGAATGTTTCGTCTGTGCTATTGCATCGTGTCTCGGCATCATACGGTGTGCACGAGGTCTGACTATCGAAAAATAACTCTTAATGTGCCCCATCGTGCAAGCCTCCTTATCCAGCACTGTGCTGCTCCTTTCCCCGCCTCCAATTGATTACTGCCATGAGCTGAGAAACCAAAACCAGTGCTTGATCAATTGAGAATGTGGCTAGTTCCTTCCTTGATATGAACGAGAAGCACCATTTAACGGGCACTCTATACCCATCTCAAGGGATTGGAAAAGTTAAGGCAGGACTGTCATTTATTCCCTCGTTCCTGTCACAGGCCCCCTTACTCTGGCGCTTCCCCACAATGCACTTCCTTGATTTTTGTCCATTGGACTCGCTATGTCCGTGAAAGTGATCGAGGCAAATGAGACACCCCTCTCCAGTTCCCCCAGGACATCATGCCCTTCGCCAACTGGTCCTTGTTACCCTCTCAGCCCTATAGCGCCACCCAGCGAGAAAACCAGTATAACTATCCCCGGGATTCTTTCGATCGAGATCCAAGGAATGCATATACACTGCAAAGACCACATCTCTCGCCGAAACACACAATTGTATCCTCAGTAACCGGGGTTAAGAAAACATGACGGACTCCCACCCATACATGACCCAACGCGGCGCCCAGGGTATGGCCGTGAGCATCATCTTCACCGGCCTAGCAACATCCTTCGTCCTCGCCCGTCTCTACACCCGAATCTGGATAATGAAACGCATGGAAGCAAACGACTGGATGATACTAGTTGCTTTGGTAGCATCCCCCCCTCTCACCCATCTATACGCCCATCCCCACCCCCAAGACTAACAAACGAACCCAGGTCAATTCCTTTGTGTTTATGGCCCTCTTTATCCTCGAATCCCTAAACGGCATGGGCATGCACATCGCCCACATCCCACCGCCCATCCTAACAGCCCAAATGAGAGCCTTCTGGGCCACAATCCCCTTCTACAACGCCGCCGTTCTCACCGCAAAAGCTACCATCCTAATGCAATACCATCGCGTTTTCCCGACACGCCGCATGCGACATATCTCCTGGACCATGATCGCGCTGCTCGCCACATATGGGACATGGTGCGTGCTCAGCGCGTTTCTGAATTGTATTCCCGTGGCGAAGTTCTGGGATCCGAGTATTGAGGGGCATTGTCTGAGTCAGAAGGGGTTGTGGTTTTCGAATGCGGCGATGCATATTACTACTGATCTGGCGATTTTGGTGATTCCGGTGCCGGCGTTGGTGGCGTTGGAATTGCCCAGGAGGCAGAAGATGGCGCTTATTGCGATTTTTGCGCTGGGTGGATTGTATACCTCCTTTTTACCCATTCTCCAAAACTGGCTTGCTAATAAGGTATAGTGTTTGCGTAACAAGCATTTGCCGCCTCGTCGCACTCAAGACAATCGCCGACTCCTCAGACCCAACCTGTACGTTTCGCTCTCATGCCCCAAAGGTCCCCAATAGAGCCCTAACTAACCATACCGACAACAGACGATAACGTCGCCGCAGCATCCTGGTCCGCTGTCGAATGCAACGTCGGCATTATCTGTGCCTGTCTCCCGACTCTTCGTCCGCTGATCTCCCGCATGATGCCTCGTCTGCTCTCGACACTCAGCGGCACTGATACTGCCAGGTTGTCCCGTGGACAGGCCCCGACACACGATGCGGAGTATGGAGATGCGGTTGCTGAGGCGGAGAAGGTGCTTGCGATGGTCCGGGGGAATATGCCCGACAATGGAAACAAAACTAATCTCGAGAGGTACATGTCGGTGCAGGATCATAAGGGGGCTCTTGTGAAGTCGGAGGCGACTATGGGGTCTTTGTCGTCTTCTTCGTTTTCCCCGAGAAAGTAAGGCTCGGGCCTTGTCATGATAATGACTTTTTACGTTTTGGCTTTCATCTTCGTGTATTATCTCCGGATTCTCTTGTGCTATTGACGATATATGATCATGTATAATTAATCAATCTTGAATTCAGAACCTGTCGAGTATAAATATGATATGATAATAAACAAATGGAATGACCAAATTTATTCAACTAGTGTTATCATAACTCATGCCTTGCCGATAAATGCTCAGAAGTCAGCAAACTCCTTGTCAACCTCCTCATAATGGTCAAAGAATCCCTTGAAGAGCTTCACTCCCAGACCAGGGTCCAGGCTTCCGGTCGTCGCACGGATGCTGTGCATGCTCAACTGCGGAATACCTGCATCGATGGATCTCATTCCAATACGGGCGCTAGTCATAGGTCCAATAGTACCGCCACTTCGCGAGTCGTTGCGGATCTGGAAAAGCTGCAAAGTCGAACCACAGCGGTCGGCAACACGGCTCAACAAAGCGTGGCTAACGCTGTCCGTGGTCATGTGGCCGTTGGAGTCGGTAGAGACTGCCACACCGACATTCAGGCGAGGAGCGTGGTTCTCCAGGTAGACACCGAGGAAGTTCGGGTTGACGGCATGGCAGACGTCCGAAGAAACGAGGAAACTGTTCGCAACGGTTTGGGCCAGTACGTTGGGGCCATAGTTGGTTGCGAATGCCTCCGTAATCCGTTCCATGACACTGCTCAAGAGGTTCGATCTGGCACCCTGACGCAGCAAACTACCAATCTCCTCGTCATCAAACATGCCGACAATCTTCACAACGCCTGGAGATGCACTGTCGGGAGAGGCAAGAAGGGCCTCTTGGGCGGCATAGCAGCAAAGCTTGTCATCGATACGACCAGCAAAGATAAAGTCCTTGTCCAATCCACCAAGCTGGGCATGCTGACTGTCATATAGCTCCAATTCCCAGTTTAAAATATGGTTGGGATCAACACCAAGTTCCTTCGAGATAACCGTGGCCAGCTTCGGGGATTGAGAAGCGGCAAAAGTTCCAGCCTTGATTCCATTAGCCGGAGCATCATGCTGCTGCTCGAAAAGGTCGGAGTTATCAATTCCAATAATAGGAACCATCTCCGTCTCCTGGTTGAAAGGCCCTTGCGAAGGAGCTCCGAAATGCTCCGCCAGCGTCGGAATGCGGGCAATCGGCCAACCAAGCTTAACCAGTTTACTCTCCACCTTGCCCGTCTTCTCGTCATGTACCAACACCCGACCACCAATCGACAGATCACGATCCCACCAGGTCTTCCCGAGGCCACCAGCATACGGAGCCACGGCCAACTGCTGGTAACCAGCCTTGTTGGGAAGCTTGGACACAGGCTTCAACCTGGCCGTCAGAGCGTCCACGTGACCAGCCACGATGGCATGGCCATTTCCGCTCTGGTAATCGCTGCCGATAGCGAATGCGATGAGAGAGCTGCTGTTGCGCATAACATAGTATTTTCCTCCGCGCTTCAGCTTGCCGGTCCAGACGTCACGCTCGGGGAGTTGTTCGTAGCCGTGCTGCTCGAGTTGCTTGGCAAAGGCGTTGACGGCGTGAAAGATGGTCGGGTTGTCAGCCATGAAATCGCAGTACGGCTGGGAGTAGTCTTCTGGCTTGATGGAGCCATTGTTGGCGGTTGAAGGAGCGGCTGAGCGGTAAGCCATGTTGGAGTGTTGGGGAGTAGCAAAGGTCTTTCTGGCCATTATGGGAGAGAGATGCTAGAGGATGAGCGATGGGATAAATGGGAAGAAGTTAGAGAAGGAGGAATGAGGGAAATAAAAGGACAGAGAGCAGGAAAGAGCGAGATACAGAGGAGTCACCTGACGGGGCTGGGGAAGCTGAATTCCCAATCGGGTTAGCGCGTCGCATAGATAAACAGGAACTGGTTCCGGCAACACTGTATGTATGGTCGCCTCATTCCAGGTACCGTACAACTGAAGGTGCATTCTGCATAGTCACTATTCCTACACTACGAGACAGGTCATTCATTAAGACGGTGTATATTGTATTGCTGACCGATGGAATGAAGCCGGAGAATGCCATTTCGGCGATCAATGACGTCATTGCATACTCCACTGAACTGAACAACAGTCAGCCACGAAGACGAGGATATTATAACTGTACACGCGCACAGTACAAGAAAACTGTGTTCAGGCTGTACCGGTTCCATTGCTTGAACCGACAACCGCATTCCAGTTGACCTTCCCGTCCACGCATTGATCCGTGATCGCAGGGCCAGTGGTCGCCACGATCTCGTGCCCGTCCCGCATGATGGTCATCTTGACGAGCCCTGTCTGTCCATTAAATGGGACTGAAAAGTGATTAATGCCGGCCGTGCATGCACGAAGCACGGTCGGCGCATGATCTCCGATCTGGACGTGAACACTACTCGGAGCGGTCACCAGCACGGTGACAAAGACGCGGTCCTGCGAGACTTGACCTGGGTTAAGCTCCTTCTGGCCCATGGCTGGATTGTTGCCAGTTGTGCCACTTGAGCTGCCGGAAGTGCTCGGATTTCTCCGATACCAGTAACTGATCTTCTCTGCGAACGAGACGGGGTATTTGGGGTGGTGGGCATTACTCCCGGCCATTCGATGCGTAGCCGTGGTGTTGGTTCCATTCCGCGTTTTGTACGCATCGATATAATGTGGTAGCAACTCTCTCCACGCATCGTGAGAGTGATTAGAAACATAGCGTGCTGCTCCTTCGGGAATTCCAGGCTCATAAATCGGTCCAATATAGTGCGTTTCCCCGTAATCGTTCCAGCTAATAATCTGCGAAAGTCAGCTCATCCGGCATGAATTATCCTTGAAAGTAACTAACCTGAACAAAGGGAGGCTGCATCTCCATAACCTGCTGCCAGCGATAATGCCACAAATCATCACCACGCCATAGCCAGTTCTTCTGCCACCGAGGGAGATTGGTATAGAACCAGGGGGAAACAGGCATCATGTAAGGTCTGCCAGCAAGCGCTTTTACCCATGCCTCATCGCTTGTGGTATCTTTATCATCTGCCCCAACAGGCCAAGCATCCCAGCTAAAGGCCCCGTCGACAACATGGAAAGTGGTTGTAATCCCAGAAGGACCGAGACTAGTCCACGTAGGAATAAATATGCACCCAGTAGCATCCTTGATGCGCGGCCAGTCATTAACACTCTGTGTACCTTCAAAAGTCGATACCAAAGGCTTCCCTTGGTAGTAGTAATGGGCATGACTGCATTTGTACCGATTGACCATACTGATGACCCGATCTACTGGCCAAGGTCCACCAGTGCCATAGTCAAAGGAGATAAAAAGTGAAAAGTTGCCTAGTTTTTCTGCTGCTGCAAATGCTTTGTGGACGACATCATCCGTGTAGCTATCTTGGGGCCCAACATTCAATGCGAAGCCATCTATATGTGCTTTCTGGGCTTCTGTAATATCTGACTCCCATTGCTCTGGAGTCATTGCTGCTGCATTTCCGACCTGTATTGTTCAATCCTGTGTTCCGAGTGGAACAAGAGGAATATACTCACAATGAAATGGGCGAAGACGCTTCGTGGTTCGGATTGAGCCACTGCAACTGACGCTATAAGGAATATAAGAAGTAAATAATTGAAAATCATAATGAAGGGAGTGAAAACGGCCAGCGTTGGAAGCGTATTGAATCAGTCCAATAGAGAGCGACGAGAATGGAAGATGTCAAGCAAGCTCAACTTTCATTACCAGTTCAAAGAACTTAAAGACATGCAAACGCGTATAAGCAACAAGGAAAAGAGCAAGCCAGAGGAATGAACGAATATATGCGCTCAAGCTCGAAGGGAGCGTGGGGAATCAACAGAACCAGCTGGAAAGGGAGCAGACGATGATACAAAAGAAGGTGCTTTATCTACCAAACACACGCTAAACATGATCCTGCTGGTGTTTATAAAGTTTTCAAGTGGTATGAGGGCAGAAATGGCACCCACCTGGAGTGGATTCTTGATGTTTCTCTTTGGCATGGACACGCCGCAGTAGGCGCTTAAGAGGCCGCATTATCGGACCCTGGCGCGTAAAACATGTAAATGTCGGGAATTTAGGAGGGGTAGTTTGACGGGCGAAGATATTGTATTCAAAGGAGCAGATGAGTAGCTGTGGTGGATTCTGATATGGTGTGTCTCACGCCAAGGCGTCAAAAAAATCCGCCGTGCGATTGTTGACAGATGCCGATTTGGGAAGCACCTGTCCCTGCTAACGAACTCCATAAGTCATTGGATAGCATGCCAATCGTTCTCGAATTATCGTTTCCTTTTCTCGAATTTTTTTCTCAAGGACCTCGAGAGAATCGAACAAGGCGTTGTGGCCTCAGGCATGACACTAAACATTTTGGGCACTACGCAATCAAGTGATAATGTCTCATTTCCCCAGGATTACCAGAAGTTCCCATGGATCAATTGACACTATCCATTCAACAAGATTGGCTGTTAATCGATCTGGTTTGGCATCCTGACAGTGCCAACTTCATTGTGATGTCACACCTACGGAAAACGGCCCGTACAGTTTATATATCGGGCATCTCGTTTCAGGTAGAGATACTCATATTTTCTAACTAGCAAGCTTTGCACTATAATTTTGAAATGGCAACAACACAAGCTGCAAACGTCGCAGAGCGTATTGTCGGCCATGGAGACAACGCGGACATTACCACTGACATAACCAACTATTCTAAGAATGAAGTCGGGCAAGAGACAGGTGAAAAAATTAAGGCGACGATATGGACTGGAAAAAAGAGCGTGCAAGTCGGTACGTTGGACTCGAGGTTACTTCAGTGTTCATGTATTGACACTAGCAGTTGAAATGCCCAAACCTAGGGTCATCGACCAAGACGATGTTATTGTCAAGATAACGGGAAGTACAATCTGTGGAAGCGACCTCCACTTATATCATGGTATATAGCTATTTCCCCGTGTATGAGATATCCTAATGCTGATCGGATACAGGTGTCATTCCTCAAATGCAGAAAGGCGACGTCCTGGGCCATGAGTTCTGCGGTGTTGTCGAAAGCGCAGGGCCCGGCGTGAAAAACTTTAAAGCTGGCGAGCGCGTCGTAGCATCATTTCCCATCGCTTGTGGTGAATGCTTCAATTGCAAGAAGAAGTTGACGTCGCAATGTGACCGAACCAATGCGAATACTATTGAAAATGCGATGTATGGAAAGAGGACATCTGGTAATTCCGACCACCCTTCTCTTAGAGCATAGAAAAGCTAATAGTCATCAGGATTCTTTGGATATAGCCACTTTACTGGCGGTTTTGCCGGAGGCCAAGCAGAGTATGTCCGCGATGAACCTGCTCGGACTCCCAGATGATGTCCCTGACGAGAGAGGACTCTACCTATCAGACGTTCTGTCAACATCATGGCACTGCGTCGTCGACACAGGCGTTAACAAAGATGACGTCGTCGCTGTCTGGGGAGCAGGACCAATTGGCCAAATGGTCGTTGAATTCAGCTTCTACCACGGTGCCAGCAGAGTGATCCTCATCGACGGTGGAGACGCATCCTGGAGATTGGACTTGGTGAAGTCCAAGATTCCTCGTGTCGAGCTACTTGATTTTACGAAATTGCCAAAAGGCGAATCGGTCACTTCGCAGCTTAAGAGCATGGTACACCATGGGCCGGATGTGGCATTGGATTGTACCTCTGGTGAGTATGCTAAGGGCTGGGCTCATTACTTCGAGACGCTCCTGGGAATGGAGACGGATACTTCGGAGATGTTGAACGAGATGATTACTGCTCTTCGGCCATTTGGACGGATTGGCGTGACAGGCGTTTACGCTGGATACGTGAGTAACCATCCTAATCTGTCTATGAAAACACATTGCTAATCATATACACCAGACAAACCACTTCAACATTGGTGCCATCATGCAAACCGGAATCCGGCTAATCGGCAATGGACAAGCCCCAGTCCACCGATACTGGGAACACTTGCTCGATCTCGTCCGACGAAAGGAGATTGAGCCATTGAAGATGGTAACGCACCGGGTACGTCTGGAGGATATGGAGAAGCTGTATCAGCAGTTTGAGAAACGGGAGAATGGCATTCAGAAGGTCTTCGTGGCGACTAAGCACTCTGCGCCGCCATGCCCTGGGGCGCCGGCGTTGACGGAGCTGACAACTTCGTCGTATTAGTTAGTAAGACCATAGTTATCTAACTAGTTACTTCTCTTCTGCCTCTTTCTATCTCTCGAAAACTAACTCTTTTTCTTTTTTCTTTTTTCCCCCCTACGCTGTCCCTGTGCCTTGCTGCACCCGCTCTCGAATTACCTATTATCACTAAATTGTTAATTGACAATCTATCCCCCGATGTTAGCTATTACTTTGTAGAAAAATCAAACGCCCATCTCAAGCCAGCCACCACATCTCAAGAGTTGTGAACTGTTGCTGACTCGGCACTCTACTCCTTTTATTCCATTGCACAAACAGTTTTCGGAGCAGCAATGTATGTCTTCGGGGGTTAACTAATGTGGTGCGAACTAATAGTCGACAGTGACTCTGCGCTGGCTACTCTTCTTTCTCCTTTTCTTTTCCCCTTCTTCCGAAGAACACTGTTGTATGCCATGTTTTTCAACGTGATAACTTCATTATATTACATTGAGCAGCGTCAAGTCGTCAAGTCCTTACCCGTTCGATCTTTCCTTGCGCCATGATTCCCTCGGTCCCTTCTTGGTGGAGATCATGAGTTATGCCCACATCGAAACTTTTCATCGTGATGAGATACATACGATCAAAGCTCACCATTTGGTCTCGAGTCTTCCCAAGGCTTAGCGTTTCTATGCCCAAGGGCAGGAAACTTTCGCACAGCTCAAAGATCCCGATAACACTATATCTATGAACCCAAGTACGCAAGCTGTACCCGACAGTCATCTTCGAAGTGGGGTTTTCTGAATATTATAACGACCTGGTCCGTGACGAAGTCAGTGGTTACAGTTTGGTTCAGGGGAAACAGAAAGAGCACAGTACAGCTTGCCGTGTTGATCAAGATTCAGGAAGACGGGAAGGCTCTACACACAAAGCAACAGACTCCCGCTGTTTCGCGAAGGATGAATGCGCTAGCGGAACAGTTTGGTACATCAAAAGGAAAACGAGCTTTTGGAGTTGATGTATCGGACGCGAATGATGATGGTACAACATCGGACAAGGAGTCTCACGAGTTTCTCAGAGATGCACTCGTTACCAATGACTGGGTGATAATCTTGATCGCTTTATGGAACTCTGGGAACTAGACAAAGACTAGAAACCCACTTTATGCAGTATTCGGATTGTAGGACGATCCATTCCTCCTTGATATTCTTGATCTCAAGAGGGGGGTTCGTGGAATCGCAGCGGAGGTATTCAGAATTCGCTGACACTTCCCGGAGTTTATGAATACTGAACATGAATAATTAACGCTTTTTCAATTCCCCATTCTATAGTAGGTAAATGCTTCGCAATTCAACTCAGCCAATCAAGTGGTTAACACATCGTCACACTACTTTGTTGACTATCATTGATTTCGATATGCATACCGCTTGTCGTCGGTGTCGATGGTAGGATTGCTTGGTGTAAGTAGCCTCTGGTGGATCATGGTGTTTTGTTTGCTTTCGTTGTTTGATTATCGGTACCCCGTGTCATCCTTGTGCAAGAGATAGCTACATGTTACGGATGTCCGGATTGGGATATCTTCTGACTGTCCACGAGCAGTGGCAGGACTTCAGCTGCCCATTTCACCTAGAAACCATTCAGGCTCTACCGCTATCGGCTAAATTGTACATCCTTTTAAGGATAGGCTGTCTAGGGCTGGTGTCCTTCTGCATTTACTATTCTGTGCTATAATTCCTGGCCAGGTCTTATTGGTTTTGATTGGATGTCAAAAGATGCCGAGGTTGATTTGTAACTTGTTTTCAACGCAGGGCATTTAGAGGCTGTTGGGATTTGGGGTTTTTTTTCCCTCCTTTTTTATAGTCCTATGTTCTCGCTAATAAATAACAAGAATACATTCATACAAGGAAAGCTCTGCGGATACTTTACTGCACCCCATAGTGTTGAACCGAGGCTCCAATTAGTACACACGAGTCATCCCACGACGTCAGCTCGGAAATGCGAGAACAGGGAAGATCAATGGCTCTAGCAGCAAAAAGAAAAGAAGAACTAGGATATATTGTCGAGTTTAAGAGGGATATGCTGTGAAGATGAACCAGGATATACATGTGTCTGCTCTTTTCGATCCCATTTTGACGTTCACTTCAACATGAGCTTACCTTCCTCTCATTACAGAATAAATACATTTAGCTATTGCGCATAGTATTATTTTTCTCCACAGATTCTTCTCAACATGTAAAGAACATGACGACCGGGCCGGGATTAGCCCGTCGGAATTCCGTTCATCGGCAATTGACCATGACGCAGCATGTGGTCATACCCCATAAGTACTAGCCATAGTCTAATTTCCATGGTACTTAAAGAGACCGTCTCGAAGCATTTACCAATCAAAATCTGACTGAGCTATTCAACACTAAGGAAAGCTGGATGTTATCGCGTGGTTGGCTGGGTTTGAATTACCCGAAATAGTAAAGTGAGTTACCGCAAGGGGAAAGGTGGGATCAGATAAGATCATCTGATATAGGGAAGGCGATGCCGAGTTAGTCATGTTTATTTCTTTGCGGGACGCTGCACTTCCTCGCAGTGTATGCAATACATGCTGTTTACAGGGGAGAGAGCCTGTACAGAGTACCGGAATGCAGTGGCCTTGCGTTGATGGCGTTGTACTGCGTAAACTTTGGCTGAACTTTGCGGTTTGTAACTGAAACACAGCGAGCTGGTCTGCCGCAAAAAGCAGAGAAACATAAAATTTCAAAGCCCCGTATTTCGACTCTCCGGAATGGGTCCTATGAGTAATTATTCCCTCATGTATCCGTCCACATGAAGTACGCATTGCGGAGATTCCTCCCAGCTAAATGGTTCGTTGGTCCCATTCCGGCGCGGCCACCGCGCGTGAAAATTTATCAGATGGCGAGGGATCATATTGCCTGGAGTATTTCTTTTTTAATATATTCCAATAGACATTTTGTGGGTAGAATTACATAGCAATGCCGGAAGCGTCTTGAGTACATAAAAGACAATACCATGTATAGATGCTCACCGTAAGACAACGGTACTTGTAACAATATGCTCCAGCTATACACCGCAACCAGCGCACGTAGCACAGCTCCATCGCCTTGCTAGGTCAACACTGATTGATCCATGGACAGCCCTAGAAATCCCCATTGATTGATAACTCCCCGTCTCCAACCAATCAGCAGCAGAAGCGAGCACCCCCACTTCCCTCCGAAATCGGTGATGAGCCGCACGATAATCTAATCTGATCCGACTTTGTTTCTTCTTCTTCCCCCCCTTCGCCGGGCCTCCTCGGTTTCTTTTCTACTCTTCTCCCCTCCGCTCGTCCTGTTCTTCAATCATCTGTCTGTTCTTTCATTCTTCTATCTTCAAGCTGTATGAGCTTGATTGTAGACGTTTTGCCTGTCTTAAAACACTTTAGCCGCGTCTCATCTCGCTTACCGGTTCGAATGAGCGCACTTCCGCTCTTCCGACCGCAAGCGACAAAAGTGACGAACGCCGGTCAGCTATCCCACCACACCACCATTACACCATTATGCTATATGCTCTACATCTTCCCATTTCGATATGGCCACTGACTGGAGCTCAGATCTTCTCATTAAATTCAGAGAAGCTTGAATAATTTTAAAAAGACAAAAGAAAAAATCACAATGTCTACACCGCTGGCTCCTGCAGGAACGCCGGCTCCCTCCATTGCCCCCTTAGCACCCGCCCTGGCCGCCAAACCTTCAATTGCACCCGCCTCACCTGCTCCAGCTACTCCCGGATCCATCACATCGAAGGAATGGGTCATTCCTCCGCGTCCCAAGCCCGGTCGGAAGCCTGCCACCGATACCCCGCCAACCAAGCGAAAGGCACAGAACCGTGCGGCCCAGCGGGCATTCCGCGAACGACGCGCCGCTCGAGTGAACGAACTCGAAGACCAGATGAAACAGATGGAAGATGAGCACGATTTGCACACGGCTACATTCAAGGAACAGATTTCGAATCTGTCCCACGAGGTTGAACAATGCCGGAACGAGATGGCTTGGTGGCGGGACCGCTGCCACGCCCTGGAGAAAGAGGTTTCTGTGGAGAAGAGTGCCAAAGAGGCTCTTGTGAAGGAGTTCCGATCATCGTTTGCGGATAGAAACACGACCCAGTCGGACGCGGTGCCTCTGCCGCCTCGAGGTCAGAAACGGAAGAATACTGAGTCAACCCGCGTACACACGACTGAACCTACTCGAGAGGAAGTCCCCCTGGGCTGCGGAAGCTGCTCTACTGCTCATTGTCAGTGTATCGAAGATGCGTTTGCTATGCCTGGTGTGGGGACTCACGAGTCCAACAAGCGCCGCTCCGAACCCGAAATCAAACCCGAGCCGGAGGAGATGGAGGTGGATTTTACTTCCCGCTTCGCCGCTGCTCCACCCCCGGAGGATCATAGCTCGCCGTCTATCGCATCCCCCGTTGACCCCTGTGGGTTTTGCCAGGACGGCACTCCCTGCATTTGCGCCGAGATGGCCGCTCAGGAGGATGAGCATCGACAGCGGGAAAATTTTGAGAACAACCGACTTGCCCCGATCCAAAATTTATCGCAGTTCACCCCACCGCCATCGGACGGTGATGTCCGGTCCGAAGTGACTTTGCCTTCTATCAGCGAAGCTACCAATCCCTGCGCCAACGGACCTGGTACCTGTGCCCAGTGTATGGCGGATCCCCGTAGCACGCTCTTCTGTAAGACTCTGGCTGCGTCGCGGGCAGGCGGTAGTACCCCTCGCGGTGGGGGAGGATGCTGCGGCGGCAAAGGCGCAGACGGTGGATGCTGCGGTGGTGGTGCACGCAGCAAGCCTGCACCTAAACCGACATTGAGCTCCAGAGACTCGCCGTCTCTGACACTTTCCTGCGCTGACGCTTTTACCACACTCTCACGACATCCCAAGTTCTCGCGCGCCAGCGACGAGCTCTCTTCCTGGCTGCCCAAGCTCCACATGCTCCCGAACCCGCGGGATCTGGAACTAGCAGAGAAGTCCAACGCTCGGGCTGCGATGGAAGTCGAAGCCGCGAGTGTAATGGGCGTGCTACGGTACTTCGACCGACGGTTCGCTGACAAATAAATCCCGATGTGACTCCTTTCTTTCATCTTTTGATTTCCTTATGTTGTTTTGTGATACCCGTTCCTGACTCTCATTGAGTTTGTACTATTATATTTACCTTCATGTGGAGGAGGGACATGTTTGTTGCCTGTCCTATAGACAGTTTTGAGGATGATGGGAGCCGTGAAGGGCCTGCATTGATGGACGTGAATGGGATAATACTCGTTCCAATGATTAGATGAAAACGGCGTTTCTGGTTTGTTTTGATTCGAGAATGGCAAAAGTACAAACATTGGATTTTTATATCATATGGAAAAAAAAAAGGAAGACCTTGGACAGGGAGGCTATGATTTTATGAACATTTATCTTTTTGTCTGCAGATGGACGTCGTTTATAGACGACTTGATGTACAGCATGTTTCGTTTTCTAATATTGAAGGATCAATACATATAAATCAATCTTGGTTCTGTCATCTTATGTAGGCGAACTGAATGCTATCCCGTGTACACTCGCGGAGTTGAGAGTCGGGGTTGACTCGAACCCCGTGGTATGATAGACACCCCAGGCTGCAAGGCATAAACATCAACACCTCACTTCGCTCTTTTTCCATTGCAACAATGTGAACCTCGCACCACGCCTGCTATGAGAACCTCGAGGCATTCCACCTCCCGGCAAAATGCCTGCCAAAACTGTTCAACCGCCAAAGCAAAGTGCGACCGCAGAACTGGCCGCTGTACCAGTCGCACTCGCCGCGGTCTCCATTGCACGTATCCTCAAACGGCCTCCTTGAATGGGCCCTACAGCCCGTGCCTGATGCTCTGGTCCCAGAAGTCGAGGGTGCGTTATCTGCGAATGATAGTGCGGAGTATTCTGATCTGGTACCAGCAGAGCATTTGGCGGTCCCTGAAGCCATTCCACACCCGCCTGCCAGTCTCTCCAGTAGTTCATACTCAACGGCTATATTACCAGGGCATGGGCGTCTCACGCAGGAAGGTTAAATTTTTCAGATATTGAGCTCATATGTTCCATCGACGTGGATGAGATTACCAATCGTTGGATAAATCCGTACGAGAGAAGATCAAAAGCTATCCCGCCGGCGTGGTTTCATTCATCTCCCGCATGTTGAATCCCTACACAGCTGTTGCTACCCGTGGTCGTGACCTGGTTCCCTTCGCTCACCCTTTGCAGATGAAATAGTCATCCAGCTCGCCACTGACAACTTGCCCGAGTTTGGTTCGGATGTGCCAGAACCCATTGCCTGGCAGCGAGGACGCAGCTGCAGTGATCATCAAGCACGAGATAGAAAATATCATAATACTTCGCGAGAATTACGACGATATAGGTCTGTTTGCTGCGTTCCAAGCGTATCTCATCTGCACAATGGTCCTCTTCTTTCGCATCAGCCAAGCTGGCAACAGTCACCTGCGCCAGGCAATGATCAATCTGCAGGAGCTTGCGCGCGCTTCTGGTCGACGAGGACTTGTACGTTCCACTGATCAGCGTCGGATCCGTCCCAGATGGGAGATGGATTGTAACCGAGGCAAAGGGTCGAAATTTGTATGTGATGTATCTTTTCGATAGCATCTCGTCGGCCCAGGAAAGTCTCCCTACCTACCTTGATACTGAACTACAGGGGCTCTCTGCGCCTGTGGCCAAATATCTATGGCAAGCACAAAATCGGGGTGATTGGGAAAGGGAGTATAATATCTACTTGGCGGAGTGGATGGAGCAGGGTCTTACTATTGACGAACTCTGGCCGATTTCTACGGATTTGGACGAATTCAATATTGCGAAGAGACGGGGAAGAGTTGATCATTGGCTGGAAAGTATTGATGAATTTGGGACTATGCCCTATGCGGTTATGAGCTGTACGCATGGTAGTTGTGTGCTCTCGACCTTAATTTGAACATAACCACACGGACGATCACCTTCCAACTAGCGCCAGGATAGCTTCATCGAGGAAAATCACCTTCAGGTTCATCTTGGGCAAAAGAGATTAGAGCATGACCTTTTTGAATTCGGCATTATGTTCCACCGGCAAATCCACCACGTTATCAGCAATCACATAGATGTTGTAATCCTGGTCAAAAAGTCGATATGTGGTGCTCATCACCACGCCAGAAAGAGTCAACCCGGACTGGGACACGATTAGCCTGAGATACAGAAGAAAGGAATACCGCCCATAATAACCATAGTCTCAATACTCTGCGCCTTCAAAATCTGCTCTAAAGCATTACCCGTGGTAGCAGCCCATCTCGTCTTGCGAAGTAAGACATCTTTCTCATCCATCGTTAACCGGCCATCGATTTGAGTCTCGGGGGTACCAGCCTCAAAGGTGCCAAGCGGTGCGATAAGATTGGCGAAGGGTTTGTTTCTCTCTACTTTTGGCTGTCCATGGCTGAAGCAGAGAGTGGTAAAGACGGTCAGGAGACGAGGATTCTTCTGGTGGACGGCGTCATTCCAGCGGATATAGTTCACGGTCAGGGCTTGGCCTTCTGGGGTGTTTTTGATGGCGCCTATCAGGCATGGCATCCAGCCTAGGTTACATAGCGTCGCCCGAATAAGAGTGCTGGGGAAGTCATTTTGTCTGAGAGTGGCGAAGTGAGAAAGGTAACTTTGTTTCGTCGGTCTGATGTGGGTTATATACGGCGGAATTGAGAACCTCAACTCCGACAAAAGGGTCAACCCGTTCAACTCCGAAGGTCTAGATGTTGGCAATCCAGGCTTATAAATGAGCCTTCCTTCAATATTATACTCTCGTTTTCCATTCGATGTCTATAGTTTCCTTTTCAACTAAGGTCGCTCTTTTAGTCACTCGAAATCAACAGCAAACTATGTCTGCAAATGACTGAGAGTAACCCCAGAACCATACAACCTCGACGTCGGCTCCTCCCACAGAGACACCATTCAGTATCTTCGACAAACGACAAAAGTGGCTCATAGTACTCATTGTCTCCACCGCGGCAACCTTGAGTCTGAATCCTCAACATAGTTAAACAGGCGTGCTAATGTATGCAAGTCTCCGGCTTCGCATCGAATATCTACTTCCCAGCCTTACCAACGATCGCCAACGACCTGAACTTTTCCTTAAAGGAACTGGTCAACTTAACAGTAACCTCATACCTCACGCACCCAGCCTCTGGGGCCCCGTATCTGACGTCAAAGGCCGCCGAATCGCATACACATGTACCTTCCTCGTGTTCGTAGGCGCATGCATCGGTCTAGCAGAAACGAAAAACTACTCCACGTTAATCGTCCTCCGATGTCTTCAGAGTACTGGCAGCGCCAGCACCATTGTCATTGGTCCGGCGTGATTGGGGGCGTGGGTGTTGGAGTTGCTTTTGTTGTGGTGGGTTGGACCCAAAGCGGGATATGGAGTTGTAGAAGATGAGAGATGGTGACTGGCTTGAAACGGGGGAGTTGGGTGGCTGATTTTTACTGTACAAGTAATAGCTAATAGTTGTAACACGATAGTTAATTAGCATCCCAGTGATAATAGGTAATTTTGTATAGAGGAAATAGAGAATTGGTATGAGAATATACTAGATCCTGAAATTAGGGTTCGGGAAATCATCAATGACAGCAGAACCAACCACTTTTTCATACAAACGTCGTATATCATGGAGAGAGAGAGAGAGTTTCAGAACATAATCACGCTGGCAAAGGTATCATGTACAGGCATGAGTAGGAAATAGAAAGAAGATAAACGCCATTCACCTAGTCAGAATGATGGAAAACAAATCATGTCAAAGATGCATCATCCCTCTCCCCGTTTGGGTATCCTCCTGAGTATATCTAGAATCGACCTCCGCTAACCATCACCTCTTCATCACCACTACCTCCCGCAGAACCAAGCACACCAGCTCCCCAGATGCCAACAATTCCCCACATACCGATCCGCCATCCACGGTAGAGACCTTGAATACCCTGTCCCTGTTTCTTCTTTTGCGAGACAGGTTTTTTGAGGAGTTCGTGGGCGCGCTCGTTCTCCGGCGGCGCGGTGGCTCCTTCTTCGTACACGATGCCCCAAATTGTACCGATGATACCGCGGTAGGTTTTCGGAGTGGGGATGATGGTTTCGATTTCTGCCGCTGGGTCTGCGGGAGTAGAAGGGGAGGCGCCCCTGGGCGAGAGTCCAGAGACAGGGCGGGTGGCGGGACTCTGTCGGATGCTGGGACATGTGTAGCTTGCAATCTGGGCGCGGCGGAGGACTGTCTCGAGCGGGAAGCGGATGGCCATTTCCAGACCGGAGCCGAGGAAGGTGAAAATGCTCCACATGGAAGGGTTGAGAATGGGGTCGAGCGAAAGGTATGTTTTTAGGAAGAAGGGTGTCGTGGTTAGGATGAAGTTTGGCAAACTGGAATGCAGGATGGTGATGGGGACCAGGTGGCCAGGGATGGTCGAGTTGGGGGTGGGAAGGAGTTTGATGGCGCGGAGGAGAGACCGCGGGCCGTGCGTGGCCGGGGTGAGGATGAGGAATGTGCGGGCCGTGTCAATCGGGGCCAGAATGAGGGACGAGAGGGATGAGGAGATAAATGAAAGCACCAGTGTTGCGATGGGGGATGTCGACGCTAGGATATCGGCCGTCATGGACGAGGCGATTTCCTCCTCTGGCAGACCGACAATTGCTGAGAGGAGGCTGCGAATGAACGTATTGAGGGTCGGCAGCAGCAACGAATAAATGAAAGTAGCATTCGAGGCTTTCCAGAGGGAAGTTGGTCCGCTGGTAGCCCAGAGCTGAGAGATGGTCTCCATCAATGAGGAGGGGTTTTTGAGGGACAAGGCATATCGGGATGATGTAGACGAGGGGATATAACCACTCCGGTCGGTGATTTCACGGCGACGAGACCTTCCCCTGGAGTGAGAAGCTCCGGGAGACGAGCCCCTGGGTGCTGCGGATGTGAAGTAGCTGCTCTCATCGTCGGATGAGTGATAGTCCTGTTGCTGTCAGTATGAGTCTACCCCGCCACACAATGACAACAGCAGCACCAGAAATGCCGCAAAAGGTAAACATAAGTTAGAACAACTCACATCTTCCTCATCTTCTGTAGTTCCATAGGCACTCTCTCCGCCCCGGGGAACAGACCGTCGTCGGTTTGCTTTAGACCCCTCTTCATACGGATCGGGCACCACATACGCCTGCAGAATAGTTTTGGCAACATCAAACGGCTGAGCAGTCAACACAGTCGTGTACCGCCAGAAAGCCCGATTCACAGCATCCCGAACCCAGTCCGAAGCTGATGAAGACGAGTCCAGGTATTCGGAATAGTCCAAATCGGGCAGCAGGTCGCGCGCCGAGCTGGAAAACACCTGCGTGGAGGACGAGGGAGTGATGTCGGGAGTGGAGGCGGAGGTGTTGTTGTGCTCCAGGCCGAGAGAGGGAGGGATATAGTAGGGGCGTAGGGGATTGATGCCTTCACGGGAGGCCATATTGTGTTGTTGTTGTCGTTGTTGTAGTAGTGGTAGTAGTAGCAGTAGTAGTATAGGTTAAGTGGGATGGTATGTATGTCATTTTGTGTCGAACAAATTGGCAGAATCGGCCGATATCCGTGGAGAGTTCTGATTGGCTAGTCGGGTAGCCAGCACAAGCAGAACATACCTGAATGTGAGGCCAACAGGCTGCTCTTTCTCCTTAGGCTGGCGTGCACCTGCTTTTTCCCATACTGGCATGTGTACTCTGTAGTCTGTACTGGCTATAACAATTGACTCCCAAGCCTCCCTGTCATGTGCATCTTGGCCGCCAAGCAGCCACTGAACTACTTTGCACACCAACACTGGCATCATCTGTGGCAACGCCAACTGAAAGAAAAAGGGAAGAAAAATGACAGCCGCAACTATTATTAAAGACCTCTCCTTGAATGATATAGGACGATATATCATTAGCCCTCTTGACTTTAGTGAAATTGAAGCCGCCCTGTTTGAAAGCAGTAGTAGGTTTACCTACAATGCTTCTGATGGAACTCTCCTATTTATCAAGCCGAATTGGATCCATGCTTGCTGCTGCATCTGGTTGAGAAACTGGGTTTCTGGCATTGAAATTTTTGGAATGGTTAATCCGCACACTCTCTTTTCAGCAACGCAGATCTACAGGGTTTTATGGGTTGTTTCGCAGGAAGGTGAGTCATCTACTCTTTTTGGCTATCATTTATCTGACTTTTGAAATAGTAAGAAAATCCCAAGTGCTGGGCTGTGCCTGAGCGGGTGTCTATGGCCGACGATTCTCCTGAAGACAGGATATGCAGAAACCGATGAGGACCTCATTGGTGGCACTAACATCCTATTTGAAGGCTCGAAAGGGAGAACTGGGTTTGTAATTGTGGTCAGATTAGAAGAGCTCGCCCCCAGTGACCGAGAAATCCAATGTGGGTATTTTGAACTCGGAACAAATCTGACCTATGCATCACCCAAGAAAGGCCGCCATTGTTGTACCTCGATGACCTGCGGTCTGCTCTTGAGAAAGGTGTGAAGTGACATTTGTTTTTCGAGTATGGTGTAGGAGAAGATGATGCCGCAGAGTTGCTGTAAGGTTGGAATACTATCGTATCGCATTTTTTCCCATAATGTTGAACGCAAGAGAGTCAGGGCCGAGGTGAGCTGTGAGATTACTTGTAGGCTGTTGATATTTACTTATGGGAGACACTGCGCAAAATGAATAGTGAAGAGTTTAAGATAGCGTCCTGGTTTGAAGCGTGCCAGTTGTTGGATGTCCAAAGATTTGGAAAGGAAAGATTTCTGACATTTGTCTTCTCGTTATATGATACTATGTTCTGTTCTTGTTCCTTCATCCATCAACTTCGATAACCAAAGGAGTAATGAAGGCATTGGCGGGGTGCCCAGTGGCTTCTCGATAGATACTCATGGTGTCGAAGTAGCGCCTGGTCTCCGTTCCGTCAGATGCCATTGATGAGCAAACATGCACCTCTTAAGCACGCTTAATCGTGGTGCGCATTGACTGCTCATCTGGTATCTAGCACAGCGAATAATGATGTCCATTGATCGGCACACTCTATTATAAGAATCGATTTGGTTGTTCGAGAGGGATTAAATTCCTTAACAGTCTCTCAAGAGTAGTTCGGCATTATGTAACTTAGCGTATGTCCATAAGAATGATAGTCTGCATTATGGTACCTACTGTACCTGTGGTGTTTTTCCTTTTGGTCATGTAGAATAATTCATTAATCATACAGCATTAATCATACTTACCATAATCATCAGTAACTATGATATGCATGCGCCCATGTAGAAGCAGAATATTTCTTTCTTTTTTCTTTCTCCTTAAGAGAGTTCTCCCGCTGGTTCTCACCATTCCTCGTGCCTGAGGTCGAGTTCGTTGTCTTGCATATTCGTATCCACTTCTGCAGCTGCTGTTCAGGCGGTTATACCCCCATGCCTCTACAAAACCATCCTGGGGTATCGACTGGCCTGGAGCTACTGGTTTAATCTTCACAACAATTACCACTCCCACTTTGCCAGTCGATCCATTCAACACAACATGAGCGTCCTCTTTCGGTTTTCTGCTGACTCGGAATACCCGTCTCCAAAGCTATAGTTGGGAAAACACGCCCCGAGACAATGACATAGGCGTCCGCTATCTTCTTACTGCCTTTTTGTTAGTGACCGTTGATCATCGTGCAGATCATTTGACTTACGTCCCCATATGACTGCGTCTGAGGGAGGTTCCGGAGGGTGGCATCGAAGACGACATCGACGTCATCCCATCCTATCATGCCGCGAGACTTCATCGACCCGACCCACTTCTGCAGCCAAAGTTCGGTCAACGCGGGACCTACGTTGGCATTTTGAGTCGAATAACCTTGGTAATCGGGCTATACGAGTAGTTAACTATTAAGTTCTGGTTAGCAAGGCTTTCTATTGAACCTGGAGCCGGGGGTGTGGGCGCTGCTGGCACACCGAATTCTTTCTGGAAGTCTGCATTCAAACCGCCTGAAATCTTCAGGGGTCAACTCATAATCGCCTTCTTTACCGTTCTTCACGGCCTCCAGCACCTGGTCAATACCCATCCTATGCAGACATAAGAAGCAGAGTTGATAGCCGTCACTTTGTTCGCAGCAGAAGTGTATAATTGCGTCCTTGGAAGAGATACAAGTAGAAACGTCTGGTCGTGTCGGTACGAGCAATAACGTATTGAATTGGTAATGCAAGCTGTATCACTTTTCCTTTTATTTACGTCCAAGCTTGAACGCCTTATTGTATCGCTACTTTGTCGTCTTGGAGATCTCGCCACTCCGACCGCCTACCCGTTATAACTACTACACTGATCACGGGCTACAAAGACCACTCGTTCAAGCCGTGTATATTGTTTACTTTTTACTTATCTTCTATTTGTATCTTTTCTTTTCAGTCTCCACTCAATTCTACACATCCTATGCCGCTCATGTTACTTGTCCCTTTTCCGGAGTAAAAAAGGGGTCGAATTTTTACCTCTATACCTCTAGTTTTCTGCCAGTCCTATTACTGTATGTATCCGAAAAACCCGCCGCTATTTCGGGTTTACCTTTTCTCCCTCTTCCAATAAGATCTACTCCAATTCGCCGCTCGAGTGCTTAATTTCCAATATAGTGCTCTTTTGAATTATATACTATCTCTATATTCTAGCAAAATGTCGCTCTTCCGAGAAGCCTGTCACCAGCTGCGTCATATCCCCAAAACCGCATCCCGCACATATCTCTCTCGCCCGGCACCCCGACAGTCCTTTTGCCTCGCCGACTCGTCCCGTCTCCAATTGTACCAGAGAAATAATGCTGTTTGGAGGGCAGGGTTGAATGCGCGGTCGTTTTCAGCTACAGCCAGAGCACAGCATGGGCATTTGACGCCCCCGAAGCCAGGCGAGGAGTGAGTAGCGATGAAATCACTGCTTCAAGGGATTCCGTGCTAAATCGCGGCAGGATCAACGTCACGATTGTCGATAAGGATGGCGACAAGCATGACTTTCAGGTGGCTGAGGGAGACAATCTGCTAGACATTGCTCAGGCCAATGATCTGGAGATGGAAGGTTCGCATTCCCGGTAGTGTGGTAGAGAAGGGAAAAGGCGGCGGGACTGACAGTGTATTCTAGGCGCCTGCGGTGGCTCCTGCGCCTGCTCGACTTGCCATGTCATTGTCGAAGATCCCGACATGTTCGACAAGATGGAAGAACCCTCCGACGACGAGAACGACATGCTGGATCTGGCATTCGGGTTGACAGAGACTTCACGCCTGGGGTGTCAAGTTCCGATGACCAAGGATCTGGATGGCTTGGTGGTGCGACTGCCGACCATGACAAGGAATCTGCAGGCCAGCGACTTTGAGCAGAAGTGAGGTTTATACTGGGTATAGGTATTCGGAAAAGTGCATAAAAAGTTAAGATATCATCTACGTTTATTCATATTGGAATTATGAGGCTTGGGCATGACAAGGAACGAAGAACGAAGTTTTAAGACAATGTACAGATCATGTATCAATAGATAGAATCAAATCCTCCCTCCATAACGCCGAACATGCCTTGATAGTCAAAAATGTATGAATAGAAACAGATCAAGCCTCTTCAATGTTCAACGGCTTGCCCTTCTTCCCGCTAATCAAGTCAAGGAATCCCTGTCTGCTAACCTCGTTTGCTGCCTTCTCTCGCTCTCCAATACCAATTGTTCCCTTCTTCCGTTCCTGCTTAGCAGCCTCTTCACCCCGAACCTGCGCAGCGCGGACGGCATTGAACAACTTCACCACACCACGCTGCGCAATCTTGCGAAGACGCTTCTCCTCCTCAGCCACGGGACCAGCCTGGCCCCGCTCAATACCCTTTACATCGCGGATGCGGCCACGATCCAATTCTTCTTTCTTCTCTGCCCGGAGTTTGGCGCGCGCCTGTCTGTCGAGTTTCTCGTCTGCAAAATCGGTTGTCGTTTGGGAGGCAGCCTTACTGCGCGACAGGACGGGGTCTGCGCGCGCAGAGGTGGGGAGCTTGGTGGACAAAATCTTGGAAATAGATGTCGAAAATGCGGAGGGGTCGTTTCTCTTCGGCACGTTTCTTTCTCTCGAGGCGCCTTCGCCATCTTCTCCTTCATCAGATACACCCGAATTGTCACTCGCAGCCTCCTCGTCGTCACCGCCGTCAGAGTCTGCATCGCTTTCCTCTGCCTCTTTTGAATCCTCCTTCTTAGCGGCCTTCGGTTTCTGGTTCTGTCCTAATGTCTTGCTCTTCTTCTGGGGGGGATTCGCCTTCACATCGTCCTCTGCGTCCGAATCGGCCAGACTGACAGCCCTGAAATCCGTAATTTCGTCGTCATTGTCTTCCTCATCGGAGCTGTGGTATTCGCGCTGCTTTCTGAACTTTTTGCTGGGACGGTTGGTTTTGCCCTGCATGCCATCCAGGACCTTGCGCTTCTTGGCGACCGACGAGGGAGCCATCTTGAACCAATTAAAAACAAAAATGTGCGATTCGAGAGTTGTTGTTTTATTATCCGCGTTTTTCTTGGTTTTTCTCGTCGAACTTTTTAGGCGGAGTGTAGCGCAGTCTGTGATTGGCCCGCCCACTCTCCGCATTGATATCGCTTCGGGTGGCCTTTTTGGCCGTCGTCTTCAACACTGCGACAGCTTATAAATCTTGGTGATATACAGCTGCTACTGCTACTTTTTTACGCCCTTTTAGACTGTCAATACCGTCGACATGGTCCTCCAGGATCTCGGGCGGCGCATCAACGCCGCCGTCAATGACCTGACCCGGTCCAACAATTTGGACGAGAAGGTAGGTCCTATGGCCACTGAGTTGGTGGACTATGCTAACAGCACAGGCATTCGATGACATGATCAAAGAAATCTGCTCTGCACTACTATCAGCCGACGTCAACGTCCGCCTCGTTCAGTCGCTACGCAAATCCATCAAGTCCAGTGTGAACTTCGCCTCCCTCCCACCAGCCGTCAACAAGAAGCGATTAATCCAAAAGGCCGTCTTCGATGAGTTGACTGCCCTGGTCGACCCGCACGCCGAACCCTTCCGCCCCAAGAAAGGCCGCTCGAATGTGATCATGTTTGTCGGATTGCAGGGTGCCGGAAAGACGACCACCTGTACCAAGCTGGCCCGGCATTACCAGATGCGTGGGTTTAAGACGGCGCTTGTTTGTGCAGATACTTTCCGTGCGGGTGCTTTTGATCAGTTGAAGCAGAACGCGACCAAGGCCAAGATTCCGTACTATGGTAGTTTGACGCAGACGGACCCCGCGGTTGTGGCGGCGGAGGGTGTGTCCAAGTTCAAGAAGGAGCGGTTTGAGATTATCATTGTCGATACTAGTGGTCGTCACAGGCAGGAAGAGGAACTGTTTGCTGAGATGACTCAGATTCAGACGGCCGTGACTCCGGACCAGACTATTCTCGTGCTGGACAGCACCATCGGTCAGGCTGCGGAGGCACAGTCGGCTGCGTTCAAGGCGACGGCGGACTTTGGTGCTATCATTATCACCAAGACAGATGGACATGCGGCTGGTGGTGGTGCCATCTCTGCTGTGGCAGCGACACACACGCCCATCATCTACCTGGGTACAGGTGAACACCTAATGGATCTCGAACGCTTCGAGCCCAAAGCCTTCATTCAGAAACTCCTCGGGATGGGCGATGTTGCTGGCCTCGTCGAACACGTCCAAGCCGTGACAAAGGACTCCGCCGGCGCAAAGGAAACATACAAACACATTTCTGAAGGGATCTACACCCTACGCGACTTCCGCGAAAATATCACCTCCATCATGAAAATGGGCCCCCTGTCCAAACTCTCCGGCATGATCCCAGGTCTCTCAAACTTAACTGCCGGCCTCGACGACGAAGACGGCTCCCTCAAACTCCGTCGCATGATCTACATCTTTGACTCCATGACGACCGCCGAACTCGACGGCGACGGCAAAAACTTTGTCGACCAACCCACCCGCATGGTCCGCATCGCCTGCGGCAGCGGCACAACAGTCCGCGAAGTCGAAGACCTGCTTTCGCAGCACCGCATGATGGCCGGTATGGCGAAGAAGGTCGGCGGACAGAAGAAGCAGATGCAGCGCGCGCAGAACATGCTCAAGGGCGGGAATAAGGAGCAACAGCTGGCTGCTATGCAAAAGCGCATGGCGAGTATGGGTGGTGCGGGTGGTGGGTTGCCCGGAATGGGCGGGATGCCTGGGATGGGGGATATGGCGAAGATGATGCAGATGATGGGAGGTCAGGGTGGTGGTGGTGGGTTGCCGGGACTCGGGGGGATGGATTTGCAAAGTATGATGAGCCAGATGAGTGGGCTGATGGGTGGTGGTGGACGGGGAAGGGGACGGTGATTTGTCTTTTCAACTCCCTTGCTTCTTCCTGTCATCCTTCTTGTTCGCTTGTCTATAAATATGTGTTTTATGATCTAGGATGGTTTGTGGTTTGACTGTAGCATGGGACGGCGTTGGGCGTGCACTGAATTGATATCAAAACATAAATAACGAGAATACATCCTACAATAATCATTTCATCCATGCATTCAATGTTCGTGGAAAGAATTCAACATTGAAACAAAGAAAAACGCTAATCAACCCTCTCCGCCCTCCTCACCCCCTCAACACCCTCATAATACCACTCCACCACACTCCTCCTCACCAAACCAACCATCTCCTCCAATCTCCCAATAACATCCTTAACAGGAACATCCCACCCCTCGGCCTGCCGTTCATCACGAACGACCTTTCCCGGCGGCAGTCGCGGATGCTTAGCAGTCGACTCCGCAGGCAAACGGCCCTGTTCCTCAGGCAAGGGAACGCTAAGTCTGTATTCCCAGACCACAGCGCCATCAACATACAGCGAGTATGTTAGCACAGAGCTGGGTACGAGAACGGGGGTACCGGACTGCGTGTCGACGGGTTCCTCGCCGTTTCTGATATCGATCAATCCGTACTTGATATTCCCGTCTGGGATGTATTTCACCGAGACGTCTTCGCGGTCTGACTGCCAGTAACTCCGCACGGGAAGATAGAACATGCTCAGCGGGCCGACGCTGAACTCGTGCACACCTTCGCCGGCTGTATTAGGTTCTAGATCCTCTGTATCCAAGCCGAGCGTTGGATCCGGGAACCGGGTTGTGGCGAACTCGTGGCGATCACCACTAATAAGGACAATGCGGACTCCTAGTTCGCGCTCTGCGTGCCACATCGCTTCGAAGACCGTGCGACGCTCGTTCAGGAACCCGCCCCATGTATCTGTCGTCCCGACGTGCCAGTTCTTCGTAAAGGGGACGCTAGACGCGATGATCTTCCAGCGGACCTCGGCCGGTTCGGGGCGGGCTAGGTAGGCGAGGAGAGACTGAAGCTGTGCGGAGCCGAGGATTGTAGAGTTGATCTGTGTTGGCTCGGAGCGATAGGTGCGGCTGTCGAGCACGAAGAAGGAGGCTGGGCCGTGAATGAAGGAGAAGTAGGTTGTGTTTTCGGGTTTGGCGAATGGGGTTGGCGGGATGGGTGGGTTTACACTGACGTGGTAATGGATGTAGGGCTCTGCTGCGGCGGGATATGGTGCTGTGGTGTTGCCGTGGGACCAGTCGTTTTCGATCTCGTGGTCGTCGAGTGTGTGAAGCCATGGGAGGTCGAATGCGGGTGTTTCGGGGGAGCTGTCCCACGATGGAGAGGAGTAGACGCGGCGATATTCGCTGCGATAGTGAGATATAGAAGATCCAAAACGCATGGGAACGTCGATGTAGATGAAGTCCCCGAGGAACAGCATGAATGCTGGCCGGAACAACAGCTTAGAAATTGTCTCAGACACCTGTTCAACTCCTGGAAAGCGCAGCGGATGCGACAGCGGGTTGTAGGGGAAGTTTGGCTTCATACAGCTCGAAGTCAAAAACGTGAGCGCATGCGCAGACTCCGTGCCTGGTAGTGGAGCTGTAGAGAAGGTGCCTGTGCGGTTGTTGGACAGCGCATAGCGGTATTGCGAGGAGGGCTTCAGGCCTTTCAGGATGACAGACGTCGTAAAGTCAGTTGTGTTGTCAAGCTTGTAGATAACGCCTTCTTCAATCCATTTCGACTGAAAGTCCTCCTCAACCGCCTGATAGGAAACGGTCAAAGGAAGCTGAGCTGGATCGGGCTCACGGATGAGCAAGCTGGCCGTAGTTGGTGAAACGTATCCAACGCGGGATAATGTGAGGTCTTCGCCTGAGTACAGAATCAGACCACGAAGGAGAAAGTCCAGCGTGAAGAGAGTCAGAACGATGTTGATCAAAGCCGTCACACGCGATGTCCGTGGAAGCCTCGGGGATGGGAGGCCAGTCAAGAGTGTCTTTAAGACCGAGTCATTCGATCTGGCAGCAGCAGACTTTTTGAACTCTGTGACATTCATAAGTATATTCCTCTACCCAAAAAACCCGAGTCTGTCATACTGCGGTCATCGTGTTTACTGTCGGAGCGCGGAGAGGATTTCTGCTGGGTCAAGAACGGCCACGTCGAGAAGTAGACAACTAACGAAGTAAAGACAATCGGAGGAAAATGTCTACCGGGAATCTGGAGCTATATCAGTAGCTGTTCTAGCTGTTCGAGTTCATGGATTGGAGCTTACCCATCGGAGAAAAACAAAAGCTGCGAATCTGAGCAAAGAGGAGCTGGTGATGGCAGCAATTGACTGCAGTGACATATTGCTGTTGGCGATTAAGGAATCATTTCAATATTATTGGTTTCTTAGAGATGGTTGAAGGAGTACAATTGGCATTGCCAAATGGTCTGGATGTAAAGGCGGAGATGACGACATTTATAGTTATCCATTCCTGCCTGAGGCAACGACACAGGGTCCAATTAAACAGTGTGGTATCTAAGCATGCTATGTACCTTATGCAAATGCTCTGTAAACATCAGAATCTACCGCAGTCGCATCATGTTCGCAAGGAAACCAGCTCCCACCCTTTGCCGCGCAGCAAAAACCACGTCCTTCATATTCATACTGAACGCCATCACAGCTGCCCAAGTCCACGGCTTCTCACGTCCTCCCGGCATAGAATTGAAATACTCCCAGCCCATGACACCTCCAAAGTTGGGGTACTGCTCGACCAGCATGGACAGGATAACGCTCATTGTCTCAAGTGGCACGTAGCCCTGTGATCCATTATCCGGGTTCGTCAACAGTCCGAAGACCACGCGCTGCGGGGACCAGCCCTGCGCAATGATCGCGGCGTACATCCGAGGGTCATCCGCTGGACCCCAGCCATTGTAGAACTGTGCATTGTACCAACTGATCTTGGAGCCCCGAGCGGCGTCGAGTTGCCGATAGTCAAAGCCGGAGAGGTTTCCGATGCCTAACAGGGCGGCAGCCACGGGTGCTAGCGTGATAATGAACTCATCTCCCAGATCAGACTTGAGACGATCGATCAACCGAGTAACTCCTTCCAAAGACATGTGCTCTTCGACATCAAGATCAATCCCGTCCAATTGATGCCGCCGAATCATCGCCAGGAACGGTAGGTAGTGCTGCTCGGATTGTAACTCGCTGCCGTCTAGATTGCGGAAGCTACCCTGGGCGGCACCACCCAGCAATCCCATGATCTTGACGCCGCTTGCCTTCATTCGAGGTACTTCTGCCCAGAGATCATTATAGCTGGGGTGATCTGGCGGATCATTGTTGAGGGTGATATCACCCGGGGTATCGTTCAGGTGGAAAGCGGCCAAGATGACATGTGTGATCCCCGTGTTGTTCTCGATAAGCGGGAGCATTGAGGCAACTGGACCGCCATCTGGACAAATTGTCTGATGATAGACAATTATCCGACGCTGTGTCTGTAATCCTGGAATGGGAGGCATTGTTTACTTCTTGGTGTTGGAAGCGACGAAAATCACATGACTGATTTGTGAGATGGCTCAGGAATCGGGGTATCGGGAAGTCGATAATCCGGACTGAACGAGCTATTGATATGATTGAGTGATTGACTATACATAAACCTGCATGTTTGTGAGATGTCATCGCGTTCAAACACATGTCGTACATATTACTATCACCTCGTAATATCATTTATTTGGTATACATTCTCTTAGAATCATTAGCAGTCGACCTGAGTGCGAATCATATAGATAAGCCTTTACAGACAGCCTTCCTTTGCCTTCCGAGGCCAACGAGGCGAAGATGATGTCAGTGACAGGGAATCAATCGCTACAAGAGACTGATAGACAATAGCCTTGGTATGATATTGAGATCCATGGTAAGTGACGATCTGGTTGGATTCTCCACCACATTGACATGACATCGATCTTTCGCGATGGGCAACATTCCCGGCCAATGGCCAAGTCACTTGATGAATTCAAGCATCCGTCATGTTTCTAGAAGCATTTTTCGTCCCGTTTCTAGCGTGGCGTTTGATATAACGATAGTGCCATGCTAGAGGCAAATCACAAGAAACTTCAGCATATATATATGTACAGCACTGCACGTACCATGCTCTTATGACCATTCTACGCAATTATAATGTGAGTATCTTAGACCATATCGACCAAATAAGCATAGCACAATGCAACGTTTGATCCTCCGCCCAACCCCCCTCTTCCGCAGTTCACCTAACCCCTCCACGGCCTGGACTGCGCGCCGGTTCGCAACCGCATCTTATCACCCCAACCCCGGCAACTTTGCCAATCGTCCCCGAGAGCAACTCTCTGAAGCCGGCCGCAAAGGTGGCAAGAAGGGTGGAAAAGCGCGCGGCGTTGGTGGATTCCATAATATGGATCCGGAGAAGCAGGTATGCTTGACTCTCCCTAGTGGTTAGTATTCAGTTATAACGAGCATGTACTAAGTTTCTGCAGCATGAGATAGCCTCTCGCGGAGGACATGCCTCCAGGAAGGCAGCCAAGCAGCAATACCAGGCTCCGGAAGAAGAACCTACTGATCCAGCTACGGCACCTCCAGGATTTGAACGGTCTGCTTCTGCGTAGTCGAATTTAACGTCATCTGTATCTAGCCAAACATTGGATATAGAATTGAGTTATTCCATAGACGAAGTCAATTAGCAATCTCTGGGTTCACAACATGCAAATCAGGCAAATTGCTCGACAGTTATTTAGAGCCACTGGCCATACGATCCTGCCATCAATTTGATCGAAACCATGTAAACATACAGTCAAGTCTCTTTAATTCGATCGAAGTTTTCCAACCATTTATTATCGAATTAACAAATTATCGAATTATTGAATAGACTTGGCATTGATATTTATTACATAAGCCATGAATCTAATGTCCGC
>JBDODA010000093.1:0-84587 GCA_039880815.1 Aspergillus intermedius | reverse complement strand
GCAACAGTAATTAGCTTTTATATATAAATGCATTTTTGGGGGGTTTAAAGTAGGTCTGATTCTCAACGTAGGTCGGAGGTGGCCGACTCGCTTACGTGGCCGACTCGCTTACCGAATACGTTAACTACCCCAGATGAATAAGCATCTAGCCCTGTCAAAATCACGTGCCAAAGCGGGCACTGACGTTGCCTCCGTAGATAGCGGCCCAGCCCAGCATTGGTCTCCAAGGAGGACAGAACCAACGATCAACAGCCAGAAACCAAAATGAATCGGCTATTCGGGACAAAGAACACGGCACCAAAGCCGACGCTCGAAGGTGCCATTTCAAATGTATGCGCTCCCCTTTCCCCTCTGTTCTGTGACAAGTCCGCTAACGAGATAAACAGGTAGACAACCGCATTTCCAGCCTCGACGTAAAACTCGCCGCCCTAAACTCCGAGCTCTCAACCTACCAAGCAAAAATCTCCAAGATGCGCGACGGCCCGGGCAAAAATGCCCTCCGCCAAAAAGCCCTCAAAGTCCTACAACGCCGCAAACAGTACGAAGCGCAGCGCGACCAGCTCTCGCAGCAGTCCTGGAATATGGAGCAAGCAGGGATGATGCAGGATAATTTGAAGAATACGATGACGACAGTGGATGCGATGAAAACGACGACCAAGACACTGAAGAAGCAGTATGGGAAGGTGGATATTGATCAAATTGAGCGGCTGCAGGATGAGATGGCGGATTTGATGGATGTGGGGAATGAGATTCAGGAGAGTCTTTCGAGGGCGTATGACGTGCCTGAGGATGTCGATGAGGCGGATTTGGATGCGGAGTTGGAGGCGTTAGGGGAGGAGACGATGTTTGAGAGTTCGATGGGGGAGAGTGCGATGCCTGGCTTCTTGCAGGATGAGGTTGCGCCGCCGCAGTTTGTTGATGAGCCACCGGAGGAGGCTAAGGTGAAGGAACCTGCCGGTGGGACAGCATGATAAGGACTTTAATCGCATACAAGACTTATGATGAATGTTATGAGCAAGGCTATGGAGTTACGGCATGTTGTATTTTTCAGTTTCCCTGAGTTGTTTGGGTTATCTATCTAGTCTTCTATTTGCGATTGCTTTGCAAGCTTAACTGCATGTCTTACACTTCTTCCAGTTGTTTGAGTGCCTAGAGGTGTCTTTTCTTGTGCGTCGTTTTTCAAGAAGCTTTGCCCATTCCAATTAGAACCAGCAAAGCCACGTTCATGACTGCAATAATCAGCCATATAATGACGCCAAGGATACACACAAGGATGTTATTTCTCATTCCCACTCCCTCCGGTTGAGAATGACCTTCTCCATGAGCAGCTCGGTCCGTAGGGACCGTCATGTATCGGTTCCGGCACGTAAAGTAGATCAAAGGCGCTGTGACAAATGGAAGAATGACACTTAGCACCACTTGACTTGCATTTAGGGTCTTATCCAACCCTTTTTTACCCACTGCCGCGGCGATGATAATGCTGGGAATAATGCTGATCGAACGGGTGATGACCCTCCGAAGCCAGGGCCGGATGCTCCAATTCAGCATGCCCTCACTGACCATCTGTCCAGCCATGGTGCACACGATGCCCGCTGATATACCGGAGAGAAGCAGGGCCAGGGCAAAAATCAAACCCGCAGCAGGAGCGATAGAATTCGAGAGCAAGTCATGGATTCCCCAAAGGTCAGCCTCGTCAGCTCCGGGCTTCCCGTATAACGAAGCACCTGCGACTATAAGAATTGCACTGTTGACGAAAAGCGCGAATGTGAAAAGTGACAACGTCAGTTCAATGATGGAATACTTCATGCAGCTTCGGATTGCCGCAAATGAGGGACGATATTCCACCTCTCCGCCATTGCTTCCTAATGGGACTGAAGCATCCACATAACCTTGTGTCACATCAAAATCCTTGAGGCGCGCTTGGACAACGCCACTCCCCAAAAACAAGGAATGCGGCATCACCGTAGCTCCGAGGATGCCGCAACTCTGATAGAGGCTATTCCCGGATTCCGTTAGTGATAAACTTACTTCGACACATGTTATGGGGTGGGGGGAAGCAAACCCTTGTGACTGGACCACAGCAGAAGATGGCACATAACCTCTAAGCACGTGCCCAACAGATTGATTCTTGATCAGGGCGAGTTGAATGCAAAAACATACCACGACCCCGAGCACCAAAGCCATAACGAAGAATTCGAACAACCGTAAACCCCACATGGCACCATTGGGCCTGTAAAATATAAGAAGGAAAAGCACATCCGCAAGTGTAATTGCACACCCTGCTACCAACGGGATATTGAGAAGAAGATTAAGCGCAATGGCTGATCCAATGACCTATGGCGTGTCAGTAAAGTGACATAACTAACTATAATTTGATTCCAATCCCTCCTACCTCTGCAATATCAGTAGCAACAATGGCAGCTTCTGAGAAGATGTAAAGGATGATAACCATCCATTTTGGAAGATGTTCTTTGCAATTCTCCGCTAAGTTCAACCCAGTCACTGTTCCCAGTTTGACACACAATGACTGCAGGTAAACGGCGAAGAGATTGGCGACCAAGACAATGAAGAGCAATGCGTACTGGTACTGCGCACCGGCGGCAACGTCGGTGGAATAGTTTCCCGGGTCGATATAAGCCACAGCGACCAGGAAACCTGGGCCCACGAAGCGGGAAAACTTGACTATACTGCGGATGACATCTTGAAAACAAGATGAGATGGAGAAGTTGGAAATTTTCTTGTAAAGAGGACGGCGAGGTGATCCGCTGTCCGTCTCGGGCTGTTGTTCACAGGTCCCAGAGGCGGCAGTGACCACTTCGCCGGCGGTCTTTTCTTTCTCAGGATCTGTCTTGCTCCGTTGTTGAATCTGCTTGGTTTCCATCACCATTGTTCCCTCCCCAGGAGTACCTCTCACCCCAGACGCATGTTTCCTATGGACCTTTGAGTTGGCGAAGCCGTTGAAGTCGTTGCGTGTGGTAATGTCGGGGTTCAAGGGGGACGGGTTCTGGTTCCAGTCGGGATGTTCGAGGGTTTCGTCGGTTCTGGAGGGGCAATTCATTGTGCCAAAATCGGCAACTGTCTTTCTCTATTCTCTTTCAGCGAGATATTTGTATTTGTGTTCTCAATACAGGAATTCAACGTTAGCTGGAAAATTGAATTGATGCAGACAGCGCACCCTGCGGGACAGAATGCCCGAAACTGCCCGATTCCGGAGGATTTATTGATGAATGGGTGGTTCCCCACGGTTGTGGCTAATCTCAAATCAGAATTGAACTCAGCAGCCACACGATTGTTCTTTTTTTATTTTCTTGGGAGCAAGTGGTGCTTGCGATGGGGAATGGGCGTGGAGACAATTCGTCACAGAGAGATAAGAGATGAGCGAAAAAGAGTACCCGTGGCGGGCATAGTGCACCTTTGGCGTCATCATTGGCGAGTGCCGGCAGCATTGAGTCTGCCGATGCAATCCATGCTAATTGGGTCATTATGAGAATCTTTTAGCTAGAGATATGGGAACAAGAAGACAATAAAGCGAAAAAAAAAATAATTATGAAAACAGAGAGGATAGGATGTGGAAGACATAGGAAAAAAAAAGTGCCAAGTCCGGGCTGAGAGGGGCATCGCAGCTTGGCAGGTACTCTATGGAGACGACACTTTGTATACAGCACCATGTTACAGCATCTTTGTACAACCTCAAGGAATGCTTTTTCATTTTCTATGATAAATGGAATTAGACTAGAGTACGTGTAGCAATTCCAGAGAGATTAATTGCAAACTCTGGCCAGCCATATAGTGAAATGAAGGCCTGCACATATTATACAATGCGAAAAAGGCTTGACGTCCATGCAGAGATATGGCTTGGAACCACAGGTCTCCTAACTAGAAGAAGAGTTGAGCCATGAAAGACAATCATTATCCATAGTTTCCCGCGGATCTATGCCAGACGTGCTCATGCAAAGTTCGATCGAGAGCCAACCTAATAAATCCTGCACAGAACCTTGTCCAGCAAAAGGATTCTCAAGATTAAGAATGAAGATAGAATTGGACAGACTAGCCAGCAACGGGGCGTGTATATTTTATTGATGGATCAAGGGCACAGATGTCGCTAGCATGTTGCGCATCATGAGGAATTACAACAGGTGGTCTCGAGATGGTGAAAGACGGCAGGGAATGACATATGCTAAATGTCCAGATCGGACGGAGTACTCAAAGGGTTCATTAATGTTGTAGTTCTCTCTCAAGCCCCTGACAGTTGGCCATACTGACGTGTCAATGTGGGAATTATGGTTATGATCATAGGTCCCGCATAGTGAACTGTCAGCACAAATTGTGGCAAGAGACATGGAGTATCCCAGGCTATTTAAAAAGTATTCCGTACAGAGGATAGTGTATTGAGACGCCTCGACAGCTGACCGGTCACGTGCGAGAATTCGCATCATGTTAGTGTTAGTACAGGAGCCTGTACCCCGTACTTGTACTCCATGGAAGGAGAGTAAGAAGGTCAAAATGTGTGGTCAAACGTGAGGCAATCAATCGGTATACCAGATCGAATGCCATACAGTACCATGGCACCGATAGACGCCATGACCACATAAACTGAATTAATTCCAATCAAGATAAGATACATGCATACAAGGACAACAACAACACCATTCTAGAGAAGTAATTGAGAAATTCTCCGCTCTATCCGTACAGAAATGCAGTCATCCTGCAGGAAACGCCCACTTTGCCAGCCATCAAACGGTGCGTTGCCCCAGGCAACCGACGGGTGTTTACTCACGACGTGCAACGCCGGCGGATCTCCTCAGCTTTACTCGACGATGAAAAGGTTCAAAAGTCTCGGAAGGGCTTCAAATTCTGTTCTGAAATTATCCTCCGTCGTGCATTGTGTGGTCTTTGTTTTTCTCTCTTCCTCATCGTGGTTGTTCGCTGGTCTCCCTGGCGCATTCCTCCCGCTTTACTCTTTACGTATTCTATTCCCGGCGCAACTCGTTCTTCCTTTTCCATGTCTTTGCTTCTCTTCTGCTGCGCAGCTTTGTCCTTATCCTGCGTTTCTTGATTGATTCGTTGCTTGATTCTCTTTATTTGGTTCTGTGTGATTCTCTTTTTTTTTTTTTTTTTCCTTATTGTCGAGTCCTGTGCTACGTCGTGGAAGTCACCTCTACACCGTATGTCGCTTATCGGCAACCGCCCATCGATCTCCTCTATACTAACAATGTTTCTGCAGTTTCTGGTTAAAGGCTAGAAGACATGGCTCCAAATACGCAACCCCCCAATATTTTCGAAGATGCTCCCCGTTCTCCTACCAAACCGTCTGTGATTCGAGCTATCCTATCCGCCAAAGCACACAAAAGAAACCTCTCCGCAGATGAGGCGATCGCCCCCAAGACCTCCAATCGAAACAAGCCCCTCAACAACTCTTTCGAGTCATCAATCGACGGACAGAATCAGCATTATCAGCAGCCATTGACCGAAATAACCGCCAATCGTGACGCGGGCGATAGGGCTCCCAAGTCGCCCACCAAGTCTGGCGGGATCGGTCTGCACAAGAAGACAAAGAGTGCCGTCTCGCTAAAATCGCTGATAAGCTATATGGAGCGGAAGGATAATAAAACAGAGGATTTGCCGGACGAGGAATCACAGGAGTGGAAGCCCAAAAAGGCCAAGTCCGCCAACAGCCTAACTGCTATCCTGAAACGTTCCCAGCGGGGCCGCAAGAATTCCACCGCCTCCTCCAAGGACGGTCCCAATAGTAAAGAGAACCGGAGCCCAAGTGATAGTTTACCGTCGCCCGTTTGGACACAGTACACCGCACGGTCTTCGTTCGAACAGCCTGCACCCCGACGGTCGCAAGACAAACGGCGAACGTTGCACGACGAAGTCTCTCTGTACACCCCAAGAGGCTACGGACCACAAGAACAGCGGAATTTCTACGACTTCCATCAACCGTCTTTGACGAAACGGACTGAAACAAAACCCCGTCCCAAGTCGGAGATTATAACGGGAAACCGTAAGATGAAGGAAGTACTCGGCGCCATGCGTACCCCGTCTGATAACACGCATCCCGCCGACGCGCCAGAGCCTTCATCACCAACCAAGCCCCAAGGACGGCCTCGAAGGTTCTCGCGACCACGGTCGCGTTCTCGTTCTCGTTCAGGAATTGAGCAGCAGCCAGAACAAAAGCCAGAGTCCAATCCCAAAAAGGTTTCCCGCGTCCAAGCAGCCATCTCAGCTTTCAATGCCAAAGAGCAGGGAGCAGATTTGCATCGAATGAGTGTCAAAGAGCTTGAAAGCGAGTTCGAAAAGCTCCTGGTCAGTCCAGACACCTCCCTGTTTCAGGAAAAAGACAAGCTAACTCAGAGTTGCAGGATGCACGCAACATCCCCCATAACATGAGAGATAAAATGCGGTCGTTGGATACAAACATAAAAATAGATTTTATCCAGAAGGACCGCAACGAAAGTGCAACGCCGTCCAGTGCCAACCCCGGTGCGGACACGACGGACGGCAGTCGCCGAGGTCGCAAGAAGGAACAGAAAGAGGACCAAAGTCAGGATGGCAAGTCTCGTTCGCGATCGAGAAGTCGCGGTTGGAGCTTCAAGGGCAGCATCTCGCCGACAAAAAAACGGTCAGGGAGTGGAAGCTCCCACCGGCGTCCCAAGTCGGCTGATTTCTCGCAGCCCACAACACTGGCGAATATCTTGACGCCAACGACTTCGGTGACATCGCTTGCCATGACGACAAATCACGATACTGCCATTGACCCGTCTGATTTCGTGCACTATCTGAGGGAGATCCAGAAGCCAGAAATGGTGGAGGTAGGAAAGGTGCATAAACTACGCCTTCTATTACGGAACGAGACGGTCACTTGGGTGGACACCTTTATTGCGGATGGCGGTATGGATGAAATAGTTCAACTGCTATACCGCATTATGAAAGTAGAATGGAGGTACGTGCTCGTATCTTTTGCTTTATTTTGTATCCATCTCACATAACTGACCCTTCCAACAGAGAAGAGCATGAAGACAATCTCTTACACGAGACCCTGCTCTGTATGAAAGCCCTCTGCACAACGTCTGTAGCGTTAAAACACCTCACCGAGATCGAGGGTGAACTCTTTCCAGCCCTACTGAAAATGCTCTTTGACGAGGAGAAAAAGGGACCAAGCGAGTTCACCACTCGTCAGATCATCATCAACCTCTTATTTACGCAGCTTGACACCGCCAGCTCCAACGATGATGCAGCCACTCGTGCCTCACGGCTTTTGTCCTACTTACGTGACCCTACCCCACCCGAAGAGAATCAACCCTTAAACTTCATTGCCAACATCTACCAATCTCGCCCGTATCGAGTCTGGTGCAAGGAAGTAACAAACGTCAGCAAAGAAGTATTCTGGATCTTCCTGCATCACTTGAACGTGATCCCTATCGTGAAATCCGATGGCACAACTTCAGCCTATCGGGAGCGCCATTTCCCCGTACCTAGGCCACCAGTCCCAGCAGCGCCCTATGTGGGTGGAGTGGAATGGGACGCCACCAACTACCTGGCTGCACACCTAGACCTCCTCAACGGTCTTATTGCATCGATGCCAACCAAAGAACAACGCAACAATCTGCGCGACGAGTTCCGAGCTTCCGGCTTCGAGAAGGTAATGGGTGGCAGCCTACGGACATGCAAAGAAAAATTCTACTCGTCCATTCATGACTGTTTGCGCACTTGGATATCGGCCGCCATGGAAGATGAATGGCCATACACCTTTATCCGCGAGGGACCACCTCGACCAGAACCATCCAAATCACCAATCAAGACTACTGGTGGTAGCCCTAAGAAGGGTATTATCGCCGAAAAGCCACCACAGTTGGAGCTGCCGCTCCCTTTGCCTGTTGGCAACCACAATGACAACCGCCGATTTTCACCCAAGGGTGATATCAACAATTGGCTTTAACTTGCATATTCGATTGAGATTTCTCTATCTATCTTCTTTTCGTTTACTCTTTTTACCGGTCGTTTTCTTGTTTGGTCTGGTTGCCAAACTCTTCATGCATCATATCATAAACAACCATGCAGTCATGACTTGGCGTTCCAGCGATTACCCACCATTCCATTCGTTCTTTTATCTTTCTTGTTCATTCGCTGACAACATAACCTCACATATTGGAGTCCTTGGACATTGGGCGTTAGCATATTCCGGGTGTTTTTCGGCGCATCTAAATTGGATAACAATCGTGAAGGATCTAATGGAGCAACGGGGCTCAAAGCTGACGGATCTTCGCATTTCTCTAGTGTTCGTTTGCAATTGTTCCGTTTCTTGTCTTGTCTTTTGTTATCTTTTGGATACATACATTTTGTAGTTCAGATCGGTCTTTCGAATTGATGAATGAGAATTAGACTTATTTCCCTCGTTTCGGGGCTAAGAACTAGTTTGGTCTTATTCAACATGTTTATGTCTGGTCTATCTATTGTACAGTATAGTTAACTCCCTATGCTAGGATAGGGATGTTGACAGCAATCAATTACACGGCTTATTCTCTATCTTTCTTCACAGAGCTCGGGGATGGTGGAGCCGAGAACACAGCCTTGACACTAGCAAAGAAAGCACCTCGAAGCTGAGAAGGAAATCAATCAGCACATGCCACCAGTCACATACATGCTTGGAAACGAGTATACTCACCTCATCAAACGGACTCCCCTTATCATCCCACTGCATGAACAAAAGCGCATACACAAGCGTAACTAATCCTTGTCAGCACAATCCAACCTGGAGCATTTCATCGTATACGGATCAAACTCACATCCAATGACCCCCCACTGCACCAACTTCGTCCCCTTGGTCCACTTCGGCCTAGCGAACTTCAGCGCCGCACGCCGGCGGTACTTACGCTCAAGCCGGAACTGGTGTTTCGGTGAGAGCTTGGTCATGTCCGGTGGCCACTGGCGCTTTGGTTTGTATTGCGCGTAGTGAGAGAGAGGGTCTGAGCGGTCGAGGTGTTCTTCAAAGTCGTGGGCATCGTTGGGGTTGTTGGAGGAGAGGCGGAAGGGGGAGGAGAAGATTGTTGGGGTTTGGGAGAAGAGTCGGGATGGAGTTTTTGGGAGGTTCTAGGTTGGATGAGTGTTAGTTGGGGAATTGGGTTGGATCGCAAGAGGATCAATTATGGCGTACATAAGGGAGTGTGTTTCTGAGCCATGGTGATAATGTTGGTGTTGTTGCGATGGACCGAGATTGTAGGATAGTCGGCGTTGCCATTGTTAATGTGCGTAGGAGGGTGTTTGAATTCATTTTAGGATCGTAGTAAATCTGTAGCGCTAGAGTACAGGGTACCTTTGAATCTGAAAGTTTTTGTGATATGCGGAGAGTCAAAGAGGTTTTATTTGTCCGCTGGCCTGCAGTCAAGCGATATACAAGGGAATGCACACGGTTCTACGAGCTATAGAGCAAATGAAACAATCAATTTCTCGTATTCTACCAGAATCCATACAAATTCGACTTCTGACACCGGATCTAAGTGAACTTCATTAATTCACATGATATCGGCAGAAATCCCGTGACTTAATCTCGGAATAACGATGACGCGCGGACCTCGGCATTTTCACAGGAATCGCATACAAATGGCAACATGACCGAGACCGAACAACTTATAAGTACAAGACCTCATCCCGGGGTTTCACAGGTTTGTTCTTATTATTTTCTCTGTGATCCTCCACTCTATCAGCGTTTCCTTTTGTCACTTGATATCTCCAAGTTGTATACCCCAGATCTATACATTGACGTCATGTCTTCTGGTAAGTAATTCATCTCAAGATGCGACAATCTGTCTCACTCTGAACTATATCTCACCGTTCCTAGCCCAGCAACGCCTAAACCAAGTCTCCTCCCACTTCGGTGGCAAGAAGGGAACCGCCGCCCTCACCGAGAAGCACCCCGATGACATCGTCGTAACATGTGCTCTGCGCTCTGCCATCACCAAGGGCGGCAAGGGTGGTTTCAAGGACACAGCCGCCGCTGACCTGCTGGCCGGTGTTTTCAAGGCCGTCATTGAGCGCAGCGGTATTGACCCCAAGCTTGTTAATGATGTGGCGGTTGGCTCTGTCCTTCCCCCTGGTGGTGGTGCCACCGAGTTCCGTGCTGCGTCGCTTGTTGCTGGATTCCCCGAGTCGACTGCCGTCCGGAGTTTGAACAGACAGTGCTCGAGTGGATTGCAGGCTATTGTTGACATTGCGAATGCGTTAAAGACTGGTATGATTGATGTTGGTATTGGTGCTGGTGTGGAGAGCATGAGCTCTCAATATGGGTATGTTTACCTTGCGCTGTGGGTTTGTTCGGAATACTGACAGTGTGATAGTCCCGGTGCCGTGACCGAATTCTCCGACCTCCTCGAAAACCACATGGAAGCTGCCAACTGCAAGGTCCCCATGGGTGTCCTCTCTGAGCAGATGGCCAAGGACCGCAACATCACTCGCGCCTCTCAGGACTCTTTCGCCGCTTCTTCATACCAGAAGGCCGTTGAGGCCCAGAAGGCCGGTCTCTTCAACGAAGAGATTGCTCCTCTTGAAGTCAAGTGGACTGACCCCAAGACCGGCGAGGAGAAGACCATCACCGTCAAGGAGGACGATGGTATCCGCAAGGGCATTACCGCTGAGTCTCTCGGCAAGATCCGCCCTGCCTTCGCCAAGGACGGCTCCATTCACGCCGGTAACGCCTCTCAGATCTCCGACGGTGCCGCCGCCGTCCTACTCATGAAGCGCTCCACCGCTGAGCGTCTGGGCCAGAAGATCATTGGCAAGTACGTCGCTGCCTCCGTTGTCGGTGTCCCGCCTCTTCTGATGGGTGTTGGTCCCTGGAAGGCCATCCCTGTCGCCCTGGAGAAAGCTGGCATCAGCAAGGACGATGTGGACATCTACGAGATCAACGAGGCCTTCGCCTCCCAATGTGTGTGGTGTGTCAACGAACTTGGCATTCCTCAAGAAAAGATCAACCCCAAGGGTGGTGCCATTGCTTTCGGCCACCCGTTGGGCTGCACCGGATCCCGCCAAGTCAGCACGCTCCTGACGGAGCTGAAGCGCACCAACAAGAAGATTGGTGTTTCTAGCATGTGTGTTGGTACCGGTATGGGTATGGCTGCCGTTTGGGTTTCCGAGTAAACGTTAGGCGTTTGAATTTAGGGTTGTTTTCTGTTCACTGTACGGCTTTCTTTCTTCTCTTGTTTTCTTCATGTATTTGATATCCGCTACAATACCACCGTTACGCAATGGAACTTACTGAATGAGACATTCAGATTGATATACATGTGACATTTATACCAAATATCATAGTCTAAAGTTTGGTCCTAAACTTCTTAAAAGCATCATTGACTGTCTCCCCTTGCAACACTGCCTCCTTAACCTTATCATCCATAGCAACCAACTTCGGCATAACCTCCAACACCTGATCCAGCAACTCACTTGGAATAGCCACAACCCCCTCCAATGGATCACAGAAGATAATATCACCCTACTCTTGTTAACCACCTATCACCATAGGCATCATGCGTGCGCAAAACATACCGGTTTCACAGTAACACCCCCGACATCAACCGGCACATTCCTCAACCCCGGCTTCGCCTCCGCTCCACTCCCCACCGTGGAAGTCCTATGCGCCCAAACCGGCAACCCACACCCCGTAATCTCACCCAAATCCCTAACACGCCCGTTCACAACCGCACCCTTCACACCGAGGTACTTCATCCGCACGGCTATGATACCGCCCAGAACGGCGCAGTTCTGGGATGGGGGTTGGTCGATGACGGCGACTGTGTTGGGTTCTGCGTGGTCGACCCAGTGGGTGCCGCTGGGGAATCTATGTTCGGGGGAGGACAGTAGGCGGGCTACTTCGGGGGGGAAGGAGGTAGTTGTTTTGGGGATGAATTTAAAAGTGCTCGCGGGGGCGATTATTTTGGGGGAGGTGCTGTTTCGACCGAGGGTGGGGGAGAAGGGGGCTTTTTTGGGTGGTTTTGGTTAGCCGTGGATTAAGTTATGGGCTGTCGTATTGTAGGCTTACTGAAATCAGCGAGATGACCTGCTCGTGGTGTAGCGGCTTCCGGGAGCTTCTGAATTTTGAGGAGGGCGTCTGATACCTGGGGATTCTTAGCTATTGATCCAGGTGTTAATTTATGATTCATAATAAGCTCACATCACAGGCGGAGTAATCTTGCAATGTCTTGATCTTCTGCTCAATCGAGGCCATGGTGCGGCGTGTTCCTGGCGTAAAGCGCGGCGTACGGATGGCTGTGAAAGCCTGGGGTGATATACAAGATAGCCTGACTCTGGAAACAAATGCTGGGAGATATCCCATGAGTGATTAATTCCGAAGAAGGTTGTTGTACAGGAAAAAGGACGAACTCAATGAGTGGTGGTGGGATGTACAGGAGTAAGTCCGCTGGTCCGTCGGTCGGTTGAGATCGGTTGGCTTATATCGTGAAGGAATCTCAATGGGTGCTATGATTTGGCAGGAGTTATAGTAAAACTTGATATTATCTATTTTCTACGTCAATGCTTTATTCTAGCACTCAATTCGTCTGTCGAACTAGTTGATTTGATTGATAAGTGCCGGCTGTCTTTGTCCCTACGTCATATGCAAAGGGTACTCCAAGATGCCGAGGCATAGAATGCATCACAGCTTCCATACACGCTGACAAGTTAGTAAGCGAACTCCTGACCAAGCAGCTTTTCACTCAAGTTCCATAGCTTCCTTGATTCAAGGCTGTTGATTGCCCACGGCTTAATCGTGTCCGAGAAAGGATCACCAATGCGACAGTCGATAAGATAGGAGCCGTTGTGAGCTATACATAGTTAGTTCATCCACTTAGTGAGAAAGACTGTGAATAAATATCATACCCTTCAATCCCGGATCAAATGCAGCATAAACATGAGTTGCCACGCCCTGGTCTAGCGACTTGGCCTCGAAGTCTCCCCAGCCTTCTCGATTTCCCAGCATTTTGTCAGCGGCGCCTATAACTACCACTTAGATAGTGCATTGATACTGGTGGATGGTTTGAAACTTACGTAGTCCATCAAAATCAGTATCCATGTCCAAATGATCAGCTAGGTTTGTCCAGATAACGCCGGGATGAAGGCTAAAAGCGAGGAGATTGCGTTTGATACCCAGCTTCTCCGCCAGTGAGATTGCCATCAACATGTTGGCGGTCTTTGATTGGCCATAGGCATGCCATTTATTGTATGTCTTTCCGTTGTCGAAATTATAGTCATCGAAACGGAACGGATTGAGACGATGGCCGTCACTGCTCACCATGACCACCCGGGGACTTTGTGAAGCCAATATCTTGTTCATGATCAAATTGGTAAGTAAGAAAGGCCCAAGATGGTTAATTGCCAATTGGGATTCGAAGCCATCCTCCGATATCTGGTATTCCGGAGCCATAATACCAGCGTTGTTGACCAGTACATCGATAACAGGTATATCGTCCCAAGACTTGACCTGGTAAGCTGCTTCATATACGCTTTTGAAGGATCCGAGATCCAGCTGGAGAGTCCGGATCTTAACTTCTGGTTCTGCGGCGATGATTTCTTGGGCCGTCTGGTGGGCTTTGGCTAGGTTGCGAGCGGCGAGGATGAGGCATGATGGTTTTCCTTTGGCGATTGCTTGGACGAAGAACCCGCCTAGTGAGTTGGGAGAGACACCGGTTGTCAGAACGACTTTGTCCTCGATGAAGCTGGTGTAGTTGTTGACCAGCTGGGTGGCGGTGGTGTCCCTGTTGTATGGAGACATAGTAGAAATTGTTAGCGAAAGAAGATGATTGACAGAAAAAAATTGTCGGGATTTAGATGGTTTAAGAACCAGTGACAGACCCTTTTGGGTCACTACATCACCATACATACAATTCTTTCGACCCGCATTCAATTGTTCGCAGTGGACCTGATTATCACTAACAGTGACCCGGGTCTAGGTTCAACATTAGTCCCTTAGTTGCAGGAGAGCTATCCTTGCAGTAGGATTTGTTCAATGAAAAGTAAGATAAAAATGCGACACGGAGTATACGGAGATTACGGCGATTGGGGACATGAGGTCTTATAGCTCCGGTCACCTTAGATGTACTCTGTGTAATGCGAGATTATTCTTGCCTCTATTAAAATTGTCTCAATATGTATAGGCATCGGGTGCTAGCCTTGCATACGCAAACTAGTTGGACCACAGGGGCTGTTGCAAGCAATTATATATAACAACAATTGATGTATGTGACAACCTGAAGTAGACTATGATTCCCATATGTTTATACCAATCGAAGCTAAAACACAATTTAATATTATGGTCTAGTGCCAAAAATTCGCAAATATTGCCTTCTGTTCCTGTATGCTTCGCGACATGATGATATGCGGGGACGGGGCTTAACCGCTATGAAATTCCGGGATGGCATCTGCATGGGCCACGGGGCATATGTGGTTGATACGTCGGTTTGTCCTAAATAACAATTAATACCAATCCTTTCTGTGACAGAATTCATACTGCTACGTTTATATTCGCTTGGCCCTGGCGCCAATTTGTCATCCTAAAAAGGACACCCTGCCATTGTCGAATATGAATGTTCTGTTGTATCTTAATATCTGATCACTATAACATTTAATAACCTCGACATAAATTACATAGACATATATACAACATCAAAATGTCCTCCCGAGAATCAGTTTATACTCCCGACCAGCTGGAAATTTACCTACAGCGTATCCACTACGCTGACTCCGCCGACCCCCGGCTATCACATCTCCACGAAGCCATCCGAAACGCTCCCGTCGAAACTCTGGAAGAACTACATAGACGCCATCACTGCTCCATAGCATGGGAAACTCCGCATTGCATTATTCCCAGCATCGAAGCATCTCCATGCATCCCCAGGCGGTGTATGAGAAGTTGGTCCTCCGTCGCTTGGATGGGTATTGTATGGAGACAACACTTCTCTTCTATGGTGTCTTGCGGTCTCTAAGAAACCAGGTGTATCCTACATCTGGTAGGGTAAGCCGTGACATGGAGGGTGGGATAGGTGATGTCTTGTTTTCGCCGTTGTGAGTTCTTCCTACTCAGTATGAAATGGAATTGACGGATCTGGCAGATCACATCTAGTGCTTATTGCAACCACTGACGGAAAGAAATACATGATAAGCTTTCCAGGATCAATTGCTTGCTCCTATGACATACTAAAACAGAATACGATGCGTTACAGGTAGATGTTGGTTTTGGGAATAATTGCGCCACCCGTCCAATTCCTCTCAAAGAGAATGCCATCATGCCGTACATCGCACCAGCTGAGATGCGCCTGATCCGAGACAGTCTTGACGAATTCACCGATAAGAGCCAGCGCGTTTGGATCTACCAGGTTCGGTATACGCCGCAAAGTTACTGGATCTCCAACTTCTGCTTCTCCGAGGCCGAGTTCCTACCCCAGAATATCAAGATCATGAACTTCTATAAGAGTCAAGATACAAGTAGCTGGTTTACCCAAATGTTCGTCTGCACTTTGGTGATTATGCATGAGAATGAACAGGAAGTGAAGGGGCAGTACGTGATGTCAGGAAAAGAGGTCAAAAGGAGGGCCAATGGACAGACAGAAGTCATTGAGACACTGAATAACGAGGATGACCGGGTCCGGGCCCTGGCCACATGGTTCGGGATTCATCTCCGCGAGGATGAGATTGAAGGGATTCGGGGCTTGCCATCTGAACTGAAATAGAACATATCGATTTCGTATTGTAGGCAATTGTCCATATTGCGCATGATATGTTGATACAAACAATTCATAGAGACAGAATTGCAATGGTAAACTCTTTCAGGAATGAAATTGGGAATACAGCTATAAACACATAACACGGAGACACGTAGGTCCCTTAGAAAATCCGTTTCTCGAGCTGCGGCATGATTAGCATGCGTTTTATAGGTCCACACCAGAACCAATCAATCTCACCTTCCACGGGTTGTTGACTTCGAATCCCTTTGGAGCCACGGCATTGCTGGATTGGCCTCTCAGGTTCCCTGTAAGTCTGAGGTCTCTCTCCATCACTGTTGTTTTCAATGGGTTAGCGTCTTCGTCTTGGGAAGTATTTCACGGAATGAAATCGAAGGTAACCACGTACTTTGCTGCAAGTTGAGAAATCATATATTAGCAAATCCGCATTCCGATCGCAGAAACGAAAAGGTCAAGACTCACTCTGTCCCAGAGATCCTTGTTCCATCGCGCCTTCTTTCCATCGTTGGAGAAGTATTTGACAGCAGTCAGACCGGCTCCGGTGACGCCGAACATCTATCCATTATTATATCCACAATCAGTCCGTTGGTCCGCATTGTGCCGCGATTATGAGGGGCGCACCGTGATGATGATTCCATAGGGAATCAAGGCCTCGAAAGGAACACCCATGGCGAATTGCTGTAATTGACGAGTGGCGGGGGAGAAAAAAGCACTCTCGAAAGCTGGAGTAAACCAGGAATTGCGAGTTGGGAGAGCAGTGAATCGACGAGCAAGAATTCGGCTTGCAAATCGACTGGACGTTGTTGGAATCCGCCCAGTTCAAGTGAAGTTACCCAAAACGGCTTAGTGTGTCGGGGGTCCAGCCGGCTGAGTCAGCACCCTTCCCCCAGCAACCTCAACGAAGAGCAAGAGAAGGAGCGCCTTTGATGCCGCCGCAGGTCGATTTAGATTACTGGATGGAAGCCCACGGCCAGTATTGCTGCTGCTGTTGCTGCTGCTAATCTACAAAGCTATTATTCGCAGTGGCTGACCCTGTTCAATCTGAGGTGAGTTCCTCCCCGCTCCTTTTCGTGGCGGCCGACGCGCGTGGGTTCACCTCTCTCAACGAAAAGACCCGCCGTCAGGACCTCGACTGACACTTGGTCGCGTGCGCCTTGATCAGATCTACCCTAAGCGCGCAGCTATACCGAGAAGATCGCCGCTAAGGACGGCTGTGTTGGATCGAAGCTATCCCAAGGACCACTCGTTTTCCTTACTCGCTCTCCATGCCCCTTTTCCACGCTACCAGATGACTTTATCCTCTACGACGAATTCCAGATAGCCTTTCGTGTTGGTCTTGTTCTACGACGACGAATTTCATACTTCTCGAGGCGGACCGTGGCGCGACCATATGCTCAACCTGGCGACTGCAGTGACATCCACCATGCCGGCGACTATGCCGCCGGCCAACGAGGCTCCAGCGATGGACCCCCCAACAGATGCGATGGATAGCGACCAAGATGCAGAGGGGGAAGAGGAAACGGATTTCTATCACATGGATCAACAACTTCAGAATGCGGTTCATCGCGCATATTCGGGGGAGACAACGGGTGAAGGCACAAAAGTCGACGACGATAGAGATGCGGAAGGGGAGCCAGATATTGAAGTAATTATGGATGGCGATAACGATGAGACGGAACCCGTTGGCGCTGTGAAACTGCCTGATGAGGCCGTCCAATCTTCTGATAATGACGAGGATGCCGATGCTGAGGCTGAAGCTGATCCAGCGTTTGAGCATCAAAGTGGTAGCGATAATGACGGATCTGAATCCAGCAGTCAACCTTCAGACGAAGAGTGGGAAGCAGAAAGCAACAGTCATGAGGATGCGGAGGCGGAAATCCCATCTCGCAGTAATTGCATGTGAGTAAAGTCATTGCCCCTTCATTTTTCTCTCCTTCCAAAATTGTCGCAAAACATTTAGATGGAATTATATACTAACATTTTGTTGTAGCTTCTGTGGCCAAGATGAAGACCATGATCCTAGCGAAGAGTATGAAGAGTATCTAACCTGCACGGTTTGCGGTGATCACTGTATGTTTATTTGCGGGCTGGAGAGAAAGCTTAACAAACCTTATGATTCCATGGCGCGGTTGCTGACTTGAAATTCTGACAGCTCATCGGCAATGTGCTCGTGAACAGGAAGCTTTGCACGAAGGAGATGGTTCGTTCGTTCCTTATTACTTGATTCCTTTGAAATCTAGATCAGCGCTAACGCTAAAATAATGTGCAGATGCCAGCCAATGGCGATGTCTTACTTGCGCGCGAGAGAACTTGGAACCGGGCCCCCCCGACAGTAGTGCCCAAAGACTCCGACGGAAGAACATGTCTAAAGAGCTTCTACCAGCACATACTGGGGATGAAGGCTCTGGTTTCCATTCAATTTTCAATACATTGTCTGTTGATGAAAGTTTGTTGACCAGCTCACGATCACTGCGAAAAAGAAAGACACTGTCAGTCGAGGCTGAAGAACACACGCCCGTGCTTCGAAAACGTTCACGGCAAACATCGCTCCGTTCTCAGCGTGCGGCCTCGAGGGATCAAGAATTTGAGAGGACTGAGGCGATAGGTGATGGTGCCGCTGACGAATCGCCCGTTCGGACGCGATCGCGGCGTGGGCGCCCAGTGACCAAAGAAAGATGCCATGTGGTATCAAAACAGTTTGAAAAACTCGTCGTCAGTTTCAATCTTCCACCAAGCAAGCTCTCTAAAGTCGCCAACTCCCGCCAGCGGTCACGTACTCGGGCCAGAAGAACCCCGAAGCCGCCGCCCGTCATACAAGAACCGCAAGCTCATTTTGCTCCTATCACAACCACCACGCCGTATATTTCGCCATTCTACTCTTTTACCGACCGAGAGATGGATGAATCGAAGACTAAGCCGTATGGTGGTATCTTGTCTGAAGCTGATGCCGATACTACTAAGACTCTTCCGGCGCAAGTTGACCGAGAACGATTTGAAATAGCTCGACAGAAGGCAGAAGAACAATGGCAAAGAAGGGTGAAAGAAGCCGAGGAAAACGGAGAAGCTGTTCAAAGTGCCTCGCAGAAGGTTTCTGGTCCTCCATCCAAAATCAAATACATCAATTTTGGCGGCTACGAGATTGAGACCTGGTACGCGGCACCATACCCGGAAGAATACAGTCGCAACCGAGTACTCTATATTTGCGAGTTCTGTTTGAAATACATGAACTCGGATTTCGTTGCGTGGCGTCACCGGCTCAAGTGTCCTGCCAAGCACCCGCCGGGCGATGAGATCTACCGCGAAAGCTCCATCTCGATCTTCGAGGTTGATGGGCGGAAGCATCCGGTCTATTGTCAAAACCTCTGCTTGCTAGCCAAATTGTTCTTGGGCTCCAAGACACTTTATTACGATGTAGAACCTTTTTTGTTCTACGTCATGACGGAATTCGACGACTTGGGTTGTCACTTCGTCGGTTATTTCAGCAAAGAAAAAAGACCCAGTTCGGCAAACAACGTTTCTTGTATTCTCACATTGCCAATTCACCAGCGAAAGGGCTACGGGAATCTCCTTATCGACTTCTCCTATCTTCTGACCCGCATTGAAGGCAAGACCGGTTCCCCAGAAAAACCGCTTTCTGATATGGGTTTGGTATCTTACCGGAACTACTGGCGACTGATATTATCATATCACCTACGTGATCAGAAGGGTACGCTTAGCATTGCGGATCTCTCAGAGCGGACAGGAATGACCGCAGACGACATTGTGTCTGGATTGGAAGGATTGCGTGCGCTCGTCAGAGATCCTATCACCAAGACTTACGCATTACGTCTTGACTACAAGTACTTTGACGAATGTGTACGGAACTGGGAGAGCAAAGGCTACGTTCAGCTCAATCCGGATGCACTGGTCTGGACACCATATATAATGGGCCGGAGCAACCAGTCACATTTTGATCGTGCACCATTGCACGCCGTCGCTCCACGAGAAGGCTTGGACGATGAAGGTGAGGCAGGAGCATCGTCAGTCAATGATGATAACTCAATGGAGCCATCAAAAACGAAGGATAGTTCCATCCCGGCAACAAATGGAGCTGGTGATGAGACTGCGTCAGCAAGCTTCCTATCCAACGTTAACGGTCTCCACCCGTCGTCTGCTGTCCCTGAGGGCTCAAGTAATCCCGCAGAGACTACAACAGAGAATAATCCTGCCGCGGGGATACCGCCGACGCGGTTTGAGATTTGGCCCCCTGTCCAGGCGCCCGTGTTTAAACGACGGCCTGGTCGACCATTTGGCAGCAAGAACTCGTACAATCGTGGTTACTCTATCACTCCAACAACGGCTCGAACAGTTGGCCGTAGCACACCTAGGAAAGCAAGCACGTTGGCATCGGAGACTTCAATTGCTAATCCGTCGAGTGCCCGTCGCGGTCGCAGCGCAATTCTCGCGGATTCTCCCGCAGCAGAATCGGCAGATGCGAAGGCCAACGGGGACGAGGTAGATCAACAACAACCAATGGAGGAAACAACAGACGAAGGACAGCAGGAAGCCGGTCCCCTTCCAGATGCACCGCCAGAAACCAAAGCGAAGGACACAAACAATGCTGAAGGTGATGGAGAGCCAACCGGAACTAATGGCACGAACCATGCAGATACCTCTCTGGAAAATGCAAAGACGGCCGAGGTTAACCTCCCAGAAACTCCAAGGGGGAGGAGCTCGGAAACCAAGTCCAAACTGCCTAGATCGGGTAATCGGAAACCGGCCTTCTTGGAAAAGGTCTCGGTCGTCATTTCTTCTGCGGAGAAGCCCAATGTCTCGGGTGAAAACAGACTAAATGGGACCGACATTAATAGAAATGCATGATGCGGTAATGTGGAGATGCGAGTCATTTTTTATTCGAGGAGGGACAGGGAAGATCGAAGAAAAGCAAGACAGAACTCCGGTCCCATTCCGGCGACGCATTATTTGAACAGGGCGTTATAGCGTTATTTCTGGAGGATGTTTTCTTCCTTTCTTTTTCTTCCTTGATGGGGTAATTGTCGTCTTTTGGGCTCGTCTTCTTTTTTGGGCTTTTACATTGTTATTATATCAAGCAAGGAGTGGGCAAGGAACCGGAGTTTGGCTATTTATTATTTACGTCTCGTCATGGGTTATTCCTTCATCTTTTTTTTTTTTTTTTTTGAATCTTTTTGACTCGATGTCTTTTTGGGTCAGTGCATCAGTGCGTTTACCTCGTTTTCGTCCCTTCGTATAGAAGGTTTGGTTCGATTTATTGTTTCTTTGTTGCTATCATGCCGTGATTGAGAATGCTTTGTCTCCTCCGGGGCAGTTTTTATCTTTCTATTTGCGTGTGCTCTTTTCGTTCTCTTATCTTCATGTATGTAATGTAGTTCGAGCGGATGCTGAATTCGATTTTTCAGAATTTCTGTGGATAAGAACACATATATTTGCACTGTTTATGTAGATTTCCCAATGTATGTTGACATTTCACGATCTATTTAGATTTAAAGTCGGTATGTAGCTTTTCGGTAGCCATTATGACTGCTCTAGACGAGTTCCAGGGCTTTGAGTGGGAGCTAAATTGAAGATGAAGAACAAAACAAGCACTACATGAGTAAAAATTGGGCGTGTAACTCAGTGGTAGAGTGTTCGCTTTGCATTTGTATGAACATGCGAAAAGTCCGGCGTTCGATCCGCCGCTCGTCCATTTCTTTTTGGTTTTTTTTTTTGTCGGACCACTTTGGCTGTACAACTTACTCTTACTTCATATCCTAATTTTCTTTTACTCTATTTTTGAGATTACTTTACAAAAGATATGTGTATCTCAAGAACGAACAGTTTGTACCTGTGCGAGGATAAATGTATGTAAAGTTGATCTTCGATCGCGCGACAGCAACGGTCACATGCCTTTCTTTCCTTCTTTTTTCTCTTCTTATCTTGATTTACCCTTAGTTTAAATGCTTTTCTACGATCTCTCCACACTCTTGAACGGAGTGTACTAGCTAGCATCTGGAGACTTGAAATGCTCAGCGCGCGCTATATGTAATTGAAATCAACTCATGTATCTAAAACAGCAGTTATTAGTCAGAAAAGGGCGTGTAACTCAGTGGTAGAGTGTTCGCTTTGCAACAGCCAATGTGCGAAAAGTCCGGCGTTCGATCCGCCGCTCGTCCAACTTTTTTTGTATTTTTTGTTTTATCCCCTTCTCTTAGGGATATCCTTCTTCCTCTTCTCTCTCTTTTTTTTTTTTCTCTTTTTTTTTGTGTCTCGATTAAGCATTACCACTAGGACAGCTATCCTGGTAATCCGTACTACATGTACGCAGTATATTCTCTGTGCAAGCACAGCAAACGGACTCATCTATTGTCTATGCGCAATCGTCCCATCTGGCGGTGTATTTCGGGGTTTGAAAGGTCTCAAACATCACCGTTCTATTTTATGGGCTATCGGATCGCTGCGCATAGTTTTTAACTCTGCGATCTGTGCATTATCAGGCCGCTGGAACATCCCCCTTCTGGAAGAGTCAGAAGATCGTTATACGAGATATGATGCATCGACTTTTAACCCCTTTTCCTTACTTGGATAGCGTGGTGCTGGGGGCACTTGTACGGAGTACGGGTACTTGTAGAGATCGGTATCCTGGAATCTAGCATCAACGAACGTGTCCTTATTGGATTGCTGTTCAATGTATTTGCGCACGGAGTGCAGAGTAGGACCACACAAAGGGCAATTCCCGACGCTTGGGCCATCCACAATTAAGATCGTTGGACGTGGTCGAGGCTTGATCGTCGGTCATGTCTGAAAATTTATTTATCCTAGTTTCCGCGTCGTCCGAGTCCTCCGAAGACGCAGTAATGTTCTGCTCTGTTCTGTTGTACGAGGATGTGTCCCACGTAAAGTCCTGCGCGTTAATCAAATAGTCACGCAGCAAGCATCGTAACACTACAGAGTACATAACACTAGGTTGTACTATGTATGGGGTCGAGATTCGATCGGCGACATAACCAAAGGTACTGACTCGGACTGTTGAATTGACCATGGAACCGCAAGCCACCAAATGCGGAACCTATATCCTAGGGGCAAAAATAAGCATAAACCGGGGCGTGTCGCGATCTCTGGTTCAGTGACGGGAAGGAGCCGCTGTCAAGTCGATTGTTTTCTTTATTTATCTTTGACGCAAGGATGCGTGGTATGGAAATGAGGATGGATAAAGGTCCGATGAACATCCACTTTGCAAAGTACGGAGTACGGAATTTTGTAGGACGATAAAAAAAAAAGACAAAAGAAAAAAAGAACGGGTTTCTTTTCTCTGCCTTAAGATATCTGCTATCTGCTTGCATTGAGTGATGAATTGTTTGCTTCCCGAGGAACCTTTTTTTTTTTCCCTGCAAAAGGACCCAGCTGAAGAGACCCTGCCGGGTCTCTCTGGAAACCAATGCACGATGCGCAGAGCAATGCTTTGTATTGTGCACCACCGAATATCCCCTACGCTACCAACCAGTAGCATCATTGGCTTCTGAAATGCAATTCAGCTGTATCCGTCTGTTCTCCATAGCGTGGGAACGTTAGTTTTAGTTGCCTTCTCTTTCCTCCCGCTCCTTTCTCTCTCCTTTTTTTTCCCCCCACCTCCATCACCATTCGTTCCTCCTGAGTATGAACTGGTAACACCGACCGAGGTCAGTCAATCAGAGACGCCATGCGAGAGTTAGCGTTATCGTAACCAAGCCACAAGGATTCATTACCAAGAACTCCCGCTGATGTGACGGACCGTCCCCGGATCTCGACGAGTTTTGGGCCTCTCCCTCCACCACCCTTGCGTGACAAGCCGACGCTAAGGACAACCATTGTACTCCATACTCGCATCGTAAATTCAAATTCCCGTCACAAAAATACCCCGTTTGGATATTTTATTTCCTTCCGTCTCCTGTCCCTGCCCGTCTCCGTACCATGACGATATCCCGTTCAATTATCGTCATTACGGCAAGTATTCAGCAATGCGGACTGCCGCCACGGAGGGAAAGCAAAGCAGACGAAATTCTGATTCGTGCTCCTGATGCAGGTAACGTGGTAGCAAATCGGTTAGGTGCAGATGCCACCCTATAAAGTTCCAGGATCCCGTACAATTGTGATGTATGCATTTTGGCGCGTCTGGAGGATGACCAGGAATAATTGGCCCACTTTCTCAGCCACGACTCCACGGATGCACACTCAACTAAAAGCACTAGGGTCACTTGCCTCAATGAGCCGGATGCATAGGAGGAAGCGTAGCCCAACAGAATTCTCCCATCTCCCAAAGTACACCCCGTACTGAATATTGCTTGAAGAACTTTCAACTATACCTAGTGAAAAGATATAAGCCACTTGTCATGCGTCCACTTGTGTCATCTTTTCCCCTCCTATTTTCGCACACTCACGGTCAGCGCACAATGCTTCCTGCAGCATCATGAACACAAGATTCAGTCACAGCACTGGAAGACTGCATCGCATCCACCCAAGCCAATATCTCGGAACAGTCTCCCTAGCTGCATGGTCTCCACGGCCTGCATGTCAGATACAGGCAATGTGATCGAACTGGATCGGCCGCATTAGGGACTTTTTTTTTTTCTTTCCTTTTTCTTATTAACCCATCGTTGAAAAAGAAGCCGCTCCCGCCCTGAGCTGAACCTTCCATAATTTCTTCTTTCTGAAGTGACACGGTTCGCCGTCGCTGCTCTTTGCTCTAACCTGTACTCAAATTGTACACCAGAGCACAGTATCTTATCATCTCATCCTCTGAACCCTCGGCGAAATTTTTATCGCACCGGACGCGCGAACAGAACAGGACCGGGTGATTGTACAATCGAGCTCACGACATCGCAACTTCTGGCGACTTCACAACAGAGGTAATCATCTCTCAATTCTTCAATCTTTATCTCATTCACCGTCTTTTGGTGGAAAAAAAATCCAGCGTCCATTTATTTGGTCGAGGATCCTCCTTCATTTTGACGTCTGAGCCTTTCCTTGGAACCCTCCCTTTCCGATACACGGAACGTCTGGAAATGACATTTGATATGATTAAGCGGAAAAGAGCACAGGCGTGTGAAATGATGATGTTTTCAACTATATTATTATTTTTATTATTTATTGGAAAAGCCGCTGATCGCTCTATCATAGTGACCGCACTAATTGCAAATAATTCGAGAAGAAATTTGGACGACAAAAGAAGAGAAGAGAAAAAAATTTTTTTTAAAGAAACGGGGCCGAAATCGAAGTGCGTGCGCGAATGCGGTGTTTGCTACGCCAAAGGACGACGGCGACACCCGAGATTTCTACGGATTGAGTGCGTACGCAACGCAACATTGGGGCATCTGACGCATACGGCCTAAGGGATCGAACCATTTTTGCCATTACTGGAATGCTTAAACGCGCGCACCGGCCAAGCAAGCCCTGGCGTCTGTGACCCCGATCGAACATTCGAATTTCCGAAAGCGAAAAAGAAAAGAAGAAAAGAGAGGGGGAAATAGAAAAAAAAAAAGAGGAGACCCTGCACGGCGTCTAGTCTAATTGAAACGGGTCTGATCACTTGCATAGCCGGGTCCATCTCCGCGTGCACGAGTCCAAACCGTTACGCTTGCGGGTTTTGGGTTGGCTCGGGGAAGTGAGTGCTGGTCTGCCGCAAACGCGGTGGATTTCCATGCTTAGCTTCTGATCAAATCAATCGCCAATCGCTAGTCGATCCGACCTCGACGAAGCAAGGTCCGGAGTAGACTTTTGTGCCTTGCGCAGGTGACCGAACTGAATTTCAGTTCTCCGATATACCGATTGTCGTCTTAAGACTTGCCAATGTGTGCGCATCAGCTTCATGTCGTTGCGGTTCTTGTCGGATCGTCTAGACTGTTATACGCCTTAAACCCGACTTTGACTTCTTTCATCTGACGGCCGAAAAGTGGCCGACGCACTCTTTTTTTTTTTTTTTTTTTGGTGTTGGTCTTTTCTGGAACTGCTCCACCTTTTGATTCGTCTAGGCTCAGCTGCTGGGTATTTGCTATCGCGGTGACTTCCAGTAGATTTTTTTTTCTTCTCTTCTTGCCCACTACTAAACCCTTTTTTTGTGCCCTGTGTGCGTCAGAAGGATTAGTTCGGAGGCGATCTTTGGAGAGGATCCATCATTCAGCTGCTATTGTTCACTTCCTCTTCTTTTTTTAACATTTGCCTCGAAAAAGAAGGTTTGGCTTTCTCTGATTCGTCTACTCTTTTTCATTTTCTTTATAATTTTTTTCTATTATCTTATTTGCCTCAGTCCTCTTTTTACTCCATCTCGGAGCATCTAAACGAGATCCCGTTGCAACTGTGGCATTAAAGCACCACCAAATTCGAGGTCAAAAAAAAAAAAAAAAAGGCTACGGTCGGGACTCGACTCTTTTACGTACACTCATTTCTTCTTTCCTCTTTCTATCAATTCGTTTACCTTCCTGGCTTAAGGTTTGTCTGGAACCGTGACCGGCTGGTGCTTTCTTGCCGCTTGCATTCTGACGACACCAGGTGACTTCTTTTTTCCACCACCACCACCTCTTACTACTACTACTACTACTGCTGCTGCTCCGTTTTCAGTCATCACTACTACGACTACACTACGACTACAACAATACCGTTACTGTTACTTCCTTCTACCTTCTACCTTCTACTATTACTGCAGTATCGTCACATCGTCTCATCGTCATTTATCGTCATTGTCGGTTCAATTACTGGTCCAAGCCCCGGAGCAGACGGAGTCAGTTCGGTCAGACAGGCGTTAGTCCACAGTCCTGACAGACGCTGATTGATTCCCACTTCAACTCCACCCATGGTTAGCAGTTGCTGGCTGAGCTTCGACTACTAATCATACTGCTCTGCTCATCTTTAACCCAGCTCTGACTCCCCCCATTCCTCATTCATCCAACTCTTTTTCTTTCTGATCTCCACTACCGTATATCCAATTTTTTTTTACCCTCTTCACTATTTTAGGGCGCTTTCTGTCGAACCACAAGCACCCTATTCAAGGTTCAGGCCCTTTTTGTTTCATCAGCCTTATTCTGGCCCTGAAAAGCCACAGGTTCCAAGTCTTTCCTGTACCCTGTCTCTTCCATACGTGGTTCGTGGCGCTTCATCTTCTGCGGATATCCCGACCTCCGTCCCTTTGGCTCCTCAGTCTGCCATCCCCAGTCTTTTAGGTTGCCTTAATTCTTGTTCTTTTGTGTGTGTGTGTGTGTGTGTGACAGATCGACTTGATGAGTGCGCCGGCCTTTTCGGACGCCACTCTTACTCGTGAATCCCAAAGGTTAGTTATAGTCCTTGCCCTTCCCATCGGAATGGCATCAACTCTTACGTAGTTTGTCCAGGGCTTCGCACTGACCATGTTGAACAATAACAATAGTTCTGACTTTGAATTGACCATTCGCCAGCAGCCCGAACGGGCGCGCGTGGCTGGTGGGAAAGAGAAAGGTGCGTCGCTTTCACTTCTTCCTAGGGCAACTGGAGGTTCTTGGATGTTAACAGAAGCTCTTGGTTTGCAGAGCGGAAGCCCGTTGATCCTCCACCGATTGTCCAACTTCGCGTGAGAGAGGAGGGCACCTATCTTGCTCAGTACGTGATCCCAATCTTGTCGCGTTTTCTTGCAGGACTTTGTTCGAACTGACTAGGAGGGCTAGGCACTACTTGCAAAGTCCTTATTATTTTATGTGCTGCAGCTTATGGGATGCAACGGAAGATCAAGCGGTCCCAGTTCCGCCGTCGACTGCATTAGCGGGAACCTTGGTCTCTTCTCTTCATCGATTAAAGGATGTGGACAATAATGGTAGGAGATCGCGTGACCTGTTCTTCCCGGTGGACCTGGAGAGCTAACTTGGTTACTGCTTTAGATGGAGGCTTTTTCGTGTTTGGGGACTTGTCTGTCAAGCTCGAGGGCGATTTTCGTCTCAAATTCACTCTGTTCGAAATGCGGAAGTGAGTAGGAAATCCTGGTCGAAACAGAAATAAGGGAAGATGAGCGCTGACATGGGCTCGCTTCAGGGACAACGTGGCTTGCTTGAAGTACATCGTTTCTGATCGTTTTACTGGTAAGATAATAATGACCTTGGGAGTGAAGCAGTCCAAGATACTGACGATCGACAGTCTCACCACCCAAAAGCTTCCCGGGTATGGGAGAATCGACATTCTTGTCTAGGTCTTTCGCGGACCAAGGTGTGAAGTTAAGAATACGCAAAGAACCCCGAGCGCTCATGTGAGTGAAACCTGGGGAGGGCAATTTTGTAATAAAAGCAGCGCTGATTGCGTGACCAGGAAACGGCCAGTTCCACGACCTGAGGAGTATCCCCAACCTCTCCCTCCTCGCTCACCAGACCGCTCGTCGATGTCGATACCAGGGACTGCTTTTGCCAGCTATCCAAGTCGAGACTACGCCTACATGCAGCCGGGACCGGCCAAACGTCAGCGTACTTCGTCGATCGACTACGGCACGTATCCACAGAGTGCGACCATGTACCCGAATCAGCCAGGAGCTTATCAAACGCCAATCTTACAGGGCTACAACCCAGGGGTAGCAGATTTCCGTCAAGGAGGGCCTGCTGCGATAACTCCATCACCGTACGGCTCTCCGGAGGAATCTATGCTGGGAGTAAGACCGGGCTCCAGATATGTGCAGCCTTCTTACCCTGCTTTTACCGACGCATACGGTCTCCCATCTGCACAAGTTCCCACGTTGCCAGATCGGTCTAGTCAACAAGCTACTATGCAATCCCTGGCGATGCAGCCAGGCACTCCGGTATGGGCTTCCTGCTAACCGTCTAGTGGTCTATTGAAGGGTGAAGACAGCTAACCTTTGGTCAGACCGCAGATCCTACGGCAGCGATAATGCCTCAGAGTTACGCTCGGCCACAGTATCAGCCAAACACTTTACCTCCATTGAGCCGCCTTCCTCAAACCACGAACGGTGGAGCCACACGAGGGTATTTCGAACAACCGTCCCATGGAACCACCCCTATTCTTCCCTCACAACAGCCCATTGCTACAAATGAAGAACGGTATAGTGCTGCGCCGGGTGCGACAGGCTTTGAACCTCCTGGTTCATCTAATGGGACGCCCAGATAAGAATGCGGCCAGGGGTCATCTTGCTATGCTTCTTCTTTTGATTTTCTCTTCCGTTCTCTTCACTCGTTACAATCCCCTTTTCTGACGTACACCTTTCTTATTTTTCTCGCTGGAGATTATGATGTATTATGAAGTGATTATCTTTATATCCCTGTGTTTCTGGATAGACTGTCGGGGCGGGTGTTTTTGTGGTTATTCTTACTACTATTGCTTGTCGTTTATGGGAATAAAATCGGGTGGTTCTGGGTGGTTATACAAGGCGCCTGGGGATATTCTGAAAACCGGATGAGTTTCGGCGGGCTGTTTAGTTTCTTCTGGGTTTCTTTCTCTACGAGGTTGCAGTATTGTGTTCGTTGTATATATTATTTGGCTTCTAGACAGTGACATGGTGCTGGTGAGAGGAATGGCATGAAACCTGTCTGTTTACAAAGGATTTGATCTGATGAATTACTGAAGATGAATGCTCCTTTGATTATTTTATTAATTAAACCAATGAAAATCTTAGTGAGCCTCGATGACATTCACTCCGTACATGCCCTATAAGGCAGCTGCCCGGTGCTCCTACCTGTTGTCACTCACTACCCATCCTTGGTCTTTTTTGTTCACCAACACCTTCGGCCTTACGACTTTTCTTCATTCAACCACTGTTATTATACTCTCATGCACAAGTCTCTTTTGAAATCATATTCCCAGAGCTGATACCAGATCGAGTACGAAGTCCAGAAAGATGGAGAAGTACCGACTGAAGACCAAGAACGCGAACGACCTCTTCTATCAAGGACCAGCAGACTTCAGCAATCTAGAGATCCGAAGCACATGGAGCGGCAAAGTCAATGAGCCTGCGGATCTTCAGATATCGCTCCATGTACACCCCTTCTCTTGTCGTTGCTGATTAGCCATCCACTAACTTCGTCACTCATCCATACAGGTCATGTGCACCCCAAACACGCAGCTCCCTTTCCTGAACCTCCGACCGTCGTATATATCCCTCGTCAAGACGTCCGTTCATTGTCTCGCTGCTGGATCGGGCAACGGGGAGTCAAGAGAAAGCCCTCCGCGAAGTCCGTTGTTTGCGTTTGCTGCTCCGCCATTTGGATTCTCTGCGCCGGTTTCCGATGATGAAGACGGTGGGGAGGGCTCTGTTTACGATGAATGCTGGGATGAGGAAGGGCCGTCGGGTTTGCCTGTTATACCTGAGGAGGATGAGTTGCTGGAGATGGAGTTGCCAGAGCCGGAGTCAGATCCAGAGCCATCGGATGAAGATGGTGGCCTTGATGAGGTGTCTCCTGGTTCAGTATCTGCTCCAACGATCGCCAGTACCGATGGCCCAGTTTCTGAGAATGGGTTGACTGAGCTAGGTTTGACGCCATACCCTGAAGACGCGGGAGAGTCGGGGGAGCAGACGATGGAAAGGGAGCAGAAGTCTGAGCAGCGGGATCGCCGGGATTCTGCTTTGTCTCTATTTCAATTATCACCTCTTTCAGACCACCCGCCGGAATTGGAGCCCACTTTCTCGCAAAGTCTGGGGAAGAGGTCCGCTGCAGATGCGTGCCTGTCGGACCATGAGCAGGACACGGAGGAAAAGAGGACGCATCGCAGGAGTGTATCCATGAACAGCAATGGCAGCGTTTGTAGCATTGGGATCGACTTTGCAACGCCTGCAGAAGAGATAGAATCACAGACACGTCATACCAGCGACAGCATCGAGGACAATCTAGGAAGACACTCGAATCGACCGAGCCTCATTCCCGAGCGAGTATCCATGGGTGGACTTCCGCCTGAGCAGCAACGACACTCGGAATTGGACAATCCCCACCAGGAAGAGACAGAGGCCGAAGACGCTTCCCAACAGAAAGAAGAGAGTACAGTCTCAATTGATAAGTCAATTCCTGACACGTCGTTTCCAAAAGCTGTGGCAGCAGGCGACGTGGGCGCACAATTGATCGTCGAAGAATTGGATACCCAAACCAAGATCGCAAGCGATGAACTACTCATTTCTTCAGATACTGACGAGGACACTCCATCAGAGTCCGAAAAAGATGATCCTGAGCTCGGCTCGACAGCCCCAGTGAAACCTTCGAATCCTGTCATACCACTCACTCCAACCTCGCTTACGGACACGGTTGCACACGATGGGGTGACAAGCCACGCCAAGATAGAAAAGGATGTCGAAGCAATGCTGGGAACGCCTAAGGCTGCGAGCGATGGCCTGCTATTGCCCCCTGAAGCTAAAGGGACACCAAACAAAGATGAGAAAGATGAGGAAGATGATGATCCTGGCTCGCCAACGCCAGTGAGACCTACGAGACTTATTATCCCGCCGACTAAAGCTTTGGTAAATGAACACACGAAAATCCGGTCGATGCCATCTAGCACAAATGTCACTTATCCTGAAAGCGAACCCTTCCAGCATGTGACAAGTGAGCCAGAGCTCGACTTGAAGGATGGAATTCTCCTTGTCAGCAACCCTCCACAGGCCAACTACCTAACGTACAAAATATCGATAACCGTTTCAGTCCGCTTACAAAAAGGAAAGCTACATGGTTGGCATGACTTGGTCATACCCGGACTTCCTAGAGTGAGGAATGGGGAGAGCGGCTATTTGATCTTTTTGTTACCAGACGGCTGCGGCATGGAATTTCGTACCACGAACTTTCGCAGGAACAAATTTGTGGAGAATTGTTTCTTCGCCGAGTTCGCTGTTGCGGGGGATCTCGTCATTCCGCTGCGCGTTTGTGATTTGGGATCTTACGGAATCGTCAAGGATTTTACTGTGGACTATGAACTCCTAATTGACCACGATGTATTGGATGGCAACAAAGTGAGCGTTGCCTACAATGCAGTATGTGAGCTAAAACTACCTAATCGCCGTATCTGGGCCGATAAATGCTGCTTCTTTCTCGATATTGAGGGGGGTCCTGAAGGCTTTTACCAATACGAGCTTGATCAGCCCTGCACGAAATTTCCAATCATCTACCTGGCATCATGGGATAGGCCTATAGGAGTAGCCCACGTCCAAGTTATTTGTCCTCTAAAGATCCTGGAGATGTTCTGCATCACCTGGGATACCAAAGACCTCACTCGACTGGAAACGAAGTGGATTCCACGGATCTATCCCGGATCACCTGGTGTTAACGGACAGCAGAGGCAGTCTCTTCGAAAGAAGTTTATCGATGCCCTCGGTGCAGCTAACTGCTATGAATTTGTGGATGCCGAGTATGATGATATGGATGTGGAAGATTCTGATCCTGAGGTTTCCCTGCATTATGCGTTTTGGAATGACGATGCGTCCCAAGGCAAAGAGGTTGACAAGATCTCGGGTAAAAAGGGCTCACCGAAACTACAAGTCGAACTAAATCCATTCGTGTCATGGCCAGTTATGGTTATTGTGGCCATGGCTGTTATGCTTATTTTCCGTGCTTTCGATCCTATGGGCCGGCCCTGGAGTATGGAGTCGACTGCAAATGCCACGCACGTGGGCGCTCAAGATGCCCATCCCTATTATACCAACGCCAATAAAGAATACCACCTCTCAAACCACACTAGCGCTGATGATTCTCATAAGGGTGGTCTGAGTACGAATGGAACGCTGGACGTCGACCAAGGCAATTCGGAGGATGAGACATCCATTGAAGGAGAGAAGGCAGAATTAGAGATGTCGTCAGCGCTTGGAGACTCAGATGTCAAGCCAGATGAATCCGATAAACCCGAGTCTGGTATCAAATCAGGTCCCTCTGCAACTAACCTTCCCTTTAGAGACAGAGTCGACTACCTACTTGGATGGAAGGGACCTACATCCCAGTCGAGAGATGAGGTGTCGTAGGATTATTGGTTCATCTGGTACAATTGTATGCATAGCGGTTAGTACTATTAGGATCTAGGTTAGATCAATTGATGACGAAGACTATTGTACACGTTCCCAACACATCAACACTTCCTCCACGGCCCAAGTCAAAATCTCAGTCATAGCTCTACTCCCCTGCCCCGGAGCAACAGCAATCCCAACATCCGTCCTCACATCCGTCCCACTCCCTGCCTTCTTAACCAACTCCGCAGAATCCACATCCAGCTCGCCCTCCGGTACCAACAACCACGCATGATCCCGCACATAATGCGGCCAGACAACGTCATCCACATACCCTGGCGGATCCTCCCAAAAAGTCTGCTGCAGCTGCCCCTCCCCTCCTTCCCCACTCGCATCCGACGCCGAATTCCGCTGCGGCAATGCCGGCTCCTGCGCAGATCCGGACGTCACATACCCTGACCTCGCCTCCCTCCTCACCTTGACATCTTCATACGCGGCGGGGAGGAACAATCGTACATCGATACTATCGTGTACAGGACGGAGAACATGTCCTTTATCGGCTTCAGGGGCGTACAGAAGGATTCCTTCTAGGAATGCAAGCGTCAACTTCCTCCCACAATCCTCACTCTTACCAGTTGAGGAAGTAGATAACCGTCCCTTAACATACCCCCTCAACCGCTCAACAGTCTCAAAACTAACCCCCGAATCGGCCTCTTCGTTAAGATCCTGGATACTCCTCAGATTCTCAGGAAGCGACCCCGTGCTGTGTATATGTGCTAGTGCTTTACTGAGGCGATTGATGTCGAGCGCTTCGACGCAGTCCCAGTCTTGGAGTGTTTTGCCGGATGGGGTTGTTGTGTATGGGATTCTGTCATTTATCATAAACTTCTTTCTTTCTTTATAGAGAAATTGGAAAGGGGTAAGGGAGAAGTACTTATCATCAGGAACGTAGAAATCATCCTCATGAATGATAAATGTCTTTGAGAGGGTCGGTGAGAAGATTCGTTGGAGTAAGCGGGCGAGAGTCGTTTTGCCGCTGGAGGAGGGGCCCGAGATGCCGATTACGAGGGCTTGGGAGGCCATTTCCCCCTGTATTTTCTCGTAATCTATGAAAATACTATACTTTGCATTTGTTGGAATTGGTGGTGGAAGAAAGGTGATGTTGAAGAACGAGCTAAAAATCAGTGGGGTTATCGACGGTGGAGCTGGAGATTGGGAGATTTATCATAGTACGATACAGAGCACTACCTGTATTGATGTGTGTATTTACTACTATGAAATAAGGTAGAATTGAAAAACCATTAAGAATTGGAGCTAGCCCTGTAGTCTTATTGCCTTGTACTATATCTCCTCGATGCGGGAGACTATATGTAAGCCCAAAGACCAAGTCCTGCGATTCATTGCATATGACGTCATTTAGGACACCATGAGCACTTTCCTTTTCCGGAGCAAATTAGCACGAGTAGAAAGGATGGTTTTTGTTCATTCTTTCAAGAATAAGTCTCAGGTATATATACCAAAAAAAAAAAAAAAAAAGCCCATGGATATCTTCAACAGACCAAATATAAAATACAGGTATAGAACAACATCCTTAAAAGCACCTATCCCAAACGCCCTGAATCCGACCATCTGTCTGTATATCCTGGCCTGGAAAAAGAGTAGTAGCCGTTGTGTTGTTGGTAGAGGAAGTAGTAGGAAGAGGAGGAGTAGGCGTAGAAAGAGGAATCGCGTTTCCCCTATTGCTATTACGAGGTGGACGTGGAGGAATCCGCGAAGGAGTCATGACAATCCCGCTCCCGTTCACGTATCCCGCCGCTTCTGCCGTTGCTGCGGCTGAGTTCTTACGTCGTTTGATGTTGGGCGTGAGGAGGTCTGGCTCTTCATCTTGTTTGTCTTTGAGGCTTACACTAGCCGTGTCGAACCGTAAAGTCTTGCGTTTCCGCCTTGCGGACGTCTTAGGCGGCGATGGTAGCGGTGTCGTTAACAGTGACCCTTCGCCTATCTGCTGTCCTTTTCCTTCCCCAGAACCAAAACTATCTGGCATCGGCAATTTATGCCGATCAAAAAACCTAACCGGGTTCTTCAAAAACGCCAAACGTGCAAACGGATTAGCATGCCCGTTGTCATCCTCGAACATCGGAATAAACTTCTCGTTCTGAATGATAGTACTCATGGTTCTATCATCTAATAGATCCTTCTCCGCATGTTGGATCTCCAAATCAGACATTTCCTTTCGTCGTTGAAGCATCTTATCTTCTAGTGTATCTTTCAAAACGAGCGTCTCGACGTATACGGGTCTGCTTTGTCCAATACGGTGCGCACGTTTAATCGCTTGGCTCTCGACGTTGGGTTGCCAGATGGGGTTTACGATGAAGATACGGGATGCGTTGGCGAGGTGAAGGCCGTGAGAGGCCTGGCGCAGGTCCATTAGGAGGACGCGGACTTCTTCATTTTCGCGAAATAGGGCTAAGTATGCGGTTCGGAGCGCGGGTTTGAGTGTATTGGCGTAAATACGGAAATCAACGCCTATCATTTCTAGTCCTTCGGCAATCCAAAACGCAATATTGTTGTTGTCGTAGAAAATTATAATCTTCTCCTTGTCGTGGAGCTCCAAAACCCGATCAAGAAGATACGTCAACTTGGCCGATGCGGTTGCGACAAGCTTCGTCTGAGCAAGCGGCGAATCTTTTGGCAAGGACTTGGAAAGGCCCTTGGAGAAAGATTTCTTCGGCGCACTCTTCTTGGCACTCTTATCCGGTGTACTTTTCTTCTTTGGCAAAGTCATGGGTGTGCTCATCTTCGTGGGCGTGGGCTCAGAGTCGCTCTGCCGTTCAGCAAGCTCGCGACGTACCTTGATGCCCGCACCAGCGAGACCTTCAGCCGGATCCTCTGCGCCCAAATGAGAGGTAATAAACTGCTGAGCCTGACGCGCCTGCGAAATACCCAGCAACAACGGTTCAATATTTGCTGTTGACGGGTCAAGTGCCCAATGACTGCGCGCATGCGCGGGGAAATCTTGCACGAAGACACCCAGTTCATGGTATTGTCGAAAGGCGCTCCGGCTTCCACAGCGAATGGCGATCTGTGCAATTCGAATACCCTCAGTCATCATGGTGACATCGTCCTCCAGCATCCGTTCTCTGTTCTTTTGCAAGTATTGTATCGCAACGTCCATCGTCCCGGAAATATCCTTTTCATCAAACCCAGCCCACCAGAACCCAGCTTGCCGGAGGTTGTTGATAGTAAGACTAAGATGTTTCCTGTTACGGGGATGAAACATATAGTCCTGATCAGTCCGCTCTGAGGTGATCGCGTTGACGCCCAAGATGGCTATGAACATGTTCAGACTCAACTGATCGTAAAATGTCGGTTCAAGATGGACCACCTTATTAGATAGCGGCGGTAGAGGAGTCTCGCCGTGGATGGTATCCATGCGATGCCGCACAACGAGACTTTGTAATGTTGCTCGCAACGATGGGGCCTTTCGACGTTTACCATCTTCACCGACGGGTTTCATATATTTGGTCCAATTTGCAGGGTCATCCGCCCGGGAATTCGACCACGGCTTCAGATCCAGAAATTCCGCCACAATGTGGCGCAATTTGTCCAGGTCCTTCAATTCATTGTCAAGTGCTGACCCGGTCTTCTTACGCCCTCGAAGCGCGGCGTTCGTAGCATTGGAAAGATCACTCTCGCTACTGTACGTCTCTCGCGAAGCCAAGCTGACTTCGACTCCATACAGTCCACTAGATGGCGTTCCTGACACGATCCACCGGCGCTCGACTTGAAGCTGATCTAACAGGTGCACCATGTTCGTTCGTTGGCCATGCCCAGCAACATTGTGGCCCTCATCGACAATTATGCGCAGCCAATGAACTTTGGTCAATGGAGAATCTTCTGGCTTCACTAAAACACGACGATTGGACACCAGTTCACCAGCTTCTTTCTCAAGGCGAATCCTCGAGAAGAGAACGATATCATACTGCAATAGCTCTTCCACTGATGGCGTCTCGTCAGAGCTGTTTCGAAGAATGCGCACCTTCAACCCTTCCGTGTGCTTGGCAATCTCGCTTTCCCAGTGATCAACCAAGTTGGGTGGAGCGACGATTAGCGTCCCTGAGCAAAGGCAAAGATTCTGTGGTGGTGGTCTCGGATATGCCACACCATTCCGAGCTTTTTGCCTTGTCGCTGCAGATGGAATAGTATAGTTGCCACGATTGGTCTCGCATGCTGTGGCACACCGATCGTAGCATAAACCGTTGCTTTTCAAGGAGTCAAAGTACCTTTTCCACGGCAAGGAGTACCGTCCCGCAGCCGCAGCCGCCATCTTGACGAGACTAGCAGTCTTCTCACGAACAGGATTCAAAATCTGCTGATAGTACTGCAGCGGAATGCGAGGGAAATGTCCCTGTGTTGCCAGTATCACCGCGAGACAGATGAGGGTCTTGCCGCAACCCATAGTTTCTGCTAGAATACCCCCACAAGCTTCCGAATACATCTTTTTTTCGCGAAGAATACTCCCTTCCTCCTTATCGTAGTAGTACTCGTGACCAAGCGGATTTGTACACGCCTGCAAACGAGGATCAAGCATTCTTGCCGGTTGTGCTTCACGCTGAACCATCATTGCTGCTGAGCGCCGCTGATAAGGATAAAGCGCAGTCTTGAGACCAACAACACCGGAATCCTCCTGACCAGCGCCCGAAAGCAGCTCTTCCATCGCCTGCCTTGCATACGGATCTTGCATCGTCTCTAACTGGGGTGCAGGGTCCTGCAATGTATTGAAAATATACCACATCGATTCATCCTCTTCAACCCCCCGTTTGTCATTGGCGAAAATATCATTCTGATCCTCGGGAAACTTCCCCTTCCACGCTTCCCGCGATCGATCCACCCTCGTCATGACAGCCTTGAGCGCGCGCCGTAATGCTGTGCTCGAGCGTGGAATGGACTTGCGGCCCACATCATCTGGTAAAACATATATTTGCACATAGCTCCATTGCGGATTGGTTTCGTAATGGAAGGTATGTGTTCGGATCCAATTGTGTTTCTCCAAGTTCGCGATCGCTGACGAGGGAAATCCACTGACGTCTTCCGGGCCCTCCGTGTTCGCGGTGTCGCTTGTGTTCCGCTTTCTTAACACCCCAATGGGGATATAAGATTCCAGATTCAGCCCAGACGATCTATCTTGCGCAGCGGTGGGCGTAGATATCGAGTTCGAATGCGAAGGCGTAGATGTAGTCGCGGTATTCATCGACGACTCAAGGAAATGACAGGTTCCACACGAGCGATGCATCGAGGTATCTTGATTGGTCGAATCAGGTACATGTTTGCCGGAGTTCGTATCCTGTTCCTGCTCCTGAACCGAGAATAAGCCATGAGCCGGTTAGTTACACAAGGTCAAGCAAGGCCACGAACCTGAGGAGCAGACGCTCTGTCAAACAAATCGAGCGCATTATGCCGCACATTCGAGTCCCCGTCGGTAGGAACGAGGCCTATCGGCTGGTCCGCGAACAGCCTTTCTGGAGAGGCGGGGTTAGGGAAATCGAGGTGAGCCATGCCGCAGGGCTCCATGCGTGTATCGTGAGGGATTTTGATAACGACGGCATGAGAAAGAGCGATGAGAGAAAGGACAATTAGTATTTATCAAAAGGTTTCCAATTGACACAATGATCCCATTTTGAAGCCTCGTCCAGCCTGTCGCGAGTGAATCAGAAGAACCGCACGGGGAAAGGGCGATAAGAAGAGACCTCCGAAATAGTGGCGTTTCATTGGCTCTGATACTGACCGCCCTGTTCTTACCATATCGGGTTATATTGGTGGACGAAGTAGATGTGAATAGTTAAGGATATTATGATTAGAGATTTGTTTAATTCGCTGTTTTGGCTGCGGGCAAAGTGAAGGAGAGAAAATGTAGGAAAAAGGCATCTATATCCAAAATACAGATGGTAATAACAGTAGCCCGAACGTCAAACGCCCAGATATATACACCACCGAACTCCGAATACGAAACAAACAAAACCGCTTAGCGGTTGTGCAGAGTAGAGCCAGAACACCAATTCATACAGATCACCCGTGGATGCAAGTTAGAACATTAAAAACCGGAACTCCAACCAAGCAACCAATTACTGAGTCAAGAAATCCTCGATCTCGAACCCTACCCGTCTGAGAACTTTCTCCTCAAGCCCTTTAGGAGTGCCTGTCGCTTTCCGCACGACAACAGTCCGCGCATCGTGGAGACGCACCTCGACGGGATTTCCTCCAAGTCGGTCCAGTTCATCCTTCTCGCATTCCCGGATGTAGACCGTGATATCCGGACCCACACATGCACGCCAGAGGGAAGCCATCCATTGCCAATGGTCAAGAGGCGCATACGAATCATGAATGGGAACCGAGCAGGCAAATGCATCGGCGGTGGTGAGTTGATATCGGGGCACCAATGCAATGGGACTTAGACTAGAACTTGTCGTCGATGGCGATGACGTCGCAGGGGATCCATTCTCACTGCCCTTGGGTGACCCGAATTGCAAATTTGCTGCTTCAGAGAGGATAGTCTTTGGCGAGACACCTGATTGGGATTCATCATCGGCTGGCTTCATCACAGGAGACCCGCCGGACGGCCGGACGAAGTTAATAATCTCGTCCGAGATACGGTGCCATGCGGAAATGGTGTCGAGATAATCCACCGTGGCGTCCTTCATCTGCCCTGATTCTGAAGAGGTATCACGGGGGCGGACCTCTGGCCCTTCGAACGTTCGGACATTGTATCTCCCTCCCTTTTGCAAAGCACCTTCCAGATACTCGACCGTGGCCTTCACCAACGCCGGACCCTGCCCGTCAACAGCAATCACTGGACCTCGTTGTTGCTGTTGAGAAGCATCCCTGAGTGTGGGAGCCAGCGGAGGAGAGATTTTGGCGAGAACTTTGATCTTGTTCAGGAACGGGATGGTCATGACAGTACTTTCCAGGCTCGATCCATTCTGGGAAAAGGGCGTGACTGGGGTCATGATCCCGGGAGCTGAAGCGGTCGTTTGCAATGGTGGTAGCTTCAAACTGGGATCATGTGGAGGCTGATGGGTTTTCATATTGGGATGCGGCCGTGGAGGATGCAACATGTGAAGCATGCTGTTGCTGGTGGCACCTCGTGAGTCCGGGTGTGAAGCGTACGGAGACACCGGGTATGGCGAGTCCGGTGTCTTTTCACGGGGAAGGTTTGTCTTGGATGGATATGGGTTGAAGCGGCGACGCTTCGAATCTGGCGATCGAGACCCACTCTCTTCCCATTGTCGTGAACGGGATAGTCGGGGCTCGCCATTGCTTCCAAATCGGATAGGGTTTGGGGGCCTATCAGTGTCCTTAGTACGGCACTGATAGCTACGGACAGGCAAGGTGTTGGTGTGTGAGGTCCCGTTACTGGAAGCTGAAGATCCGTTTGGTATGAAGGGAGTGTCTGGTGAGACTGGCGGATTCATGATTCGACCACCGCACTTATTGCAAACTGTCGAGCCCGAGGCGGTTTTTGTGACACCGGCACCGTTACTGCGGAGGTTCCCATCACGGCCATATCGACGGGGTTGATACCGGTATTCAGGATATTGCTGCTGGTGGCGAGCTTTTTCCTCCTAATCCGAAATTAGAGTTTGTTAGGGCTGTGATTGGGTTGCTCAGCTCCATACCTCTGCGAGAGCCTTCCACTCATCCTTGGTCTCCTGAGGAAGCTTCCTCCATTGCTCACCGATGATTTTGGAGATATCCGGGTTAGCCAGACCGGGGTTTTGAGCTACCACTGCAGCTTGATAGTGTTGGCGATAAAGAATGAAAGCTAGGATCATCGCAGTCAGTCTTTCGTTTTGAGACTTTCCGAAACCAGTCACTCACCATTACGGGGCCTGGGAATCTTGGGGTCGGGTTGACAGAGACAAAACTGGGCCACGGGTTGCTGTTGTTGCTGCGACTGCAGCTCTCTGGAACTCGATGATTTGCCCGGGCTGGAGGAGCCAGATCGATCCGAGAAAGAGGAGCGTTCTCGAATGGGGATTTCTTTGGCCGACGGTAACGGAGCGATAGGCTTGTAGGACTCTAGACCACCGGAGGCCAGGTTATTGTAGGCGACTTTGGCGCGGTTGATGGAGGAGAGATGGATATGGGGCAAGGAATTGGCGTATCCATCGTGGAAGGGAGGAGGAGAGGAATAGTGGTGATAAGGAAGAGGAAGAGAATGATGAGGACGGTCCATCATAGTGACCTTTTGGGAGTAATCGTCATTCATGATCTTGTGCTCGAGGAGGTTACTGGTCTGTCTAGGAGGAAGCACAACTTGAGCGGGCTCATGGTGTAGAGCAGCAGGCACGGGGAGCACTCGATCGTAAGACATTTAAACAAAAGAGCACTGGGATGACGACGAAGGATGAAAGAAAGACGAGGCAGTGACATAGATGAAAGAGAAAAAAGTAGTAGAGAGAAATATGGAAGAGAAAGAGAGAGAGAGAGAGAGAGAGAGAGAGAGAGAGAGAGCAGGAGAAGAAAGAAAGAAAAGAAACAAACTCGGCTATAAGGTCATACAACGTCCAGACCCGAAGGAATAGTTCTTTATTCTTTCTTTCAGATATGTATCTCGCTTTTTTTTCTTTTTTGGCTGCTTTGCTTTCCTTTCTATCTCTAGAGAGGAAAAGCAAATATGGTAGGATAATAATAACAAAAAGAAAAGAAAAGGAGGAAATGAATACGACGGGAAACACAGCCGGATTGGAGGCTTTATTTCTTTTTCCTTCAAGTCCTTTGTCTCTGTCGGGGATCTCACTATCACTTGCGGCGTTGTTTTGCAGCCTACCCGGTCTTTGTTCTCGGGGAGGCCTCTTTTTGGTCTGTGATGTGATTGATTGCTGGCAGTTTTGTCATTTCAGAGTAACCATAACAGTGGTATAGACTCCTCTGTCTCCATAATCCACATCCATAGTCCAGTGATTTTCTAATGATCTTTCCTGAAGCAGTATTTTGTAGTACCTTGTACTGGCGGTGCACTGAACAGTAAACTGACAGTAGACTAGTACGAAGATACTTGGTACTTGTGCGTGACAGAAGTGTCATTGTTTTTTTAGCGTTTCTTTGTCTCGTTGGCCCGCATGCGGCCACCTGCAGGGATCCCCCGCCCAATTATCGTCCATCGGCATGTTCCAGCCCGATCTGATTGGCTCCGTCGGGTCGGCCGATCGCAACACGGGCGGAGACATTTGGGAGGATTCCTTTTGTTTCGTTTGCTCGTTTTAGCATCCAATCATTCCTTTTTGGTCTTAATTACCCTCAATTTTTTTTTCTGGCAGCTGTACTAATTCTCTCCTTCGGGACGTGCAGTCACGTTTCCATCGTTTGTACCGTTGCAGACACTCATGGCATCATCTCGACTTCAATCCTGCAGAATTCACTACTACCCTCCCCACAACTTCTATCCTGCAGATGTTGCATTGAGCATTCTCCTGGTTCCAGTGCAATGGAACATACCACGAGGCATCCAGCAACCCAAATTCTGGTCTAGTTTATTTGGCCAATGTCTCGCTCAGTTTGTCCACTGATTGTTTCATGAAGTCAACACAGGCCATCGACCCAAGTGTCCTGTTGTAGTATCCGGAATTACCATTCCGTCCATCTACATTACCAGTGTTTGATCGTGTCGGGTGCCAACTGCCCTGTCTTCTCCTTTTCTCCTTTTCTCTTGTCCGGTTGTCTCGTACGTCAATCGACAATGACTTCAATGACTTTACGTCTCATCGGCAGAGTCCCTTTTCTTGTCTGAGGAACTTGTCAGTTAACCTCGATCGGAAACTAGCATGACACAGTTTCATTCAAGCTGTTCAGAGTAATGATTTGATGTCTCTCAGATGTCAGTCTTCATCCAACTACTATAAACGCATAATATATCATTATCTCTATTATCCTATACTACTTTACCCACATCAGAGAAATGGGTAAGACCAGGGTAGATTGCTTTACCCCATCGTCTCACGATTGTCTCGGACTAGCCCCAAGCCCAGCATGGGTATTTTATAGGAACTGGCCTCTTGACAGCGATCTTCGTCTAGTCTTTCAGCTTCAACTGGTCTTTAGGTTACGCCAACGTGTTGCAATCAATCTCTAGCACAGCTCGGCAAATACTGAGATCGAGGCAGCCCTATTAACACATCGTGGCTCAATCTGAAATCACTGGTTTCGGATTTTGATATACCGTACAGGCCAAGCAATTCTTTGACATTAAGCCACAATACCCTAATGATTTATCACGTCATGCACCAAGCTGGGTTTAGTCTCTCAAAGGACAGTCACGGCCTGTCCTTACCCTTCAAGCATATTGTCTTCTATCATAACCTCCTCATTCTATCGTCTTTCATGTACCCGAGGGACTGGTACTGATGACATCTCGCCCTGTCATGAGACTCAACAACAGTCTCGCGGCACGCACGAGACAAAAGACACACTTATGATTGAAGTAGGTAGACATCCACGGTTCGAAGAAAATTGAATATCGTGTCACACATGACTGCAATAACACCAATTTGTATGGTCACACAGAGAGGAATAGTCTAACCTTGCTCAAACGTCCATATTTGCCATGCTCTTTCAGTATGCGTGCATACATACCGCAGGGACAGTGACGCCATGATCTCAACTGCAAATCCAAATGCAAAGACCAGGATCATAACACTCTCCACCATGTGTTCTTTCTTTGTTGTCTCACTGGAGTACTGCTTTGAGAACTCCCGTACTCAGAGAACAAAGAAGTCACATGGAACCATGTGACGAAGATTGGGCGAGCTTGGGCTCGTGCTTTTTTGGCTCGGCTCAGACTCGGCTGTTCTGTTGTTATTGTAGGCGCTCTGTTTGATTTTCGCTGTCTAATATGCTGGTCTGGACCTGGAGATTGACTTTGGTAGCTGCGTGATACGTACACTACTAGTGCTCTTTGACATCTCCGCAACGTTATCGGCCATCTGTGGCGTCCTTGTAGGCCACTATTGACGCCCAATGCATAAGCGGCGATCTCGTGGCCGTTATAGTGCAGCCTCTGAGTTGACGCTGGCACTGATGAACGAATCTATCGAATGGTGCACCTTGTGGTCCAGAAGCGGGAGCTTACCAAAGTTGGGATACTAGTACTCCGCACCCCGTATAGTGGCTCGTACTGTGAGTATGGCGTTCCGCCTGTTGTTACTTCTTCCTTGTCAGGAAGCAGACCTCGATGGGTCTCACTCCATCATCTGTCGCTCTCTTCTGCTCTGGTATTTGTTCCATCCCCTCCTAGTAGACGCTGTATCAATCTTTCGCATACAATAAATCTAGAGCTCACTTATTTCGTGGTATAGTCGTATATTCAGGCTATTCAGCTCGATATATATTTTTGTATGTGATGGTCAACCTGGTAGATGTTCAGTATCATCCGGCTGATCTCCCGATACCTGGGGTTCGATCGCTCCGCATTTGATGAATTTTACTAAAAGCAGAATACCAGCTGAAATATGCTTATCTTAGTAGTCTGACAGTACTCGAAAACCGACTATCTGCACTTGGCTGTCTGCGATGGTGTACTCCGTAGTATGGAGTTGATACCGCGGAGTCCTTATCGGGATAAGGCGTTCCAAGTTCACTATACCACTCACTGGCTCTAGACGGCAAATCTGCCATCATCATTCAAATAGTACTCTTCTTCGTTGTTTTCTTTGAATTCTGATTTCTATTCATTTCTTGTTGTCCTCGTGCCTGGCTACCCTGTACTGGTAGGAACGCTTACATAAGAAGCCCTACCTCCCGGCACTAGCGCCCAAAACCGCCTAGTGCAGTCTGAGTCAGCCGCCCACACAGCGGAAATCTCGCTACACCAACAAGCCCCAAAAATCCCACCCGCGCGAGACAAGAACTCCGACGACTTGAAGAAAACATCTCCGACCTGTCGACAAAACCGTAACCCGCGCCTCTGTCTTGACCGCGCAGCTCCCGTCAAGTCAAGATGAAGCTCAACGTCTCCTACCCGGCCAATGGGTCGCAGAAGATCATCGAGGTCGATGACGAGCGCAAGCTCCGTCCCTTCATGGAGAAGCGCATGGGAACCGAAGTTAGTGCCAGCCCTCTTGTCGTTTGATGATGTGTGGGAAGGAATACAAAAGGGATATAGGAAGAGGAGGAAAGGGGAAGGATTCAACATGACCGGATGGAGGATTTGCAACGTATACGATTTGAGGAATGGAAGGCTGATTGGGATTTCTTTGATGTCTTTAGATTCCCGGCGACTCCCTCGGTGACGAATTCAAGGGTTACGTCTTCAAGATCACCGGTGGTAACGACAAGCAAGGTACGACTATTCATGCGGTCTGGCAAGAAAAGGGTGTGTTGGGGAATTGTTGGCTAATAGTGATCCGTCTTTAGGTTTCCCCATGAAGCAGGGTGGTATGTAACGACCGATAAATCAAACGAAAACCGTCTCATCGAACGAAAACTCATCGAATCTACAGTTCTCCTTCCCACTCGTACCCGCCTGCTCCTCAGCGATGGCCACAGGTAAATTCGACTCCGAACCCAACCCAGCACACGGCGAAAAGATTTTGGAGGGAATACAATAAATAAGGGAAAATATGCGACAGAGGCTGATTATTGCTCGTCAATAGCTGCTACCGCCCCCGCCGCACCGGTGAGCGCAAGCGCAAGTCCGTCCGTGGTGCCATCACCAACTTCGACCTTGCCGTCCTGGCCCTCTCCATCGTCAAGCAGGGTGAGGGTGAGCTTCCCGGTCTGACCGACTCCGTCGTCCCCAAGCGTCTCGGTCCCAAGCGTGCCACCAAGATCCGCCGCTTCTTCGGCCTTGACAAGAAGGACGACGTCCGCAAGTTCGTCATCCGCCGTACCGTTACCAAGGAGGGCAAGCCCGAATACACCAAGGCCCCCAAGATCCAGCGTCTGGTCACTCCCCAGCGTCTCCAGCACAAGCGCCACCGCATGGCCCTTAAGCGCCGTCGCGCGGAGGCTTCTCGCGAGGCTGCGTAAGTCCCCGACATATCGCCTTATATTCGTCTACGCGAATCACTAACAAGTCTACAGTAACGAGTACTCCAAGCTCCTTGCCGGCCGTGTCCACGAGGAGAAGGCTAAGCGTGACGAGATCCGCAAGCGCCGGGCGTCTTCGATGAGGAAGTAAATGCGTTGTTTTTCTCCAGGGGTTTAATATGGTCGGTCGGGTTACGTCTCTTGTCTCTTATCATGGCTTAAGGAAACCGAATGAATAAATAAAAAAGTTTTCTTCAGCGACTTGAAAGGGGATAACGAAAAAAGGCTGCGAAGGGGGCGGGTTCCTTTGACAATCAATCAAACTCAGATTCTTTTCATGAAGAAAGAGAAAGATATCATCCATTATTTCATTTTATTGATGGAGCTCTGGGGAAGGCGTGTGTGTATCTGCCGGGACCAACATGAAGTGCAGATAAAATAAAGATATCAAAACTGGAGTGCAATGGGATGTTTCTTTATTTTTCTTATTCCTTTTCCATACTTCGGCTTGTCTATTTTCTTTTGTGTTCCAATTGCCAATCTATTTCCTATTTTTCTTGAAATACCTTTTCCGTACAAGTACAAGTACATAACGATTCTAGACAAAATTTTTTTTATATATAGCTATCGCATTTTATTAATTTTTATCCTATCTGCGGGCAACCCCACAATCCTTCGCCACAAATCACCAGTTGAAATTTGTCAATTGCTCATAAAATGCCGTGTCTGGGGCAAAGATATCACTCAATAATAGAACACCAGCCATTTTGCTTATATGTACAAATGCAAGCCATGAAAAAGGACATGCAGCCCCAATTTCTTTTCCCATTTTGTTTTAGTTCCCCCTTTTTTAAACCTCGTTCATAATAATATCCAATTGAGGTTGAAAGACACTCCCAAGACCAATGATTGCCATAACAGCTAGGAAATAAAAAAAGACAAGTCATGCAAATACCATGAACAAAAAAAAAAAAACAAAAAACAAGTAAACAAGGCGTCTTTCCTTAGCAGTACTAGACAGCTCCATGTATTCGCGAACAAAAAGAAATGACCACATTAATTCGTACTCCTTTCGCCCTTAAGAGTGTATATCTAAGAAACTGCGTGTGAAAACAAGAAGCTAACCGACTCTCCGTTGTGTGTCCGGCGACAAGCTTCGGCAAGCGTAGGGCTGATGTCGATCGTTGCGATCTTGTCACAGACTTCTTTCTTCTCCTCGTGGGGGACGGTGTTCGTAACGACAATACGGCTGAGGCAGCTGTTGTTGATGTTGTCGATGGCGTTACCGGAGAGGATACCGTGGACGACAATGGCGTTGACTTCCTTAGCACCGTGCTGCATGACGGTGTCGGCAGCCTTGACGAGAGTTCCACAAGTGTCGGCCATATCGTCGACGATGATGGCAACCTTGTCCTTGACGTTACCAACAAGCACCATTCGGGAAACCTCGTTGGGACGAGGGCGCTCCTTGTGGATCAGGGCAAATTGCGAATCCAACCGGTCGGCGATAGCGGTGGCACTGTAGGTGGAAAAGCGCCAATTTAGTCAAACGCAAAGCACCAAATACATCAAGCGAGCCACTTACCGCTTAGCACCACCAGCGTCAGGACTCACAATGACGCAGTTTGACACATCCAGGTTCTCACGGATCCACTTCAGCATGCTAGGCTCAGCATAAAGGTTGTCGACGGGCACATTGAAGAAACCCTGAATCTGACTAGCGTGAAGGTCCATGGTGATGACATGGTTGCAGCCAGCGGTCTGGAGCATGTTGGCCATCAACTTGGCGGTAATCGGAGCACGACTCTTGTCCTTCTTATCTTGGCGCGCGTAGGGGAAGTTGGGGATGACAGCCGTGATGCGCCGGGCAGAGGCAGTCTTGCAGGCGTTGATCATGATAAGGAGCTCCATGAGTCCATCGTTGATGTCGTTGGGTTTTGTGGACTGTAGAATGAAAACTGAAGAACAGCAAGAGGCCGCACGTTAGCGCAAAAGCGCACTGCGAACAATAGGGATAAGGCTGACAGTACCATCCTCATCCCGTACACTTTCACCGATCGTAACACTCGTTTCTTGGTTGGAGTACTGAAGGACCATAATCTTGGTCAACTCAATGCCGAGCCTGTAGTTCAGGAAAAAGGCCGTTAGTCCGATGACCGCACGAGCGAGAGTAGACGTCCAGAATAACCATACCTGTCGGCAACGAGCTTGGCAAGCTCTGGGTGACTGTTACCAGTCAGGAGCTTGATCGAGTTGGCTGACATGATGTGTATGTTGTTGGATGTGGAGGAAAAGGTGAAAAATTTCGGAGATGGAAGCGGAGTTCGAGCACGAGAGATTAGTCGGATTCCGGGTTACGCCAAGGGCAAGCAATGACAGAAGGCCAGGCTTTTAGAAGTGAACAAGCGAATTTAATCAGAAATGGCAGGTGTAGTTCAAGTGAGAGTTCCCCATGGACGGCGAAGGTGAAGGTCCAGTCCCGAATTGAGGCCCAGAAAAAAAAGAGCCCCTCGTGCAGCATCGGTCATGTGACCCGACCCACCTACCATTTGCGTCGTCACATGATTACATCCAGACGGTCTCTATGGAGTAGGAGCTGGATATCAAAAATAAGAAGCCAGGTTATTAAGAGATCAACTAGATACAGAAAGAAAAAAAAAAAAAAAAGAGAACAGAAGCCCTATATCACATTCCCCCGGATTGCACTAGTTGACCTGCACTCCAACCAGTGGCCGAAGAATGATGAGCCCTATCTCCAATTCCACCATTTTTCCTCCCCCATTAAACACGCAAATTTGTACATACAAACTAGTTTGGTAAATGTGAAACGCCGCCATATGCTGGAGCATTGAAACAAGGACGGTAAAGCACACAAAACACGTAAGCCAGAAATCCATCCTTCGCTTTTTGTCTATGCAAACCCAAAGTATTCGCTGCCAGCCGTCATTGCTGTATACAGGCGCTGCCTGAGTGTTTCGTAGCTTTCGTACTCTGGGAGATCAAGCTCTGTATTCTCCTGTTAGTACCTGACTGTTGAATTGAGAATCAGTTCGAGAAAACTTACGGTTGAAGCAAGTATGCGAGCTAGGAAGGCGCTCCTTGTCACCGTAGTCGCGATGGATGTTGAACCTGTTGATTCCGTTCATACCCTCAAGTTCCTTGAAGCCGTTGAGTGGCACTTTACTGGTCCCGGTGACAAACTGGAGCAGTTTGGCACGCTCTTCCTTGTCGAAGGAACGCACTGCACGCCAGAACCATTGAATCTGGGCCGAGGATGCTGAATAATTGTGGTACTCAGTGTTGGCCTTCCAGTCGTCCACATCAATCTCGGGCAAGCCGGAAATCAACAGTTCAAGCTCCTGCTCGGTGAAGATGGAAATAAGATCCGGTGGAATAATCTCATGGAAGCCTGGTTGACCATTAGCACTTGTACCAATTTCGTATAAAAGAAAGTAAACATACCTTTGAGGAAATTATCGAGTTGCTCATTGACGGATCTGAGCAGGCGGTAATCAACTACACGCTGCACGTATTCCTCCTTATTCTCTTGGGTGACAGGGATGTTGCGACCGTTCTCGATCAGGTCGATCACTTGCTTCTCTCCAAAGTCATCCGTTTCCACGGAGAAGGTCTCTGTGATAATGTCGGTGATATCGTTCTCGAGCATCCAGAGGAGAGATTTGTAGTAATCAAGGTCAAGTGTCTCCATGTCCTTGATAGACACGTTTCTTCCGAGAATGCACTTGTACACCGCTCGGCTGAAGTGGCAATCGAGAACGCGACCCTCATACAGAGCTTTACCGATGATCCGCCCGATGAACTTGAAGAACATCAAGTGTTCCGAGTTGACTCCACTCAGGCGATTAGGATGGAACGTTGTGCTGTCGGCGGCGACTGGGATGAAAAGCGCATAGTTGGGGTTGAACATGCCGCGCGCAAGAACTTGGAACCATTCCCTCGTCACACCACCTGCGTCGACACCCTCTTCGCCAATGAAGCGCACGTTCAATTTGCCATACTTCAACTCATCCGCCGTCTTGAAGTACAGAGACTTGAAGGAGTCCAAGAACACCTGATCTCTGCGCACAGAGAGTTGTAGGGGTGGATGTGGTTGACGGGGCTCCGCACCACGGGAATGGACTCGCCGAGTAAAGTAGTTGCGCTTGTTGTCGAACTCGAGGACCTTGGGGTTCTTGACGAGCAAAGAGAAGGAGCCGCTCATGAGCTTGGGGTTCTGGCGAACCAGTTCGTTGAGGATCTTGCGATGTTCCTCAGTGAACTTGAAGAACAGGTTCTCCATACCCATGTTGGCATCGATGGACGTATTAGACACAGACAATTCCCGGCTGTTTTGAGAAGTTTCCTTCAGAGTCGTGTTCTTGCAAACAACCATCAAGGCTTCGATCAATGGGAGAAGAATAGTAGCCACGTTCAGCATATTCTCCTTCTTTCGGATAGCGGTCAAGCATTCGCTCAGCTTAGTCCAGAGAGGGCCAAATGTAGACGTCTCGTACAAGCTCTGGAGAACATCTTCCTTGGCAGCAGATTCGGGCTCGTTTTGCTTGGTCTTGTCGATACGGTTAGGGTCGAACAGGTAGTCAAGCGCCGTTAGAGCACGCAACAACTTGGCCTGATCAGAGCTAGCTGGAGAGAATTTTGCCAGTGCCAATCCTTGCATGTCGGTACCAGTCCGAGCCTGGTAAATATGAGGCAACAACTCATCCAAGTCCGTCAAGATTGTGGTACTCAGCCTCCGAGACTGACTGAGAAGCTCGTTTCCAATCACATCGCGCGCTCCGGGAATGGCCGACAGGTTATTGATGGTCGAGAGCGTGTCTCTGAACGTCTTCCCGTTGCATTCACGAGCAGCAAGGATATGGACCACCAGTTGCAAATTGTAATCAGGGATCACAGGAGGTTCGATGGTTTTCCGCTTGTGCTTCTCGTCTCCCGAAGGTTCCTTGGTATTGTCTGGCTTGTTGACCTCTGCGGATGCGCCCTCTTCGGCCTGTGCAGTCTCTGTGCCGTGCGGTTCGGTGATCTCCACGGTAGGGAGAGGAGCATCGGTCATGATCGCATCGGCACCAGAACTAGGAACTTCAGTTGTTTCGGAAGGCTGCGCTTGTTCTTGTTCACCTGGGCGCTGCTCTTCTTGAAGTTGCTCTTGAGGCTGCTCAGGCTGCTTGCCCTTCTCCTTCTCCTTCTCCTCTTCCTGCTTCTCCTTCTCGCGCCGAAGAAGCAAGTTGAGGGGATGTGTGATGCTGCTAAGAAGGCCCGAAAGCTGTTCCATGCAGTTTGGACTGTCCATGATCAACTGCCGGTCAAGAAGAGAAAGCAGAGCATTCAGAGCAAACTTGTTTGCACGGTTTTCCTTGCCCTTGCCCTTGCGAAGAGCCTTCAGTTTCAGTGTAGAAGGATCGTGCTCGGTGAGGAAGAACCACGCGATATGGGGGTTGTACTGCGATAGGAAAGAAAGGGCCGACAGGCATTGTTGCACCACCATAATCGGAGTTACCTCACTGCTGACGCTCGAAGATGTCTGGAAGAACAGGTTTCGCTTGATGGATTGAGGCGTCTTCTGCGCTGCAGGAGCCTTGGCGCGAAGTGACAGCTGTGCAAAGCTACGTTCGATGGCCGAGACATCCACGCTACCGTCTTGCAGCACGGATAAGAGGAGACTGATGACCTCCATCCGGTTCTGGCGATTCTGGCAGACGTTGTGGAGAATGTCGTTCAGTTGATGGCGTGCGTTGCCCTGCAAGGGCATGAACATTAATCGAAGGAGGGTTGCAACACCGGCCTTGTCGAGCATTTGCACGATCTGTCGCCGCTGCGGCTTCTTTTGCTCCTCTGGCTCCTCATCTGGCTCGTCCCTGTGTCTATCAAGTCGGGGAATATCGCCAAATTGAGCCAACCGTCTCCCAGGAAGAGTACGCGCTTCGGAGACATATTCTGGACCCAGAGTCGCCAGGACCTCTTCTGGTTGGTCGGCAAGGATGGACTGTCGTAAGATGGGGTCCAAAGTAGCCAGGAACCCAGCAGGAGTCTCGAGTTCTTCGGTATGAGACGGGCCACCGGCACCAGCACCAGCACCGGCACCGGCACCAGCTGCGGCTTGTCTACGCGCATTATCACGTTCCCGACGACGGCGGTCTGCGGCTTCTTGTTGCAGCAGTTCCTCGCGAATGTCGTCAGGCAACGCCTCCAAGAATTCGGGGTTGATTTCACTCGGTTCTTCGCCCGCTGCGGCAGCCTGTGAGCGCTGCTCAGCGACCTGCTGCATGATAACCTCTTCCCTCAAGTCTTCGGGTAGAGCCTCAAGGTACTCCGGATCGATCTCCATCCCAGTAATGTCAAGCTCGCGGCCTCTAATTGTTGTAGTAACCCGTTGAACAGGCTCAGCCGGACCAGACTCAGGGGCAGCAGCTTCTGCAGCGGGTTCGGCTCGTTGAACATCATCCATCGGCTCTGCAGCCTCTCCAGCGGCCTGCCGTTCGGCTTCTTGCTGCTCCCTTTCCTGCTGCCGTTTGACGTTCTCTTCTTCCTCTTGTCGCTTTCGCTCTTTCTCTTCCTCTTCTCTGGCAATACGCTCTTGGCGCTCTTTCTCTGCCCTCTCTTCCTCGCGTCGCTTGCGCTCTTCCTCCAGTTGCTTGAGCCGCTTCTTTTCTTCCTCAATAGCAGGAGGAACGAGAATCTTGAGAAGAGAGTTGATAACGCGCTGTGTTTTCTCCACATACGTGTTGCTGAAAAGGATGCCGGCTTCCTCTTGCCAGCGGTTCCTAGTGGTGTCCAGAGCGAAGCTGACTGCTTGAGATGGATCGTCCCTTGGACGAGTCGGAGGAGCTTGTGGTCTACCCAAACCGAAAATGTCCTGAACTTGGTTTGGCAGAATAGCCCGTTGGTCAACATGAAGTTGGATACCTTCGGGGCGAGTTATGACACCGAAGCCCGGTGCACCTTGTCCACCAATGGCCTGTAGAATGGCATTCATGAAGCTGACAGGGCTATCCATCTGGAGCATGCGTCCCGCAGGAGGTTGTTCCATGCCATGCACCCAGTCGGAGAAAGCCTCAGCACCTGCATTGGCCGGGGCGGCCTGTTCAGCGCCACGATCGCTGCGAACAAGCAGAGGGTTGGTTCCGTCATTATTGGTGCTCGTGGGTGCCTGAGCTCGGTGGAGTCGATAAGGCTGAATGGGAACAAGTCCACCATTACGACCGGGCATAAATCCAGTAACAGCAGCCCACGTTGGTTGACCGCCACCAAACCGGGGAGGTTGTCCACCACGTGGCAATGGAAGGTCATCACCATCTATGTCCCAAGTGTCAAGCATATCGTCATCTATTGGGGCACCGGTTAGCGATCCTTATATTCCAAGCAAAGTTGATTTTCCTACCTTCGTCGACGCCCTGGTACGACCCTTGGTCGTCATCGGCATCATCGCCAAGATCCTCCTCGAACTCGTCGATTCCCTCATCATCTTGATCCATGTCAGCGATCCGAATTTTATGCATTGCCTTCCCAAGAGATTAGCAGAGGCAATTAGGATAAGTATACTTACCTTCATCCTCGTGCATATCATCGACAATATCATCATGCATCTCTCCTATAAGACCATCATCTTGGAGGTCATCCATCCCTCCGGCAGCCTCATTCAGGACACGGAACAAATCGTCGAATCGCTGACCATCACCGTGAGGGTCTGTCTGTCGAATGTCGGCCAATTGGTCCTCGAATTGATCCATCATTTCGGCCTCTTCGTCATTTTCGGAAATTTCTTCGCTTTCCCATTCGTCCTCATCATCTTCGCCTTCTTCCAGACTTTCGTTATCCTGATCGCCGGTGATTTCGCCTGCAAAAATTTCGTCATCATCCATGTCAGAAGCGTCCTCATCTTCTTCCTCATCATCTTCATCATCTTCATCATCAAGGACAACTTCGATGTCCATACCGGTGTCACCAGGAAGGCCTTCAATGGGACCGACGCCCTCTTCATCATCCTCGTCGCTAACCACTTCACCGTCGTCTTCGGGCATGTCCTCGTCGTAGTCCATTTCTTCGTCATATTCGTCATCGTACATCTCATCATCGTCTTCCTCACCAGACTCCTCGGAACTTGTTTCTTCCTCATGACGAGGCTCGAGCATGCCGAGGGTAGAGTGGCGGAAAAGATCAGGAGTCTCTTCACGTTCATCGTCAATGTCTGAAACCGATGTTGCAGAGGAAATCTCATCTTCCTCAGTCTCCCCGAGGGTAGAGATGTCCGAGGTCTCACTCAAAATAACAGCGGTCTGCGTGAGTTTGTTGAGCGGCCGCAAGATGTACTTGATAACGCGCTTGGAAGCAGGGAAGTTGAGGTCAACGTCGGCGATTGAAGCAGTGAGGGCGTTGATGAAATTCTTCTCAAACATGGTCTTCGCAAGGTGTCTTGTCGAAGCTGGGTATGCCGAATCCCCTGAAACAAATGTATACCCGCTGAGCATCTTGTCGAACAGGTCAGCAAGTGACATTAGTTTCGAGTACTTGGAATCCAAAGCCTCGTTTGACGCATTGGCGTCTTTGTAGGAACGCAAAGCATGTTCAAGGGTGAATCTGCGGACAAAAGCAAGTTCCGGTTCATCTTCCTCGTTGAGCTTTTGCTCGCTGCGCCTTTTTGGAGTTCCACCAAATTCGCCAGTTTTGGTACACAATGCTACAAGCACGCGCGATGTCCATGCAGACGTGTTGTTTCGCTTCTTGAAAGCCACAGATTCGTCGTGCTCCATGGTACCAATCGGAACGAGAGCGTTCAGGAGGTAGTTGAGGACACCCGAGCGAGGCTTTGACGGTGTCGTGGCAAGAGGATCTGCCTTACGAGAGAAATTGATGAATTCAACCTTCGTTCGGTTGTACGACGAAAGCAGTTCCGTCAGACACTGTAGAAGGAAGCATCTGTAAATGTAAATTGGATGCTCATCCGCTTTGAACGCCGGCTTCTCTGGTTTCTTTGAATCGCGATTCGCCTGCGCGTCAGCCCCCGAGGCGGGAGTGGATTGTTCATCTGTTGCCATTTCCACGTCAGTCTGAGATGCAGACTGATCTTGCCCAGGCTGCTGTGAAATCTCAGTCGGTTGCTCCTTGTCGTCGACGTCCTTGTAAGACAAAAGCTCCGAGAGCAAGTAGTGAATTACTCCGTCTGGATTCTCGACGACAGGTGGCTTCAGCTCAGCACCCTTGCCCTTGTCCTTGTCCTTGTACTCAGACGCTGGCTCATCCGTAGAAGGCTTCTGGCTGTCGCCTTCTTGGCTAGGTGAGGACTTCGAGGAGGGATCGGATTTCAAGGCGAGTGTCTGGGGGCGCTGATGCGAATCGTATCGCATCAGCTTCAGCTTCTCGTTGGTCACTTCCACGAAAATTTCCGGTGATCTGAGCACAAGGTGGTACATTTGGCGAACGTAACTGGTCGTATCGATATTACGAGACGATTTGGCTTCGAAATTAGCCACAATCTCGCTCCTCATGATTTGCCGGATGGTGTCCTCGTCTTCTATGATGTGCCTCAAGATCAACATGAATGCACTTTGAAGCTTCGCGTTCGTAGCACTGGAAAGCTGCTTGACCATGACAAACAAACGCTGCAAGTTTTGCTTCTCTCCCAAGTGAGTAGCGATACTGCGGTGCCGCGTGAGGATTACAAGAATTCGACACACCGAAAGCGCCAATGCGTCATCCTTCCCTACTCTCGGCAGAATTTCAATAATCGCCTCAAAAAGCTGCGTCTTCTGGTCGTGCGAGACGAGAGGCTCTTCCAGTTGCGCTGGCTCATTACCATCCGGATTCGGGTCATCCAGACTAGGAGGTGTCCAACGAATCTGCTGAGGCTGCGCGTCATCAGATAGTAATCTTTCGAGGATGAGCAACACATGTCCGATCCAAGGGAAAGACTCGTTCGGTTCTGGCTTTGGGATCTTGACAAACGTAAGGAAAGTCCCAAAATAATCCTTCAACTCCTCTAGCGTAGCGTTGTACATGTCTTTGTCTTGAAGGACCAATGCAAGGATGTGGGCGTAGGCTGCGATCTTCTTCCCGGCAGTCTGGAAATTCTCCATCTGCAGAGAAACTAGGGACTGGACAAGAATTTCACCAACTTCCCTTCGGAAGCTCTCTGGATCGCGATGCTTCCTTGTAGCCGAGGCGATCAAGTCAGACAACTCGAATGACACATCGTGATGCTCGTTAAGAACATCCAAGCAGCGCTCGATCATGTTGGAGCGAACCTTTTCACGTTCAGCATCAAGATCCTCGATAGTGGACACTTCGCGTCGTCGAGCAGCCTGTTCGCTAGGCTGCTGTGACTCCTGGCTTGTGGGTCTAATAGAGGGTTCGGAGGATGGCGGCGCACCGGAAGAACTGGTATTTCTTGGGTTGCTGCTCGAAGGACCCTCCCGGTCACCATCACCCGGTCGCTCATGATTCAGGATATCATTAAGGGCCCGCGCAAGGACCTCGGGGCCATTGCCGGTGCCAGTCTCTGCACTTCTTCCTCGCGGCTGGCCGTGAATACCGCTTCGATCGGAAGCTTGTGAGAGGAGCATGGCGAGTGCAGAAGACTCCAGAGGTCCACTGTTGAGGAATGGGGAATCCACCGTGTCTTCAGGGGCCTCGCCGCCAGACGTTGCTCCAGATCTCATAGACTCAATGTCATCAGAAGACGGAGGGAGTCTTGGGGGAACCCGCAACCAGTTCTGCGCCTTGCAGTATTCTTCAGCAGCACCAGAAACGTTATTGCAACGGTAGACAGCCTCCTTAGCGAGCTCTTTGTCAAACCCTTTGTCTTGCAAAGAAACGACGCGGTCCTTATTGGCGACGAATTTTCTCCTAGTCACCTCCGTGACTGTAGGGGGATTTTCGGAGCGCCGAGCAGCCCCAACCTCATATTCACCATCAAGGCAAGACCGCAAGATATCAACCATGCACTTTATGATTGAACTGGATGACTGGGTTGCGAAGTCGGAGTTCCAATGTTCCCGGACCACAGGCAAGATTTCCATCCGCAGGTCCACCAGGAACTGTCCGGGCTGGAAGTAATCAGATCGTTCACGCTCGCGGTCACTGCTGGAAGTTATGGCTTGCGTCTGGCTGGATTCGATGATGTTCTTTCCAGAAGCGAGCCCAGAGAAGAAATTGAGGATGATCCGGATACCTCCATACGCAGATGTAAGCCGGGCAGAGACATCCTTTTCGGACTCGGATACGGATTCGGGCGGCGTCAAAGCTTTAACCTCCTGAATAAAGACATCACAGACATCCTTGATGGCTTTCAAACCACCAATCCTCTTGAATGCAAACAGAACGAGGGTGAGATACTGCGCTTGAGGGCGTTCAGCAGATGCTATGGCTTGTCAATTCCGGGTTCAAAGTTATACAACGCCATGGGAAGAAAAAGAATCCTGAAAATTTTACTTACCTTCGAAAAGCAGATGTGAAAAGGATGAGAGTATGACAATCAGGTAAGCGAACCGATGCTTCGGGTTATCGCTCGAGTTCGGAGGACTGAACTGCAATTGATTGAGAACAGCCGTTGCAATGGATTCAGCAACCATGTTCGCATTCTGTCTCGGATAGGACTCTGCCTTTCTCTTTCCGATAAGCCCTAGGCCAAGGTTGTGGTAAAAGCCCGTTATGGAAGTGGGCAGGGAACTAAGAAGATAACGCAATGCCCGCACATTCTTGAATGCGACACCTTCGGGAGTCTTCGAGCAGCTATCCTTGAAATCCCGATTGGCAGGAGTCTGAGCAGTGTCGCCACCTTCTCCTTGAGAACCAGTTGTAGGCTGGGATGAGCTTCCTCCTGTGTTGGAGGGTTCAGCAGTATCCTGTGACGTTTCCATTGTATTACCGGCGGCTCGGACCTTCGTCGCTTGATCCCAGGTGTCTGGGATATTCTTTTCAAGTAAGATTTCTTCCCAGACACACGCCGCATGCAGTTTTCCTAGGGCCGTCACGAGCGAGGTATATCGATCAGCCAGGTTCACTTGGAGAAAAGCGGAAGCATGGTGTCGAGACTGATACAGCGGCATGGAGTAAACTTCGCGGAGTAAATCGGTCAAGATCAAGGCCGCGCCCATATTCTTGGCGAAATACGTGCCGTTCTCTTTGGAGAAACTGAGCACATCTTTCCCTTTCTCTTCGGACACTTGCTCTTGTGGTGGCTTGATTAAGGATGTGAAGAAACCAACGTCCTTGGGTTCGGAGCAGAAGCCAGAGAGATTATCCACTACAGACTGCGCCCGATTTACGAGAGACGGAAGGACAAGATGTGGTTTGGTTTCCACAAGCATGTGTACCAGTACGGTGAGTTCTTGATTGGCGTCCGTGTTGTGAAAATCGAAGGGCAGACTCTGCAAAGTCGCGAAATCCAAGATGAATTCGACACCTCCGGATTCGATAAAGTACGCGCAGTTGCTTTGGTTCTCGAAGAATGCTCCAAGGAATCGCAGTACAGGATAGAGGTAATCCGTCGCAGTAAGTCCATTGTCGTCCTTGTCTTTGGGTTCCAAGGATTCGTTCGACGACGGCACGATATGATTTAGGTCACCCATTGTGAGGTGGCCGCCGTTGGGAAGCGTCGTAGCGTTGAGCTCCGGAACTCCAAGGTCCTGAACACCATCTGTGGAAGATCCGTCCAGAGGCAGTCCAACTTCTCTGAACAAAACAGAGAGGTCGCCCGAAATCGATGGTTTGCCCTGTGAGTCTTCGGTCCACAGCTTTGTTCCCATCCCATGCGACCACGCCTTGCTCTTACACAAAAGAGCAACACGAGCAACCATCACGATGACTGCGGTCATAATAGATGACTTGATTGCAGGATGGTGTCGAACTAATTCATCGAAAGTGGTGCCCAACGAACGAACGAGATGCGAGTCATCTTTCAGGCACCTCACGTGCTCGGGATTCTCGAAGATCTCGAAGAAACTTTCCAAAGCATGGGACGACTGGAAAAGCTGCAAGCCAGACGAATTCAAGCAAATGGCACCAAAAGCCGTGGGTATGCATGACAAAGCCTCTGGAGCAGTCAATATTCCAGGTGCAAGCTGCATCCCCTTAGGTCGAACAAGAGGGTATTCACCAGACCTTTCGCGCACACCTGTCGACTGGTTAGGTACGACAACTGCGGCTTCAGATGGAGCTTCGCCCTGAGCTGCGACGCCCTCGGCTTCAGTCTCTTCTGGTTCAGCGGTCAGCTTCTCTTGGACCTTGAGTTCAGACTGCATAACGGCCTGTAAGAGAGCCTTGCTCAAACCCGCTTCAGCGATAACCCCATAGCTAGTAGGTTCGTTGTGGATGAAACTGCTGAGGATGTTGACCGCATTACTCCAAACGTGGGAACCATATACCCGAGCATTCTCGAACACCAACTTTAGGGACGTCAGAAGCTGGGGAGAATCGATCAAATTTCGAAGAACACGGTCAAAGCCGCCATGGGCATGTTGCATGATGTGGTTGACGAATCGGAACATCCATCTAAGCGTCTGTTGCTGGAAATACGGGATCTGGTAATCCATCGATGGAGTTTTGTGACGAGAAGGAATACCCAAGTCGTTTGAGACGTTCTCATAGGCCGTTTTTGTTTCGTATTCGATCAGGTCGGAAATGGCATCAAAACCTTTGGCGGCCGTTAGAGTCCCAAGAGCATCCCGAACTGCATGGACGAAGGTATCAAGGAATTCGATGGTACGAGAGTACACCCGGCGAGCCTTTTCGGTTCGAAGGTTCAAAACATCGACAAACAGTCGGATGATACCGGCAGAGACGAGCGTTTCCGGGGTTCTAGAGCTTGAGCCAGGAAGCGTCCGCAAGAGGGCAAGCAGGGCATCGCGCCACTCGTCTTGACTAGCATCATACTCAGAACTATCCTCTGTGCCGAGTTCATTAACTGCTTTGCGAGCCAAGAACATGAGAATTCCGTGGTTTACGTTGACGCTCAAAGCTGCGCAAACGTCCATAGCGCGCGCTTTATGCTTTGCAATCGCATCAAGTGCCAAGATTGCCAATGCCTGCACATGCCTCGAAACGGGAAGATCGCCACTTGCACCGAGATGAACCAATTCGGCAAGCTGATATGCAAGCTGAAGACGTTTGGGTTGCTCCATGTCAAAGAGGAGGACCTTTTGTTGAAAGATAGCCTCGGGATAAACATAGGCTAAGTTTGTGATAGCAAGGATCCTGATTGCAAGGATCTGCTCACGTCCAGCATGAGACGCTGCCAGACTTTGGGCAATGCGAACTTTGTGAAGCAACTCATATTTTGAATCAGCCGGCACCTCGTCCAAATGCGACACAAGGATGTCCTCAATTTTCAAAGAAGAGGTCTTTGAGTATGGAATGTCAAGGACCTTCCCGCCTCGCATTGGCTCCTCCTGCTTCCCAGACGGGCTGTTGGTCGTGGAACCAGGCGAGTCCTCCACAACAGTCGAGCGGCTCAAACGAGGGGTGGGATGGGTGTGGCTCCTACGCAGCGGCGTTGGTGTGGTCGGGGCTTGCTGCCCATGTCCGCCGTCGCCCGTGGGTTTCGTTTGCTCTGAGGAGCCTGGGAGGTAATAAAGCACACGAGCGTGACCCCATTCGTCCCAGCCATCGTTTTCCCGTACGAGCGAGATAAAATCGTTTGCATTATGCTTTGTTTGGATGCCTTTTTCCTTGCTCTTGGCTAACACAGCAGGGGACGCAGAGCTAGGCTTGCCGGAGGTAAATGGGCGAGGGAATGGTACGGCGATTTTCAGCAACTTTTCCAGGTCGATGTTATAATGAGCGGCCAGCAAGCTCTGCTGAATATGCGAACCACCTTTTTGGCGAGAATAATATCTCTGCGCCAAGCAGAGACCCAAGCGCAGTGTGGTATGCAGGAGAGGAAGTGATGTGGTATTAAGGAGATCACCTAGACGTTCGCTGCTGTTGTACAAGCTGCGGTTGCCACATTTCTCTAGCAAAAGCTTTGAGAAATTCAAGAGTATTTCAACAAGCTCCCTGTCTCCTTCAGGACCAAATCCCAGAGCATTCAGCTTGGCATCGATGTCTTCACCACTCGCTTTTTTTTCATCTTCCGAGCACGAATCCACCAAAACGTGTCTGCCGAAAGGCTTGGTCTGTGGGCCATTGTTCAAAGCATATTTCTCGATAACCGTCGCTAAAATCTCATCGATGCGATTCACGACATTAATCCAGTGATAGAAGTCACCGCGAGGGAAAGGCCATATCCGAGGAAACGATTTCAGGTGGGAAGGAAGCTCGGGGATTGGAATCGTCGTCGCACGGGCTATGAATTCCGACAAATACGGAGACTGTAGAAGAAGAGAAAAATTTAGCCCGTCGTACTCAAAGCCAAAAGAATGCCCAACGTGCGGGGTGAGGGTAAACTTACGATCGTAGCCTCGTGCTTCTGGCTGGCCACCTTTTTAATTCTCCCCATAATGGCGATTGAATCAACAGGCAACCATGAGGATGTCTAAAAGACTCCAGGAGGGTTCCTCCTAGAAGGGAGAAGGGGCGGGGTGGTCGTGAGACCGGGTTCGTGGAGCAAGCCGCGACCACTTATGACGTTTTTGGGTCCCTCCACAAGAAAATTTTGAGAAAAGCTTTTCGGTATCTTCAAATTGACAATTTCGGGAACGTTGAATTTCCGAGGAAGCCTCTTTTCAATCCAGAAGCTTCTCGATGGATGATCACCGAGGTGAGGGCGATGAGAGAATAGAGCCACGAAGCAAAAAGGCCAGGGAAAACGGTGCAGGTCGTTCAACCCTGAGCTGTGACGGCTCAATAAGTCGAGGGAATGTAAGAGAGGATAACGGGGGGGGGGGTATCGGGATCAGTCGATAGAAGATGATAAAAAAGTGAGATGGAAGAAGAGGGAAAAGAAAAAAGGTGTGTCAGGATTGGAAGGTTCGTGAAATCCCCACTACTTGGAGGTTGGCTTGTTCAGCGGGCGGAGGAGAAGCTCGTAGTGACGCTCCCGCTGTTAGTCACGCCCGGAGCGGCTCTTTTTCCCCGCCGAGCAACAAACAACGCAGCGCAACCAGGAGGTAAATAATAATCACTACAGACAGAGTACAGACAGTACGAGCTGAATGGCCATTGGGGCTATGGATACTAGGAGCTATCCAATTGCACCGGTTATTTATCGGTCAGGCAGCGAGACACAGTTGCCCAAACTAATGCATGTACAATGTCGGCATGCAGGATACGAGTAATAATGTCGACAATATTCATTGCGTCACGAAGCATTAAAGTGGCATTCACAAGCATCTATGGGGAATATACCATTCAGAGTATCTGTGCACAGCGGCTATATGCGAACAACACCTGTTCCATTCCCATTCACGAGTCCTTCTTCAGGGCTGGCAGATCACCGTCCCACTGAATCTTCATTGTGGTTGGGAAGGGAGAGAATCCACTGTGGTCAGCCGTCATATACTTCGCGATACCACCTGGTCCATCAAGCTTGTGCAGGCGACCCTGACCTCCGGGGGTACGACGGAGATTGTCCAACCGTCCTATGACCTTGAGCATGGTCGTGAGAGCGGTTTTAGTGAGTCCAAGACCCAAGCACCGATGGGGTCCGAACCCAAAGTGAGCATAAGCTTCCATGTCACGGTCAAGTCTGACCTTCTCGGGCTCCTCGAAGGCAACGGGGTCTTTGCTCGCCGATACCTATAAAGCGGCGGCTCGTATTAGTATTTCTGCGTACCAGTGATACATTGATGTCGATTTACATACCAGGTTGCACACTATTTGCTCTCCCTCCTTGAGAGTAACCTTCTCGCCACCATCCTCGATGACCGTTTCTTTGGCAACCTCTCGAGGCAATGCGACAGACGACTGCAGTCGAGCTCCCTCCATGAAGCTACAGATGGTCAGTATAGTTAAAAGGACACAAGTCGTAGGAGTACTCACAATCGCAGTAGTTTTTCATCAGCCTCAGGGGTATCCTCCTTTGCCAGCCTGTTGATCTCAGGCAGATAGACCGAGCCCTCCTCGGATAGATAATAGTCAAGCGATTGCGACAATAACTGTCCCTGGTTTGCGACCATCCCACCAGCTGTGGGGAGAATATGAGTCCACACAATCTCAGGGGGAGGTAGCTTGCTATCGAGCAAACGTTGAATCATATGGGTACCGTATTCACTGAGCACGTCGTGTCGATGTAGATGATCCACTATGCTTGCAATAATACCAGTATTGGCAACTGCCTCAACATTGGCCATCGCCAATTTTCCTAGTTGCTGCGTCACCATGCGAGCACCATTGTTAAGCTCGAACGACTTTGCAACATCCGCGTCGTAGAAGATGGAGGCGAAGACCAATGCCATGATTTGGTACAGTTCGGACTCTGCAAAGACACCCCTTGGGTTCGAATCAGTCTTCAATGGCAATGAGAAAACCGTTGCGCAAAAGTGCACCTGTGCAAGATTGGCGACATCTCGAACGATATCGACTTGGTTAACGCCGGCAAGCTGGTATGAGTATTTGTGAAGAAGCTCCAGGGTAATTTCTTCGTAGAACTTCTTAACTTCGCTCTCCCACTGCTCGCGGTACAAAGCACCTCCCATCATCTTGCGCGAGGCAGCGTTGGGCTGCTTGTCGCCAGACAGCATGAAATCCTTCCCGTAAGGGTGGTCATGGTTCTCCATCAAGAATCTAATCTTCTTTCCCCATGTCACCTTGAACGCCTCCTGGTCAGACAGTATGGACGTGCAAGCAGCGTGGGAGTTGATAAATCGAGGGATAGGCGTGTAGCTGGGTTTGTCCCAACTGTACTGCTTAGCATGTCCAAGCTTGCTTAGGATTTTCTGGTTCTCGGACGGAATAACAAGTGGGTAATGTGCGTAAATGGAATCGCCCTTGAAATGGTTCGGGAACGCCCGCAAAACAAGCTTGTGGAAAACCTGACCCTGATCAATTGACGTATCGGTTTTAATTTCATTGTACGCCCAATTTGTGACATGTTTCGGTGTGAAATCGATCGTGTGGAAACGGTCACCACGAACTAAAGCGACAGCGTCGGAAAGAATGGCTCTGGAAATGGTGAAATTTGTACATAGACCACTACCCGGTGTCACGGCCTCTTTGGCTGCTTCGATATTGACACCCGGGTACATTTCCACAAGATCAGGGTGATCGTAGAGTCTCCGGAGTTGCTCAGAAATGTATGGGTCAGGGTTAATTTCCTCGAATGTTTTGTATGGAGCCAGGTTGAAGAATTGTCTAAATTCATTCAACGTGGCCACGTTCCAGGAACGGGCCTGCTTGATACCCAAGACCTCAATGCTTTTAAAGACCGTTGGAACATGGGATGCGCCAAATCTACCCGCACAGTCTTCGACGCTCTCCTCAAAGATCTTTACTAGGCCATCATCATCCAAGGTGCCATCCTCTTTGCGCTGCACGCCAGCGAACGGACGCTTTTGGGGATCCTCCGGTAGGCTCGCCTCCCATTGACCGAGACCTCGCATTAACTTCTGGAGACTTATTTCCTTGGAATTTTCGTCTGGGAATATCTGGTTGTACAGATCTTCTGTCCATTTCTGGTCTCGTTCAGAGATGCATGAATGCCACCTGTACACAAGATTAAACTCAGCGGAAACTTGGTTTCCAGTTGCTTCAGCTGCTGCCTTGCTAAGCAATCCATCTTTCATATCAGCGCGAGGGTCCAAGCTCCAAACACTGTTCGTTCGGTTGATGTTCAAGATGGTACGGACATAGTCCTTGAGAATGATGTTGACATAGAGACCGCAAGTCACCAGACGACCAGTCTGGAAGAGGTCATTATCGTACTTTTCATTCGCTTTAGCATTTGACTCGTCTGGCTTCGTAAATCGTCCACCTTCGTTGATCATTGCCAATTGCTCGACAACATAATTGTGAAAGCGGTTGAACATGATCAGCACTACACCCACCCCTGGGGGAAAGCCCAGGACGCGTTTTGTGGAGAAACAGTCCGGCTTGAGTTTCCCGTCTTTGAAAGTTCTGACTGTGTTCTGTTCTTCCTGGTTGTTACCATACAGCGGTGACAGATCAAGATATGACGATGTCGAGGTGATAGTAGGGTCGTCGCGGTCCGTTTGGAACAGGTCTTGATTCACGTCAGCGTTGCACATGATACATTTCCATCTTTCAGGTAACCTACCATGGATAATAATAGAGGCAATGTAAAACAGGACACTAGAGATCTTGTTTGGATGTTCCTCAAAATCCTTCCGGGCCAGGAGACTATCGAAGAGGGTCTCTGGCTCCGGCAAGACGGCTGGCTGTACAGTCTTCGGCCGTACAGATCTCGCATAATGGGATCCAGCAGCACCAAGTTCAGGCCAACGCGGATTCTGTCGTACGATTAGCAATGATTTCTCGCATGGGGTTGGAGAACGCCATACATTTCCGGAGCCGTCAGCTTTGCGGTACTGAGAATCACCGCCGATGAAGCTGCATGTAAAGTCAGAACATGTAATTGACATTATGACCATCATTGGATAGCATACGAAATCGGGGGATGTTCCAGGTCATTCCATAATTGGTTGAGGAAGGCATCTGTCAATTGTTTGCCATTCCGAGAGGTGGAAGGCAGCTCGGCAGCGATCTAACATAAGTTTAGAATGCAAAATATCACCAATTACTAGGGGAAAAGCAATGGCTGACCTGAATCACGCGTTCCATGATGTATTCCCTGTCGTCCACGGGCTCACCTGTCGCGCCAGCCTTGACGACATCCACCACAGTCCTGACATCATCCAAATCGAGATGAGGGAGGTCCTTGGAAAATCCTGTTGTTTTGGGCTCTTTTACATATGTCCCATCGCCCGTTTCAGTGGGCATCGATCGCAACGATGCGGAAATGACTTGTTCGATCTGAGAGATCGATTTCTCAATCTTCGACTCCTCTCCCTTGTCGGCCATTGTGGATACTAGTGACAAGTGTGGGATGTTTACTGATTGACTATTAGTATATGCGACAGGAAGTGCATCTAAGAAGCTGTGATGTGTGTTGACGCTGTCATTAGAGGAATGATCGAATCACTCTTACCAAATGAATATAACTCCGTGCACGTATAGACAAAAGAGAACTATAATAATAGACTTGATGGATGTAGGTTCAGGTCGCAGCAACACAAGGGAAAAGGCAGTGATAATATACTTGTGAAGCACAATCAATCGAGTTGACTCGATTCATGGAGGGTAAGGCCACGCTCTTATACCATAGACCAAAATAAGCCAACGAAGCTGCAGATGAACGGGTGCGGCTGAGCTGGCCGCTATTGAGGCAGCGGTATTACCCATCAGCATCGGGCTTGTTCAATCATAAGCACCGTCCAACGTGATGAATGCCCCACTGCCAGCATATGTGTGGTGTGCGTATGATGGAGCATTCTGATTCGTCAATCTCTCCCCTACTTCCGAGAAAAGAAAGGCTCTGGCAGAGCCTGCTTTGCCATAGTTTGGATGGATGCGCAGCCTTGTGATCCAATTGATCTCCGATCTGTCGTATTTCACAAACTAGAGTTCTGGTTCCCCTGGTCCCATATTTGTCAACGCCATCATACGGACCAGTCCGTCGGAGTAGGACTGAAAGAACAGGGTGATCTGCAGCGGATAGTCCGCTGTGGCTCAGCAATCGTCCTACTGGATGCAGTAGTGGCAATAGTGCCTATTGTAATCATTGACGCACGATTCGACCACACAACACAGGTATGGGGCAATGGTAGCCATTGGTAAAGTTGCTGTAGCAAAGAACTGTGCCTGGTGCAGAGGGCCGTGCTTCCGTTTACCCATCAGGTCCCGTAGGCGAGTTGATCATCACAGTTCATCTTAGTATCCCGGCTGTTGGTCACGGAATAGTATCACTAGCGAACGACAGGAGCCGCATAAGATAGTACGTACTCCAGGAAGAGTCGGGGTTCTCATGTTGTGACCAACAATTCTAATATTAGTGAGCCTCGCCCGAGACCTTGTGGCATGTCAGATTGAGAATCAACGGAGTCTGAATGGTCGCCAGGCTGAGACCGGAAAGGAATTGCCGTACATAGCTCATCACTGCTTATCCATTCGGCTGATTCAATAATTGCCATATCGTTTTTTTTTTTTTTTTTTTGCTTCTTTAAGGTATTTCTATCCTTGGGTCCAGAGCGGAGCATTGCCTCGGTAGAGGAAGGATAGTAGCATAGATGAAGTAATGAGAGCCGGGATATACGAGGCTTAATGGCCTATGACCATATCTCAAATGAAAAAAAAAAAAAAAAAAGGAAGCAATCTCGCAATGACAGGAATGGTCGCTTTGTTCTCTTGTCTGCAACAACGTTGAAGGAATGCGTTCTCCGTACATATTGCAGTTGTTTCAGCCTGAGGCAACTATATCACGTGGCTCATCGGAGACCGAGGTGTCTGAGTTAGTCAGTGATGGAACGCCCACGGTGTTGTTTTCATTCGTAGGACGCACCTGGCACGCGGCATTGCTCAATCTGCATCAAGGGGTTAGTTTGAGTTCCTATTCCAAATGGCGTCGGTCACATTGAAGGTTGAATCACGGGGTATGAGATCAATTATCTGCACAGTGATCAGAAATTGGGAATACTAACACCTGGTAGGAAAGCCCATCAAGGCGCTGCCCAAGGAAATTCAGGTCAGCCCTGATGCCTCTGCTCAGGAAATTTATAGCCGGCTCGCAACTGCGTCCAAATTCGATATTTATCGTTTGAGAATCACCAAGTCAAACGACCGCGGTGTGGTGCCCAATGCGGAGGACACGACAGTCAACGATGCCGGCCTCCAGAATCAGAGCGTGATCCAGGTCAAAGACCTAGGTGCGTGGAATATCGAGACCGGACCCAATGCTCTCCAATGCTTGTTCTAACAATTTTCCTTTCTCCGCATAGGCCCTCAGATTGGATGGCGGACCGTGTTCATCATTGAATATCTCGGTCCTCTTTTGATCCCCGGTCTTTTCCTCTTCCCCCTGCGGCAGTACATCTACTACAACTTCGGGCAACCTCTCCCTAACCCCTCCGACTCTCAGCTCCTGGTCTGCGCCCTTCTGAGCGTCCACTTCTTGAAACGCGAGTTCGAAACGATCTTCATCCACCGCTTCAGCAATGCCACCATGCCGGCCCGTAATATCTTCAAGAACAGCGCTCACTATTGGCTCCTGGCAGGCTTCAACATCGCCTACTGGGTCTTCCGTCCGGATGCGACTGCGGCAACCGACAGCCCTAAAGAGATTCTCGTGTATGCGGGCCTGGGTCTCTTTGTCTTTTCGGAGCTGGCCAACTTGAACGCCCACCTGGTCCTGCGCAACCTGCGCCGTGCAGGTACCACCGAGCGGGGTATCCCATCTGGCTTTGGATTCGGTCTGGTCACTTGCCCTAACTACCTGTTTGAGATCCTCGCATGGGTTGGTGTCTACCTGGTCAGTGGCTTGAGCTGGAGTGTTCTGTTCTTCATCGCTGTGGGTGGTGGGCAAATGGCTATCTGGGCTGCCAAAAAGGAGCGCCGCTACCGCAAGGAATTCGGTGACAAGTACAAGCGCAAAAGCTTTGTCATGGTCCCTGGAATTTTTTAAAATGGAGCAAGCAGGGCACGTTAACGAAGCGTCGCCGTCTTTGCGAAGCTACCTATATCTTCGTGATCAGACGCGCGGGTGATATTTGATCCCCCCGGTTTTTCAGTTCTTGTTGGATTGGGTATTGGTCAGGGGGTTCCAAGGCTGTACGAATGTGATTACTACAGAAAAGACTTATGATATCTCGATATAATTAATGAAAGCTGTACTATGTGAAGCTGATAATCTGTGCATTATGTCAAGCTAAACGCAAATCTCAATGTAGCTCCAACACCCAAACCCAAACGCCTGGGATATCAAAATAAACAAGCAAACGCTACACCCCCGGCCCCTCTTCAGATGCAAATTCTGGTCTGCCAGATAGCAAATTATCTAATGACCGTCCACTTTCTTTTCCCATAAATCATAGTACAGTTCCATTTCTTTATCACAGCTTCGTGAAGGGTCGCTTTCGCATGCATGAAATCGAATGACAAAGTCCCCATCCCTATAGATTCCATCTGCGGTGACGTCGGGAAAATCTTTGCTGTAGGCATTTATAGTCCGTTGGGGAACCAACGCCAGCCTAGCCAGGATTGTTGGATGCCATTGAACGATATGGTCCTGTTAGAAACGAACGATAATTCAGTAATGCATACAGACAAGCATGTCAAGGAAAGTTGTCCAAGTGCCACATACCAAGGCGTGCGTCTCTGCCTTCACAAAGTTATAGCTCCGATACAATGGATCGGACCAGACATCGAGGAAGAAGTTCGCGAACTCCCCTTGTCGAATCACAAAACTCCCAGTGCTCAAATCCGCGTCGTCAACGGTAAAAATAAGTTCTATATCCTTCGAGGTGAGGTGCGGGAGGGTCTTGACGACGCTGTTTGGCGGCACGACAGGAACGTTCTTGAGCATTAACGACTCGAGGCGGTTTTTGCCCAAGAGATGCGACTCCAGAGATTTGGATGGTTCCATGATCAAGGCATGAGGGCTCAGGTGGTAGAAGTAGGCTGAATGAGGGTGAAGCGTCATGGCATGACGGAGGGCAAGGACAATGGCCCAGCTTCGCGGGGCATTGTCAAGCGTAGATTCGTAGTCAGAGACGTCCGCGAAGAAATTCGTATAGCCTATTCGTGAAGCGCATTGTGAGCTAATGGAAGTGCCATAGTTTTTGAATCCCAATAGCCTACCGTGTTGTTTGGCATAATCTTCCCTGTTCTTCTTAACCCGGTGGATGTACTTCTCGCTCAACGCCGCACGATCCAAGACTGTCACAATAACGATCCCTGAGGTTCCTGCAGGTACGGTCGATATTACACTCGGCGAGTGGAAATAAGAGAAGAGAGAAAATAATGAAATGATTGCAAAACCTAATATTGCGACCACGTTTAGCTGTCTCCGGCGCTGATACGAGAGTCGAGAACGGCCGCTACTTGTATGTAGCGGAAGAGCGCCGCCCCGAGGAGGCAACGCGAACTGCATGGCGCAAGATCAATCCCCCGGCAATTTGATTCTGGGTTACTGCAAAGATGACTGGGGGATTTTGTTATCTGGCATAGTAACTTGATGCTTCAGGACTGATGTCTGGTGTCACATCCAAATTGGGCAATGAGCGACGGATTAGAGTCGGTCCGGTTGTGCTCTATGGCATTGTGTGGCTACGCAGGTTGGGCATCTCATCTTGGGAATTATATATACTAAAGAGCACTACTGAACACAATCTTATGGCCTTCGAATGCTAGAAAAGCTTGGGGTAATCAGCTTTGCTATGCGGAAATTGGTGTACCAGCAATTCATTCGGTCTGCCGGAATTGGACTTTATATATCAAAGTGCCTGGGGTAAAGAAGGTATATACATGTGATCTCTGCAGAAGGAAGTGATACTGTACCCCCAATAGGATCCTCAAGTAATTTTATCCTTTGAAAGATCAAATCCCAGTTACTGAATCTGTTGCCTCCCCTTGACCGGGCAGTCAATTTGAGATACCACTACTTCAGCCTCTCCCGTAGGCAACCGCACAGGAAAACGAGCATATTTTTCTCTTGCAGCTGCTAGCGGGACATGTTATCATTCTGTGCCAAGACAGCAAATTAAGGAGATTGAATGAAATGGGTCATGGAAAAGAAGGGCTGAGCTGAAAACCCAGAGAACACCCGAAGTACGTTCCCGGAAGGAAAACAATCCCATGCCCTCTCTTGCGAGCGAACTAAAGCAAACCTTCCAAAGCCCCCAAGGTTCGTTTACGCGCTTTTTTTTTTTTTTTTCCTTCTTTTTCTACTGACGGAGAGTAGATCCGAATGGTGGGATCTGCGTCCAGCTTCGACTGATGGACAGGAAGGAAGAGGGTCTGGGGTGCTCGATTCCCTTCATTAAACCATTTTACAGAACATGGCTTCATACATGAGCCGGTTAATGAACATGTCTCATGCCTCTTTCCAATATCATAATCATAGTGATGTCGACATGCTTTCTTCTGGCAGCAATAAAAAAGGCAGCAATATGCTCCCGAACCGTTCTTTCTTTGACACAGCGCATGCAGCTGATTGAGAAAACCATAGACCATATTCATTGACATGGCTTTGAAAGATTGAGCCCTTGTCAATGAAATTCAAGTCTTCATTATGCTGCGTACATGTCTCATTCAGCTGTGGTGTTTTCGCCACTCCCTGGAGGCCCTAATATAGATATTGAAGTTTCTTCAAGTAGCATGATGCTCCAAAACGCACATACCTGCAACACAAAAGTTTGATTCACGTGGCACAGGGAATCTTGCTTCAATGAGCTCAGCTTGAGAGCAACAGCCTGTCTCAAGCCTACTTTTGGCTCTCGTGATCGGCTTTTAACGCAATGATTGGGAGAAGAGATTGCATCGTGTCAACTTAGTGCATTCAGCTCTACGCATATTGATGGATGAAAGATGCAGTTGACAAGAAGGATTTAGCTCGCCGCTTCTGCTATGAATTCAGGTGATAGAGAAACTTATGGATACGCTACATAATCCTTGGGAATCTCTACTGTATATATTATATGCTGAGAAAGTGTTACTAGCCTTTCGCATATCAGACAGTATTGTATTGAAATTGAAGTTGATCGAATTGAATTGAATAACAAAGATGCCTGACCTTGTCACAAAAGTTATACACGCTCTGGCAAATTTAGATCCAGTTTCCAACCAGGACTACATTAATGACCCAACGAAAATTCTTTCTCTAGATGGTGAAGGATTGTATGATAGCCCGCCATCCGAGATATACAACGAGTTGCCGGGCGACGATGGCGATGCCGCAGAATCGTGCAAACTCCAAACCATCGTATGGATTGTCGACGTCCACCCAGCATGGCTTCACCTGAACAGTTAATACGGTTCGTTAGACTATCTCGGAAGAAAGATGTATACGATGCATACATTTACTAACCAGATTACAGGTCGGCCTCGACGACGCTATGGGTGGACCAGCCGCAAAGCTCATGCATACGGTATACAACAACCACCTCGCTGGTCAGCTCAAAGGGAGACTGAATGAAAATGGTGATATCTTTATTCGGAAGAAAGACCCAGAGTCCTATCAGGCCTTCGCAACCCGCGTGATAGATCCCAAATTTGTCAACATCACTCTTATCGAGTATTATTTGAGTGGAGACGATCAATATCCGCAAGCTATTGCCTACTTGTACGACCGATCACGCAAAGCATTGAAATCCATCGGACACGAGCTTGCCGCGTAGCCAGCTGCGTTCCATTGGACACCCATTGCGCAGAAACCATCAAGCCTTGGTTTATTCTGGCCATTTACAATTGTTCTTGGACCTAGCTCTACCCGTGAACTGGTCAAACCTACCGGAGCTCCAGAGACCAGCCTTTCCCCGGCTAGGTGGGGTATTTGCCAGCGACTGGAGGACCAACAGTGGCTGGGAAACATGATAGATGGGATGACTTCAGTTTCTACCCAGCTGCCCGATAAGTATGTTCCCAGCTCTGGTCTCTGGTCTGGTAAATCTTACCCAGGGGCATATGAATACGGAAATCAGTTGCGACAGTGGCTCGCGTCACAAGACTTTCCCTTCTTCACTCGTATTTCCCCCGAAATATCGAAGGACGGACGAAGTGAGGAGAAAGCTGGGATGTTTTGTGCCAGGGACGAAGGTTCGCATGCAAGGCGGCGACGTCAACATAGAACAACTTCACGTGGGCATGTAAATCTTGACTGGAGCTCCAAATGAATACAGTATGAATTTTGTCAATCAAGCCCAGGTTTATAATGTTGTAATTAAACCCGTGTTTGCCCTTTGCAGGTCGGCTTTAACGAACAGGTGAGGCATAGCGCCCTGTCCGACCCCGCGGATTACTCGAATCAATGGGTTCATGGTTTCAACGGCGAAAAGCTATTCTTTACTGCAGGCCATATCTTCACCATCACTGGCCCCAAGGCCGTAGATCCGGCCGCTGCAAGGAAAGAAAATCCGAATTTCGCGGTGGGACAGCTGTTGGCTGGCCATTAGTCTCTATCGCTTGAACCCAGAAGAGCTCTCTCAGTACTTCAGACCCCGATCGAGTCTTTTACCATGGAGCCGACACCAAGCGAAATTATTTATGGAGTGCATCTGAGTCATGGTAGTCATGGGGGTTCGTGGTACCATGCCAATGGGTATCTCGTGGCAGCAAACTATCCGAGTTGACTCTACCAAGATTTGCAAACAGTTTGCTCAACTTTCTCCTGCAGACCAGAAGGCAACATTGCTCGGGGTAAGCATCCTACCCTAACTTTCCCGCTCAAGATAATCAAAGGCTGACAAGATATTGGGAGCAGACAGATCCACTCACTTCCGGAAAGTCTCGCACCACAGTTTGGGTCAATCCACAATGTGTTCAAATCTACATTTAGCCATCGTAGCAGCCGGCATATTCCCCCTCCTAGTTCAGAGGTCAGCAGCAACAGAGAATTCATCGCCCATTCTCGAACGGCAGAGTACATACTCAAGGCACATGAGAGGAAAGATTCCCTCTCCAACCATGGCCCTAGTAAAATTGTGATCATGAACGACGCTGCCATGGTAGATGGCTTGCTGGTGGAGCAGGCCCATGTCTCGACGGACACCATCCGCTTGAGTCGAGAAATCCCCGGTGATACTGACCCACGACTGATCGAGAATGCTGTGTTATCAGTTTCCGATGATGGCTGGGAAGTTCGAGGAAATTCGGTTTACACGAGAAGTCAATCAAGCGGAGGTAAAGCTGAGGGTTTGGGCTCACTCACTTCCCCCTCTCCCCCAGTTGCTCCTTCGACTCCCGTTGAGGGGCTACAAGCAGCGGTCACGTACCGCCCCAACATCAACTCGCAGGGAAAATCGTTGAAAGGCAAAAACGGTCAGCCTCAGTGCCACAAGATCAGACCACGAAGATATTAGCGGAGGTAGACGCTCAGAGACGGACGCTAGAGAACCCATGGACATCATCGTTTTGGGATATCGAGGTTGGGCTAGAGAAGACTAAAAAGGAAGCAATAAAGCCCAAGGTACTGATACCAACCTTAAGCGATGATATTTATGAGGCCAATTTCACCCAGCAGGTGGGTTCATATATGATGAAAGTCACCATCGCGCTGAGTGATCTCATGGCCGAGGATATTCAGAACGCCTTGAAGGACTGGGACAAGAATTACTCGGACAAACCAAAACCGCCTGCGTTCTTGACTGCACCGTGTACATTGACATATTGGTTCTGGGGATGTGGGGCCACTATACGGAGCTTGCAGGCAGCGACGATGACTAGGAAACCAGGACCAGTCCACACGCTCTGGGCCGCGAATGCAGAAAAAGTGCCCGCTCTGAAATATGCGATCAACGAGGCCATCATGTCATACAACCTTGCAGATCGTAACTATGGGCTGCGATCTCTACGACCCGTCACTCAATATCCATGCAACGCCTTTGAACTTCCGCGAAGCGCTTGCTCCATCAACGGCAGAACCAGACCTAAATGTATCCGCATTGAATATCTACGTGGTGTTCAAGCTGGCGATATAAACACGCAATTCAGAATTGGATACTGAACGGCTCCGCATACTGGAGGGTGAAGACGAGAAAGGTCTTTGGCGATGGGAAGATCGCAGTGGAAGAAGCACTACCTCCGATTCTCAAAGAGGGTCAGTTGTCTGAGAGACATCAAACCCTCTTGTGTGACACCTACAGTCCCCTGCTTCATATGAGGCAGCTCAGCAGGAACGACCATTACTCCATGAAATTTAGACAGGAGCAGCGCGACAAGCTCGAATATTACTGGAGTGACCAGGTAAATGTTCCGCATCTTTAACTCGCCACATAGCTTCAGGCTGACAAGGTTGGATGGATACAGGATACAAAATGTCTAGCCCGGCGCGACGACTAATGAGCTGGCGTCCATTGCGCATGCTCCATCTTTCATCAAGCACGCCACGGAAAAATTGCCCAACTTCCAAGAGTATATCGATGACCCTGAGCACAACTGGGCCAAGCAATTGTACGATGCTCTAATCGACAATGACGTGCTAGACGCCCTTTTTAGGCCCGTGATGTATGTCCTGTAACTGCCCCTTAGGATATCATCTGTAGCTAACAAGAGCAGATCCGGACAGGATCTCGTCAACCAGCATTGTAGGGTGCTGAGTGCGCTGAAGAAAGACGGAACAGACTATGACATAAAGCTATGGAAGGGAGTGAGAGACAAAGCCATAGCACTCCCGATGTATCAGGGCGGTGGGATTGATATGAGCGAATTCCTTGATTTCTCCTCCCAATGCGTCTCGAGTTTTATTCAACGGTTGCGAGACAATGATCCTGCTATCTCTGACGGGCCTCAAGGCGGCCATGAGCACGACGGATATAAACGGCCTTTATGAGGCATTTGAAGTCTCATCAGCACAGCAATTTGCGAATCGGATGTTCAGCACTTCAAGTTACTTCGGAAACTCCTTGCCCGAGATCGGGGGCTTGAGAGAAAGCCTAAGTAAGATGCCAAAGTCAATGGAGGAGGTGCAGACTGATATCCAGGCCAACCAGCCTACCAAATGGCCCAGGTTGAAAAAAGCTTGGGGAGCGATAAACGTCTGTGTTAGCGTAAGTGCCCTGATTATTTCCTCACAACCCTATTTGCAGCTGACATTCGCTCCCACCCTGACAGGATGCAAAGATACCAGCTTTACACCTCGATTAAAGCTCCCATGGACTGGGACAACCTCAGCCCTGATGAAAAGAGACAGGCTGTCACTGAGGTCTTGAATTCTGTCTTTATTCTTGTTGACACCGTCAAGTCTGCAGTGGTGGAGTTAAAAGGAGCGGGCGTGAACTTGTCGAAGATCCGGAAGGCCTGTGGAAAATAGATTGGGAACATGGGAGGTAAGATGCCCAAGGTGCAGACCAACGGTCCCCCGAGGAGAACAAGTAAATGCCATCAACGACGAGGGTCTAGCAAGGGTCAACGCCGAGGCTCCAGAGGGCTCTGCTGTTGAGCTCCAGATGGGCCACGTCGTGACAGAAGCCGATGCCGAAGGACGGTTATCAACACGGCTCTTTTCATTTGAAGAAGGTTGGACCGTTGGCTTTGGTAGTATCTTTACTCTGTTCAACGCCGCCATGCTTGGATCGATGATCAAACAAGTCAAGAACGAATGGGGACACGAAAAGCCCAGAATCATCGCCATGGATATCATCACCATGGCGAGCATTGCCCTGCAGATGGCAGTGAACATAACTCAGATTGCATTGATTGGATTTGGCATTGAAAAGGCCATTATTCCGGGTCTCGGGCTTGCTGTCGCCATCGTTGGTATTGTCATGACCATTCTTAAGTATGTTCTGCAGACTACATCTCTGTCCCTCCATCTGGCTAACCATGTGTTAGATGGGTCATCCCACATACCCCTCCGCCTGGCCCCGTCGAGAACTACATCAACAATGAAGTCGGGACAATGACCAAGGATTTGAACGTCCGACCCCAGGCGCTTCTCACGTACGAAGTCAGTCAGAACATCGCGCTCAATTCCAACTCCGCGCAGATTCAAATCACCATCAGCAACAAGACTGAATCCTCCCACAAATTCAGGTCTCTCAATGTCCGTCTTGAGGTTGGTGACACTGCGACAGCCATGTTCAAGAAACCCCAAGTTGGCGATGACAAGAAAGTTACGGCGAGCAAGATCGACTATTATATCGTACCGAAGGACAGATTTAACATGAAAGGAAACTCGGCCATCGTCGATTCCAATAATCGAATTTCTGCTCCAGACATACATTCCTGGCGACGAGAAGTCCTTGGCGGTTGACGAGTCATTCACGATCACCATCAGTGGTGCTACTAATTTGACGGCTGGTTCGGCCGGCGTGACAATTGATGAACGATTGGACCGCTTAGACGGACGAACATAATCCGATATTTCTGGGACCTGGAAAGTGACGAAGTCCTGAGATCTTGGATCCATTCCTTCCCTTTTACTGCTCGTGATTATGGCCGTAGGTAATGGATAAGAACTTTATGGAGATCCAGAAATACCATTGAGAATATAAATACATACATCAAAGGGTCTAATAACATATAACCCCAAACAATTTAACAGATTTCGAGTAATTGTTTTCACCCTATCCTGTAAAAGCCCAAACACGCTTCATATGGTCGTGGACAGCATTTGTCGAAATAGTAATACAGACGCCTATCCGATTGTCGCCGGAATTTTGAGAACCGTTCGATCATTCACGTTACGTATCCGTCAGAGAGCCGATTAGTACAGCTTCTCGTTGTAGATTGGCTGCGTTTCTTCTTTGATGTTGGTCTTGTCCTCGCCCTTCGCTTGCGCCTCGGCCTCCTTCTGCTTCACGAACTCCTCAAAAGACAGAGGCTCCGGTAGTCCCAGTCTTTTCCTCTCCTCCCGGAATTGTTCTTGGATCTTCTGAGTCTGCATCAACTGCCACCTCAATTGCCATCCGAAAATCCCCATCTCCCTCACACGGCCCGGCCGGTCGTCTAGAAGGTAGTTGTCGAGTCCACCAGACTTTCTGATCGTCCGCAATGCTTTCCGTGTAATCTTGATAAACACAAAATCCTCAAGCGCATCGCTCCAAAGCTTCTTTCGCCGGACGTTCGGTTTCCACATGCGTCGGGTCTTGCCCTCATTTCGCCCTTGCGAGATCTTGTTTCCGAACTGGATCATCGCACCTCCGTACAACCCCGTGTTCGATTGCTTGTAGACATAGTTGGGGCCGTAGGGATAAGGAGGGATGTAGTCGGGTAGTGTCTTCGTCTTTTGAGAGGCGGTAGTCGTGGAGAATGAGCGAGTGGAGGATGTTAACGAGATGTTGCGGAAAGCTGCAGAGAGCGAAAATGGAAGGGACATGGTGGACCGGGTCTGTAATCCTGCCATTGTGTCGAATCAAGAACTATGGCATAACAGGAAGCCCAAAGAAACCGGAGAAGGTCGTTCAATTGACGGAGAGAGTGGTGGGTTCCGATTATGGCTTGTTCGGGAAAGAATTTGGGCGGGCTCACCGCCTGGAAGATAACGTTACTTGATTCGCCGATCCCGGTTTGCGCGCCGTGAATTTCGGCCAGAAGCATATTGCATTATCACCTTCTCTGAAGCTCGTTGTCTTCTTTTACTCATCTTCTTTCTCTTTACGGGGTTAAATCCTTATACTGCTCCTCTGCGTATCTATTCATCTACTCTTTTCGCGAACCCCAACCTACGTACCTCTTCGCGGCTCGAGAGTGAGGCCGCAATCCCTTCACAATGGTCCAGATCAGCGAGGTGAAGGGCAATTCGCGCGAGAACCGGACAGCAGCCCATACGCACATCAAGGGTCTTGGGCTGCGTTCGGATGGCACACCAGAGCAGTCCGGTGATGGATTTATCGGACAGGCCGCTGCCCGTGAGGTTCGCGACACCGTTCCCTTGAGCTCTGCTCTTTACGACAATTTCAGCTAACTAGGGATGCTTCCATCTAGGCATGCGGTGTCGTTGTAGACTTGATCAAGGCGAAGAAGATGGCTGGTCGAGCTGTTCTTCTTGCAGGTGGACCTGGAACCGGCAAGACAGCGCTTGCTCTCGCCGTGTCGCAGGAGCTGGGAACCAAGGTCCCGTTTTGTCCGATCGTTGGCAGTGAGGTCTATTCTGCTGAGGTCAAGAAGACTGAGGCACTTATGGAGAACTTCCGGAGGGCGATTGGTATGAGTGATAATCAGAACCTGCGGTTTGGGCGGAAGGATTAACACATCTCTAGGTCTGCGGGTGCGCGAAACCAAGGAAGTATACGAAGGCGAAGTCACAGAACTTACACCCGAGGAAACCGAAAACCCGCTTGGAGGATATGGGCGGACCATCAGTCATTTGATCATTGGGTTGAAATCGGCTAAGGGCACCAAGAAATTGCGTCTCGACCCTAGTATCTACGAAGCAATCCAGAAGGAGCGAGTCACCGTTGGAGACGTTATCTACATCGAGGCCAACACCGGAGCTTGCAAGCGAGTTGGGCGATCGGATGCCTATGCGACCGAGTTCGACCTCGAGGCAGAGGAATACGTGCCTGTGCCGAAAGGAGAGGTTCACAAGAAGAAGGAAATCGTCCAGGATGTGACGCTACATGACCTGGATATGGCCAACGCTCGGCCACAGGGTGGACAGGATGTTATGAGTATGATGGGACAGCTTATGAAACCGAAGAAGACAGAGATTACGGACAAGCTGCGCCAGGAGATTAACAAGGTGGTCAACCGCTATATCGACCAGGGTGTTGCTGAGCTTGTCCCTGGTGTTCTGTTCATTGATGAGGTATGTGAAATAATATCATCCGTACTATGAATCTTTTCTGACGACTATGATCTCTCCAGGTCCACATGCTTGACATCGAATGCTTCACTTACCTGAATCGGGCTCTCGAATCCTCCATCTCCCCCATCGTTATCCTCGCCTCCAACCGTGGAAACACCGTCATCCGTGGCACCGACGACATTACCGCGGCGCACGGCATCCCCCCCGACCTCCTTGCCCGACTTCTCATCGTCCCCACTCAGCCTTATACCCCCGAAGAAATCAAGACCATCGTCCGGTTGCGTGCAAAGATAGAAGGCCTTAACATCACCGATCCCGCGCTGGAGAAGGTTGCAGAGCATGGAAGCAAGGTCAGCATGCGGTATGCTCTGCAATTGTTGACTCCTGCTAGCATCCTTGCTCGGGTAAACGGACGGCCAGGAGGGATTGAGGAGGCCGATGTGGCAGAGTGCGAGGATCTATTCCTTGACGCCAAGCGAAGTGCCTCGATTGTGAACAAGGACAGTGGGAGTTTCCTGTAATTTCAGTGTTGGAAACTTGTGATGGGAGACAGATCTGAATCAGTTGTATACCACGTTTGATGCGCGAGTTTATTTCAGGGACTGGAAAAGGCGAAGGTTTCCTTATCTAAAGAGACAGGTTCACGTTAAGGTCAACTATTGTACGGAGTTTCAACTTTAATTTCTTGATATCAGCATAAAACCATATATATCGTGCTCATTTTTTCAAACGTCTATTCTATCTATCTTCTTTCCAACTTCGAACTTTTTGTAATCCGAACCCAAAAGAGCCCCCAAAACATCAATGTCAACTCGAAAATCATCACATACACTCTTAACAGCCCCAAAACAGTAAGAGCCAAATGATCTCTCAGCCCCATGACCAAGCCAGGTCCCGACTCCTCTCCTTCGTGCAATTCAACCTCAAACGGCACATCCGCGCCTAAATGCTCCACAGCAACCCTCAGACCACCTGTAACTGCATCTTCAAAGAAGCCACATCCTGTCCAAATACTGCAGTAGCTTAAACAACTTTTATTCTGGATAGATGGTAAACGACGGAGAGCGTGGAGAGTTGGGGTGCTAATTTCGATACCGGTGAATTCCCAAACAGCCTGGACCAGGGTCGGATGGGGAGGATTGAAGGGGTTCATGGTGATAGAGATGGGCCCAGATAGACTTGTTGTTATGTTCTGTAGGGTGTTTACGTTGTAGGTAAGGCAGGCTATTGGTGGTTGGTGATTAGTGTTGTGGTCGGGGGATATGATATAGTTATAGGGAACGTTAGATGTTGGCTGTGGAAATCAGCGAATCTAAGAATCGACAATAGGGTCTTATTTACTTACGGAAGGGTTAGAATGCAAAACAGCAATGTTATTGGTCATGCGTATATCTTGCAAGATCTCCCTCTCTTCAGCGTTTTTTGTCGGTTGGAGCAGCTGGAGGATTTCGTCGCTGTCAACAGCGAAAATAACATGATCAAAGTCCATCTCCTCGTCATCGGAAGTGAAGAGACTGTATTTCCCTTTCCCAATTCTCTTGACTTGTTGGACCTTCGTCCCAAGGTGGAGCTTACCAGCGGGAAAGCTGTCTGTCATGCGTTGGACAAACTGACTGGCGGTTACATCCATACGTCGCCAAGAGATTGAGAGCTTTTGAATGCGGAGCAGGTCATGATCATGCAGGAGGCGGGCTAAATCTTTAATCGAGAGACGCGGGAGAAATCGACCTGCATTTGTACCCCATAGTGTTGAGAGCAGAGGAGTCAGATACCTATCCCGGAAACCGGACGAGAACCCTTCATTCGAAAGATAATTATAAGCATCTGGAGAATGTCGTGAGCAATGTTGTGAGTCGAACAAAGCTCTGTTTATCAGTACATCCAGAGCCAAGTATTTGAGCCGGATGATATTAAACAGGATCCGATAGGTCTCTAAGCTGCAGAGACGCCAGGGACGCAGGAGCACATTTTCCAAGATGCTGCATCCCCATTGGTAAGTGTTGGGACCATCGGATGCACCAAACCCGAGAGAAATCGGGGAAGTAGATATCCCAAGAGACCGTAGAAGCGAGACAAAATTAGCTATACTTAGGTTAGTTGAGTTTGAGAGACCCAGCCAAACGGAGGAACACTGACGAGATGCTTCTGAATTAAAGCACGGAGATTCTGTATTCACATCGACTCGAGACTTGGCGTCCTCAAAGGCCACAGTCTTAATGCGTCCTCCCAATCCTGAAGAAGCCTCGAAGAGATGGACATCGTGGACCGAATGTTGCAAAGCCCAAAAGGAGGTAACACCGGCGCAACCTCCTCCTATGACTGCGACCTGCTTAGGTTGGGAGAGTGGCATGGAGAGTTCTTATTCAGACAGAATTCGAAGGTATCAATTGGAGCTCGTCAAATTGTATACCACCGGGCTAAGCGGGGAATTAGATAGCCACGATTTTATGTGAATTGGGTTCAAGCTCATGAACTAGGATTAGTTATATATACCAATTCGATCCAAAAATGAGAAAATTGCTTTGTGAAATTGTAGATCTTGGAATAATAAGTTGAGTGCTCATCGAACCTGTACCGAGAAACTCGGAAGACAACCGCGCCTTTTCATGCCTTCTGTCGACAAGGGAGAGGCCGGAGACATTAAACATAAGAATAGATAACAATGTGAACCGAATATCCTAATGTCACCCAAAATGTACGAAGTACCATCACGAGTGGTCATCTTGCCTCATGGAAATGATGTCAGGTGACATTCTGAGTAAGCATAGCAGATTAGTTAGTTAACATATGGGGTTAGCAGTTGTTAGTTCAGGAGCTTCCATATTCATAACAAGCTCTAGGAAAAGGGGAAATGACCTAGATTATGGAGTGCTAGGGCCCAGGGTTTATCGATTATTCGGGAAATTCTTGCAAGTACGCCGTACTGGTATACTTGAATAGCAGCTGCACACGCATCTGACATCTGTCTACACTGCATACAATGATTAGAATCCTGTAATCCTCATAGGACACCTAGTATCTAAAATACCTACAGAACCTTGTTCCACTCAAATCAGATAAAATAGACACCTTCACGATACGACTCCAAAATCACGTGTCCGATAACTCCATTATCGCCGGTCGGTCTGGGAACCCGCCGGCCTCCTTCCTCTCCTTTTCTACGCTTCCAACTGAAAAATCATTTCAGGGTCTCCTGTTGATATCATCCTTTATCCTACAATCTGACAGCTGTGATTTTGACGCTGGACGCTTCCTGCATTCTCCGGGACAGACACACTGCCCGCCCCAGATCGGGTACATAGACCGGCTTATCAGGACCATACCAATCAACCATTTACCTCGAGATCGAAACCCAACATTCACCCCAGATAAACCACCAAGATGTCCAACCCCCTAGACACCGACGCGGGCTCTGAGCTCTTCAGCAGCTACGAAACCGAACTAAAACTCCTGCAAGCGGACCTGAACCAGAAACTCGACCAGATCGCAGAGGCGAGCGGGGAACAAAGGAAGTCCGCGATCAGCCAAGCCGAGCGCGCAATGGACGAAGCCACAGAACTCCTTGACCAGATGCGCATGGAGAAGCAGAATATCCCCTCCGCCTCGCGCTCTAAGGTCAACATGCGGTTCCGCAACTACGCCACCGAGCTGGACGAGTCGAAGCGTAAGCTCAAGTCGTTGTCGGATGATCGCAAGGCACTGTTTGGAGATCGGTACACGGATGATCCGCAGGATGAACATTTGGAGCAGAGGCAGCAGTTATTGAGTGGGACGGAGCGGTTGGAACGCAGTTCGGCGCGGTTGCAGAACAGTCAGCGGCTCGCGCTGGAGACGGAGGATATTGGGCGGAATACGTTGGCCGATTTGAATCAACAGCGGGAGATGATTGAGCATACGCGGTCGGGTTTGCAGCAGAGTGAGGGCTATGTTGATACTAGTATTAAGACGTTGAGGGGAATGGCCCGTAGGTAATGATCCCTTTGCCATAGACGGAGCTTGCAGGAACTGATTTGCTAACCTGGGTTTAGGATGGCTACAAATCGGCTGATTACGATTGCGATCATCACCGTTCTGGTTCTTTTGATTTTTGCCGTCATCTATAGCAAGTTCCATTAGCGTTGGGTCCGGCAGGCGTTAATATAGGCTTCGTTTTATCGCTCTTGTTATGTGAAATACACATCATCCATCTTGTCTGAATTACAGGCACTCTATGAATCCACTTGTATGATAGCGTTTATCAGCTTAATACTCCGATATTGCAGTTGAATGGCATTGCTTTTATCAATCATTGATCTTTCAAAATTAACAGGGGTATCATTGCGAAAAGATAATCTAAACATACATCCCAGCAATCAAATCTAATTCATTATCCTCATAGCCCCAAACGCAGCATTAACAACCACCCCCACAAACACCGCCAACCCCTTCCTCCAACTCCAAACACCCTCCTCCCTCCTCAACCACATCGCACACCCCATAGGCCAAAAGAACCCCATAACCGCGCCCCAGAGCATGTCATCAATAGCTCCTCGCGAACCAGTCCCAAAGCTCCCATCGTCATCCCCATCACCTCCAGTACCACCACCGCTGCCGACTCCAGGCCCCGCAGTGAGTCCAGCCGTCGTCCCTTCATCTAGCCAGCGGTCCTCCAGCTCGCGAAGCTCTGCACCACTAGGCATCGTATCCGGCGTGCGGGAGACAGATTGAACGGCCATGAACTGCGAGCGGAGAGCAGTGACCTCAGCAGCGGTGAAGCCTGCTGTGAGCAGACGGTCGAAGCCAACGGGTGCGGGCGTTGTCGTTGAAGCCTGCTGTTTCTGTTTTTCTTGTTGTTGCTTTGCTTCATACTTGTTACCAGAACCATCTTGCCCCTTCCGTAGAAGTGTCGATGCGGCAGCCGCTTCTTCTGCTAAGTCCGCGTCCGAGAGAATGATATCCCCAATCGAGCAGTGTATATAGACCCGCTGCTGTTCGCGGATTGGCTCCTTGCCCTTGTCCTTCTTTGCGCTCTCATCTTTATTAGCCTTTGGAGGTGGTGGCGGTGGTAATCTCAATGATATTGTCAGCGCGGTGACATCTTCGAGACCGCGCCCGGAATATATAAGACGGAGGCGATGCGTTGAGAGATCGGAGGGTAGGTGTGTGCGGATCAATTGCTTGAGACCTGCGGCTGTGGTTGTTTCGGGGGTGGGGATGTCGAGGTAGAGGTCTGGGATCGAGGCTGAGAAGCGGATTGTAAGGAGGAAGTTTGTGTCTGCATTTGGTTTGGATTCGGACTCGGTGATAAGGGTATTATTTTCATTTGGGGTGAAATAAGGGAGGGACATGGTTGTTCCCCAGGATTGTGTCTAGTTAGAACTGTTGATGGTTGATGCTATCGCCGTTTATCGCCGCGGCTTACTAGCAGAAAGTAGTTGGGTTCAACTCGCTTTACTAGTTAGTTAAATAACGTATTCCACCACCGAGTGGGCCACACCACCGAGCGGGCCACCGCTGTATTCCATATAAAATGGCATTTTTTAGAATGATAGTATCTCAACCACCAAGCATCTAGAACTTCTGAAATTAAACG
>JBDODA010000092.1:0-85643 GCA_039880815.1 Aspergillus intermedius | reverse complement strand
ATAACTATATTTTTGTAAGGTATTGAAAAGCCTCAGCCCACCTTTGTGTGTTAGGGTGGCCTCATATCACGTGACCTGTTAGAGGGTGGGCTGAGGTCTACGGTCGGGTGGCCTCAACTGTATTCACGTCACAATCAAGTAATACCACCATAAAGTGAAACACACTTTTCAAAATTCATTCGCATGATGTTCAAGCCAATTCTTGTGGATTCTGCAAAGTCTCTTTCTATTTTCTTAAGGGGTCCTCGAACAAGCTGGTTCCAGAATTCAGGCGACCTATTGGTCTGATGTTTGGACTTGATATCGCGTTTGATACAGTTCCTAGGTTTCGTAATGGTCATTCTGATTGAGCCAAAAAAAAAAAAAAAAAAAAGAAGGGAGAGGAAGAACTATAGAAATTGTGTTTGAAAGGAAAATGTAATATACACTGAAATCAGTCTTTTGGGTGTTTAAATAGCTATTTGTCTGGTAATCAAAGCCATGATGGAAGCGCTTCCCAATATGAAACTATAGATAAATTAGGTGTAAATGTTGCTGGTGAGTGTATTTGCGCTTTACCTATTTAGGAAATTTACCTGGTGGTCGCTTTAAAGCGGCGACGCCAGGATGGAAATGCCACGAAAATGTACCTCAAAGGCCACGACGTTTCATGGCATTTCCAGCGTCACCCCGAGTTACTCCGTACTCTTGGGTGACGCTGAATTACTAGAAGCGGTATAGCGTTTCTATTTTGGTTTAGCGTCCCATTATCCCTTGGCATCATGGTGCGTGCTCTATAAAATTGCCCTCCATCGCTGCTTCAACTTCAACCAAATTTTTGCTGTTTTCTCTTTCGCCTTCCATCTCTGCCACCCATGATGTTGGTGAGACAATTTTGCTATCGATCCTCTGTCTAGCCCCCCTCATTGCGCCACCCCCTTTTCACTGAATGCAGTCATAATCACCTTGAAGCTGCAGTCTTTTCACACCAGTATGATCCCCCCCCAACTCATGTTGAAAAGGTCTGCTAATAGAAATGATGTTTGAGATATCATGTTGCCTTGCAAATTGAATGGCCCACCATAATTTTCATCACGTCATCCTCCACCCTTCATCTCCCACTGGCTGAGCGTGCCCTGATGGATCAGTTTTCTATGAATATCACTGCTATGTTCATGCCTATTTACAATACCACGATTGGTTGCTTGGTTAAAATGAACGACCTGCAAGCACAGTGGCATCCACCACCCCCTCTTTGACTTCATTCTTGACCCCTCCTTTTATCGGAGTTCTGGATGCACGGACAACAAACTCAGCCTTCCCTGATCTGCAGGTGAGGAAGAACCGGTTAAACTACTGATATGTCACACTTATGACTGGCACTATATATATATATCGGGAACAGTCGGCAGGGATGACTATCTGGTTTATCATGGCCTGTGCCGGACAGGCAACAGGGAATTGATTGGCACACAGGAACTAGTTGAAGGTGGTAGTCTGTCACCGACCTTTGTGCCTTGACTGGAGCTCATCGAATGCCGAGTATCTAGAGCAGTTTGACAGGAACAGTGGCCAAGCTTCTCCTTTCCTGCATTGGAGATGGGTGGGAAACGGGCGGCCCATTGATTTGAGATCGCATTCGACCTCGGATGAACTGGCAAAGATCGGCTAGAGAAATGAGACACCGATGACTAGACTATAATTCCTCGTAATACGAAATGATTTCAAATATTACTCGTATTTGATATATATGACGCGTGACAGGTATTTACTACATAAGTTTACGTTAGATGACTAATATTTTATACAGCCAAAACAGGAAAATCTTGGCAGAATTATGCAAATCAGGTTCAGTCCGACCTTTGGACCGTGACGGTCCCGTTCAATATGAGATCTATTGGTGGACTGTCTAGCGAAATACTAGCATAGCCTGCCAGCGCTGAAATATCTAGTGTGCGAGGGGCCTGGCCCTACTCCAAACAGAACAAAGAAATCAACAAAGAAATAAAACATGTCATGTGGCTTAGCGAACACCCATGCTCCGTGGCATGGACCCTGACTCGGACCATTTCGAGGCCTAGGGCTGACCGAAAACTGATATCTCACCCAACAACAACATATGCGGACCGGATCGGTCGATCAGTGGAGCAAACTATATAATATTACAGACACTATGTCCCATGGTAAGAAGCAGTGCATATTCAGCCGTAGCTGAACATCTCACCGCTACTAGTTTTGCGCCATCTGCAACAAGGAGAAAATTCAACCAATAGATTCTGTCCTCGGTATGCAAAGTCTCTACAGCAAATGGGTCTGGATGGGACTTTTTTCACCATCAAAACCGGATGGAGACTGAATACGTGGTTTATTAAAATTAGAAGCGGTATATTGAAAGGAGTACTTGGAATTGAAAGTGTGCCAAAGGTATGAGAAGGGCTGCTTCATCGCGCTCAGAATCTACAGAAAAAGCTTGTCTTAGCATTCATTGACTGAAACACCTTTATTTTATAAACTAATTCTTGTCCAATATCACAATGAAGTTCGTCTCCGTCCTTCTCAGCGCCCTCGCCATCGCCACCTCTGCCATGGCAGCTCCCGGCACCGACGCCAACGAGGCCGGCCAAGCAGCCCAGGCCAATGACTGGGAGTGGTGTGCCAATGACTTCACGGTATTTCATCTCTAGATACCTCTACATATCCAAACTTTCTGATTGATGTCTTGGTTGTAGTGCGATAACTTTTCTGAATACCACGATGGTGGATGCTACAGCCAGCCTGATTGCCGGGCTAAGGCGCGAGACGTAAGATTTTTATCCAATGGTATACTTTGATACTTTGGGTCTATTTGCTAATGTTGAATAGGGCGACACTATCCGCACCTTTGGCTGTGGTTATGGTCTTTGGCCTCGCAGCTGCTGGGTCGTAAGTCTCCATCCTGTTATGGGTATTTTATCTTGAACAAAAACTGACTTGTCCAGTACACCAACTGAACTCTGCAAACACGGTATCGAGACTAAGTTGGGGCCAATGACATAGGTATTAACATCGATATACGTTCGGAGTATAGAAGTCGGTTACATCAATGAAATCTACGGACCTTGGCATAAAGATCAACTTGGTTGATCTAATTGTACGAGGAATCCGTATCTCTATCAGTAACATCATGATCCACCATAAGACACCCAGAGTACAGTATTATCATGGACACTACACACTGTAGTCAATAACATCCCGACACATAGGTACTATACTTGTAGTCTCTATGCATCTTCCGAGATGAGAACGTGGCCGTCTCTGGGATATGCTATTGGCCCGATGTCATGCATTCTGTACTATGGTGTAGTAGACAGTAGCGTATATGATGGATGCATTATCAAGCAGAAGAGGATTCCTGTATGTATACGAATGTGATAATGGGATCATCATATTTACTTGCTATACACTGTACATGCCCTCCGTACGTTACAATAGGAAAAGAATCTCACCGGGGATGAGGTGTGCATATGGAGTGTTACAGCTGTATGGAGGAATACTGTAGCACTGAGATAGAAGTCTGGTGGCAGACATGGCAGGCTGAGTCAAAGCATCACTTTTATTCAAGGCAACTGTCGATATACAAGAAAACAAAGCAAAAAATATGGTATCTTTTGGCAATGATCCATCCGTAATGCAAAAAATAGCACAGAACGTATTTGCGTATTGCTTCACCTTATTGTGGCATACACACCATAATCACCTTAAATGAAGGAGCTTTAATCCTACCAATGAGCCGCATGTAAAACGAATTCAGATGCTTCAGTTGTCGTCTGATAACGCCCCACTCCATCCGGCCCCCATGATTCCCAGGTGACATTGAGCTCGAACCGATTTGTCTGTGGAAGCTGGCCAGCATTCAAAGAAGCTTCCAGGCCGAGATCAATGGCAAGACCAGCTCCTAGTCCCACGAGAGACAACAACAGTGTTGACTTCATGACTGCTTAATTGTTGCCGAGAAACTTTGTCGGCAAACATTCAAACCAGGTCGGGGAGAATGGATTCTACATGCGATAGCATTTATTACTAAGATTGTGAGCGTTAAGTAAATCCAGGGGTACGTACACAGTTGGTTTATTCTTGCGTGTCACTAGTGCATAACTTGGAGCTCTAGAGGGAGGGGGCAATCACGATTGTGGCTGCGCTAAGGGATGTAGGTTGCCAAGTTAACCTCACCAGGGCCAGGAATTATCTAGGCAGAAGTTCCACCTCTGCAGATCCTCAAAGTACTTTCCAAGCTTCCTTGGCCAATTATGGGCCCTGCGTTGAAGCCTTGCACAGGTTCATTTTTGGGATCAAACTTCAGATATTTTGGAAGAGGAACTCCGGAACTTGAAAAAGAGTCCAGCATCACTCAGTCTTCTATCATAATCCCACATTATTTTAGAATCTTTTTTCATTTAGGCCAGAGCATCTGTTCGTCAGTGCTTCGGCGCTCCCACCTCGGGAAGTCGCCCATGGACCCAGTCCTCGTTTAGAATGTGAGTGAGGGGTGGGGGTGGGAGCATCAGATCATGTATTTCATTAATCTTATTAGCTTATGGGGACTCAATTAATTGTAACCAAAAATGTCTCAATCTCAATTTCTAAATCGGTCTTGGTGGATGCGTTTTTCTAGAAGAATCGAAATTGACTGCCGATTTTTGGCGGCAATTATCATTTTTTCCCTCTAGACTATGGTTTGCATTTTCAGGAGAACCCCCAATAATCCATACCTACGATGATTGGTTTAAAAATCAGACAGAATCTCATCTATGACACCTGAAAAGCTGCTAATATTATGCACCTGTTCTTGTACAATCACTAGAACGCTCGGAAGGTTTGACTATTCGTAGCCCCACAAGGCGGACCTATTTGCTTCCATCTCAGTGTGTTTCTTTGCCTACTATTCAAAGAGCATAAAATGATTAACAAGCAAAATATGAAGTAGGATCGCTAATAGGAGCGCCGAATTTAGAAACTACGTAGATCCGCAAATCGAAACCCTAAGTTCCGGGCGCATTCGTAATCGGGTGTCGGAGGTGAATGACTAACGATGATTGACAACAATGCAAGAAATCGCTTTGAGCGACTTCTGTTAAGAGGCGGTGACAATAGGAGAAAGATTGGGCGAAACAAGCCTTGATCGCACAATTTACAACTACGTAGTAACTCGAGTAGCTTGGGATCCGATCTATGAAGCTGAAACCATGAGGTGGAACCCGGCGTTTCGGGGTTTTCTGTAGCCCCGAGTCCCGAACCCATCGGGTTAGTGCATAGCAACATCCAATCATCGCCCAGATCAGGTTATGGTACTGCATACTTCTACCTATGCTCGTATGATATCGCTGTGGATCTGATGAGGAGTATGAGGTGACTTCAACCTATTGCTTCATGAAGGTTATAAAAGGGATTGTGTCCAGCCTATTGACTGACATTCATTCTGATCCGATTGACTCTGACAACTCTACAATTGATAACGTTCATCCTCTTCCATTTCTGTTCAATATGTCTAAGATTCTCACTGTTGTCGGTGCTACTGGAGCCCAGGGTGACTCTGTGGTTACCTCTGTTTTGAAGTCTGGTGCCTACAAGGTCCGCGGTGTTACTCGCAACGTTGAGAGTGCCGGGGCCAAGGCCTTGGCCGCACAGGGCGTTGAAATGGTAGCTGCAAACACCAATGATCTCGCAAGCCTTGTCAAGGCATTCGAAGTAAGCTTTTCTGGCAGCTCAACAGGGACGAAGGGCCTGATACAGACTTATACCAACTGGAGTAGGGTTCTCACGCCATCTTCGTTGTCACCGATTTCTTTGCCTCTTTCGCTACCAACGGCATTGAAGAAACGGTTGCCATTGAGTCTACCCAGGGAATCAACTGCGCGAAGGCCGCCTCCAAGACAGCCACCCTTGAGCACTACATCTGGAGTACTCTCCCGGATAACCAAAAGATCTCCGGCGGCAAATACTCCGTGCCTCACTTTGAGAGCAAGACTAAGGTCGATGAGTACATTCGCAAGGATAAGGCATTGCTGAGCAAGACTACTTTCCTCTTCATTACCTACTATGCGACAAACATCCTTATGCCTATGTTTTATGTCTAACCAATTTGTGAGTCAGATGGTTCTTTTCCACCCTTATAGATCGAGACTATGGCTAATCTCCTGTTTGATGCAGAAAACCACTGGCAAGCACGTTCAGCTGCTTCCTATCGCCGAAGATAACCCCCATTACTACCCTCGGCGCGACAACGATCAACACCGGAATCTACGTTCTCGCCATCCTCCAGCAGCCTCAACTCACCCTGCCTGCCAGAACCGTTCTTGCCGAGACCGAGACACGGACCGCCAAGAATATTGTGATGCTCTGGTCTGAGGTCACTGGAACCCCTGCTGAATATGCATCGATCTCCCTGGACCACTACGATAACTTGTGGCCCAAATGGGGTCGTGAGGTTGGTCTCATGCTGCAGTTCTGGGACTACGCTCGTGAAAAGAGCTGGATCGCGGAGGACGCGGTTATCAAGAAGGAGGACTTGAACATCACTGGATTGGTGGGTATGAAGTCTTTGCCGGAACTGACTGGACTATGTGAGCGTTTGTGGTCTTGCTAGTTGTTGTTGTTGTTGTTGTTGTTGTTGTTGTTGCAAGCACTGCGTGTATGTCTGATGGATCAAGCTTCCTTCCAGGTCTTGGTGTAGTTATATAGAGCCAGTTTACCATATCTCTAGGAATCCAACCGTCTGTCCTTTCTATCTCTCACACATCAGTTGCCATTTGTAATGCAGCGAGATGGAAACAATGTAAGGCAACAGGGGAAGAAACCTTTAAAAATACAGTATATCAAGCAATCTGTAACGGCTCAATGCTTCATCGCCGCCTCGGTGGCTCATATCAACAGACGCCGCCATCCGAGCAAGCAAACAACGAAAGCACTTAGCGCAACCACACAGCTCATGGATAAAACCCCTTTCTTCCTGTAGATTGATTTCTCTTCTTCTTTTCTCTCCAGATTCAATATTCCCGTCGATGGCTACAATAGTTTAGATGGGAATTCAGTTCGTTATTATCTACTATTCCGAGCCCGTGACCTAAATACACGGCAGGCTGGACCGGCATCGTGAGCAAGATTGACCCTTATTACTACTTTTACTACCATTGAATATACTATAACACCTATCTTGCTAAGCCCTGAACACCTTATACATAAAAGGCCAAGAAGTAAAAAGAGCGCCATCAACTGTCCTCGCGAGAATATCCAAAGCAACATCCATCCTTGGACCTGAGTAAGCCACACGAAAAACCCTCGGCCACCCACGTGTATTGTTGGATGAGAACTCAAACTTTGTGCCTTGCGACTCATCGACAAAAGGATTCTCAATAACCACAGGGAAGTGGATGAAATAATTCCTCCGGACCGCACCAAGTGTAAAATTATCAAATGAGACTGACTCTAGTGCTGGAAAGCTGCTGAGAGTCTGAAATATTCGTTTCATGTCTTCAACATTTGCATACATTCGCATGGTATTTATTTTGAGAATTCGGAGGCTATGTCGGCATCTCTGGAGTAGAACCATTAGGTCTTCAATTGATACTGGGATACTTTCTAGTTGAAGTTCCTGTAATTGTGACCATGGACCATCTACTGATGCAAGACGATGGATAAGCTCTGTGTAGCCACTCAGACCATAGTTCTTAAGATGCAGCATGTGAAGATTGGGGCGTGAAGGAGCATATTGAATGTCCAATCACGAAAAATGTCATGCTCAAGTGTATTTAGCGTATGCAAAATTTTCTTCATTTCTTGGCACTTTTTCAAATCAAACACACATGTCTACTCCAACCTATCGAATGCAGTCTACTTGCGGGATTATACCCCTTTTAGAATTAAGAAAGCCTTTAATATGCTGAGGTAAATCATGCATATAGATTTTTGGTGGCTAGTTTGCTCACTTCTCAGAAAATGCCATTTTCCAGATGAACCCCCCAGCAATGCGGCCCTTTCCTCTCATGGTCTACCTGCTGAAACACGTGCTCGAATACTACGTCTTATGCTGCTTGGATGAAAGTTCCAGGATATAAGCGAGGAGTGTCAGGTTTCTGTCCATACAGTGTACAAAATGCAATCCAATCCACTCCAATATGGCAGTATACGGCCCCCCCAGCTGCGGAAGTTAGGCCGGGCAAGGAAGCTGTCAAATGTGGATGAGGAGGCTCTCTTTGAATATCTCTTGAGTCAGGGTTGGCGCCAGCAGGATGAGCTCGTTTGGTAGATATATAATGAGAGAGGTGTGCATATTAATCAGTCAACCCTCTCCCGCGTATTCAGACGGCGTGGATGGACTCGAAAAGAACTCCAGCGAATATCATTAAACCGCAGTGATGAGCTCTGGCGGGCCTATATTGATGATATTAGGCAGTTTGGCGCTCAGGATCTCATCTTTATAGACGAGTCTATCTTCAATGAGAAGACTGGTTGGCGTCATCATGCCTATGCCCCTATTGGACATGAAGCTCGCTACGAAACTGACATCCAACGAGGCAAAACCTGGAGTATATGCACTGCCATGTCATTAGATGATTGGCTTCCATGTACTGGGATAAAAGAAGGTTATTATCGCGCTGAAAACTTCTTTCATTGGCTCCAGAATCATCTGATTCCTGCTGTCAATCAGCATGGCCATGGGCGGCCTATGGTGATAGTGATGGATAACGTTGCCATTCATGTACAAGAGGAGGTTACGCAGTTGACAGAATCATCTGGCCATATAATCTGTTATCTGCCTCCATATTCGCCTGATTATAACCTGATTGAGTTGACATTCTCGGTCTTAAAGGCATGGATGAAGTGAAACTGGCCCTTTTATCACCATACATGTCGAAGCTATGGTGAATTCTTGGAGATGGCTATTGGAGATAGTCGTTGTGGTTGATATGCTAGAAGCCAGTTCCAACATGCTGCTGCAGGCATGTATATTGAAACTGAAAAGCTTGATGAATTTCGTCGATTTTTAGCTGACTATGAAGCCGAGTGAATAGATCAGGTATATTGCATAAATTCCAGTCCTTCCATGTCTGTTTGATGGCCTAGCTGACCCAAAGTGGCAATAGCTTGAAGCTCTTCCTCGTGAACTTCTTTCTGACGCTGAACATCATGTTTGAATGCTTGCAGCTCCCGCTGGATAAGCTGATTGAAGCCATCTGAGATACCTGCCTTTATAGCACACTGATACATGGGGCTGGTGTCATCCTCCATGTCCTTTAAATCCTGTATCGTCCAATCATTTTGAGATACAATCTCCTTCACTTGATTCCACTTCTCTTTTTGGCATGGATTGGGCGTGTTGACATTCTTCCAATAGAAAAAAGACTCAAGCAGCTCATACGCTTTAGAGTAGGATGATTGGTACATAGATAGACAGTTGTTACACAGGCCCTGGGGTATTGGAATGGTAGGGGAGATAGAGTCGAAAGGTGTCTCTTGCTTCATGGCAAATCCTGGAACATGGCAAAACACGCACAGACAGAAAAACAGCCAATCAGTTGTCTCATCAATTGGACTAGAACAGTGTTTATGGGGTGCCCAAGAGGCTGTCTGAGGAGTGACTGGAGCGTGAGGGTATTGCACTGCAGGATATTGGCCTGAAATAGGCATCATTGGCCGAGGAGACTGGCCATGGCTGTATGGAATGGCTGCATAGTGGGGAGGTATGTACATCAAGCATGCATGTGCCAGCTCATGCTCATGCTGTTCTTGTGACGGTCCCGTTCAATATGAGATCTATTGGTGGACTATCTAGCGAAATACTAGCATGAGGAAGAAAAGGAAAGAGCGCTGGGCCTGCAAGCGCTGTCACGGGCTCGGAATAGTAGATAATAACGAACTGAATTCCTATCTAAAATATTGTAGCCATCGATGAGAATTTCGAATCTGGAGAAGAAAAGAAAAGAAAAGGAAAGGAGTCGACCTAGATATGAAGAGGTCTTAAGAGGATCGTTGGCAACGTGACTGAATAGTGTTTGTGATGTATCATCCATTGTCGTGGTGTTGAACCACTGTATGTGAGCTATCACATGTGAGCCGTCACAAGCGCTCAACTATTTAATGTGCGAGGGGCTCTGCCCCTTAAACAGAACAAAGAAATCAACACAAAGGAATCCAACATGTCATGTGACTTAGCGAGCACCTCTGCTCCGTGACAGTTCTTGCTCCATACACCTTCTCTCATTTCTCTCCTCCCTGCGCTCCTGTTTTTCCTCCAGGGCATCCAATTGATCATACATACAAGCCTCCAACATCTGCTCATGCATTTGCTGCTGCATTTCAGCTAATCACTCTAGTGATGACTTCGTTTGTTGGATAAAAGTTTGGCGAGCTGGTTGGCGGGACAGTCTACTTAAAGCACCCTGATGCTCCTCCCAATAGCGAAGCATTTTGACTGGAGGATTTTGAATAGTCACTTCACCATTTGATATAGCATTTGCCCATGCTTCATGCTGTACAGCAGTGATATTAAAGTGCTTTGTACACTCAGTTGGATCAGGAAAGCAGTAGTTATCCTTGTTTGTGCAATTTGGATTGTGACAACACCAACGGTCCATCAACTGGCGTTGAAAGTTGCCAGCAACATGAATGGTATCAAGCCAAGTACTATGCTGCTCTTGCAGGCGACTCAATCGATTTTGGCACTTTTTTAGAGGGAAGGAAGGGGGGGGGGAGCTCAGTATATCTGAAGAAGGAGGCTCTGGCTGCTGTGAACACTTTGGTGTTGGTAAGATGGCATCACACTGGACATTTATATCGAAATGGGCTTCAATCATGCCTGTCCAATGGCGACTATGGTGTTTATCTATAATTGATAGTATATGGCTGCTGTTAGCAGTGTCAAAATCATCAAAATCATGGTGGGTGGTGCCACCACACCCAGAAGAGTGTTTGACAGTAACTCTCCAAGCCATGAATTGATACTATTCCTCTCCAACGGTTGTAGCAATGGAACTTAGAAAGGCCTTTTCAACATCCTCCATATTGAAGGAACAGTGCTGGCTATCAGGCAAGCTCTTCTTCACATATGGCTTCTTGTTGACACGAATATTCAGAATGATGCCTACAGGATAGTCTGCAGCTCTCATGGCATCCTCCAATGTCTCTGCCCGTTGGCCTTTTCAAGGTGAAAACAGAACATTTGTATACCAGGCTGTGATGCAGATTAAGTGATGCGTTGTCTGTTGTAACACCGAGGATAATGATTTGAGGATTCTGCACGGCGTTGAGGAATAAATTCTGCTGTGATTTGGTGATTCGATTGATTTCATCAGAACACAATCGACACTGTTTCTTGTTTCCTGGAATCCTGGGCTGCTTTTTATATAATCTCTGCAAACTCCTTTGTTGTGGTATTTGTGCCGTTGATCTCATACATCGTTCTCCTTGCAGCAGATTCCATGATTCTGGCAATTGTCGTTTTTCCCATTCCTGAGCCTCCCCAGAGGATCATGTTTGGGATCTCATTACCCGGCGTAATATTCTGTTTACTCCTGTGAGATGCTACTGACCGACAATATCATTAAATAAGCGAGGACGAATGCGCTCAGCCAGTGGTCTCGCGTCTATACTCGCTTGTCCTGATAAAGTACTTGAGGATGAAGCCTCAAGAAATAGCTGACATCCAGAGTCAATGTGGTTTATTTATCCGGGATAAAGGGGCTCTTTTGTGGCATATTGGACAGTGTCGAACTTCCATTGAAGAGCTCTTTTAATGCGAGCGATTACTTGAATATTATAGCCAAGTGCTCGTTCTATATGATATCAACCCTGGAAGTCCCGCCTCGCGTTCCATCCCAAAGAGGAGAGTCAAGTGGGTCATCAGTACAGAAGAATTCAATCATATCAATTCAAGGGCTTGATCAGATTCGACCAGCTACCCTGTGTGTGATCTATCTCACTAGCTACTCGTATATATATTTTCTCTCAACCCACAAAACAAATCACGAAGGTCGATGTGTGCCATGGAATTCCAAGAATGCCTCCGTCACTCCGCTCAGATCCAACTCGGGATTGACATATTGATCAGTCTCGATGGAGACTCTCCATGTCGTAAAAGGACCCAATGGTGCAAGCCTCGGTTTGTCGATTGTTCCACCGATATAATGATCATTCTGTATGCTTTGCTGGCCAAACACGACATCCGAGGTGGCTTGTTCTCGAGTGGCCACATTGGTGGAATCATATCCAAAATTGATAGTAACTGGATCATGATTGAAATAGAAGTCTTTAAGACCATTCGAACCACGATCCTGAATGACCTCGTCTCCAATATGGGTCAACCTGATCAAAAGCAACTTTCGTCCCTCCTTGGCCCGCATTTTCACCCCCGGAAGCCAAAGACGGATCTGGCTGAGTCGGATATCGATTCGACTTTCAAACGTCTCTCGATCGGCCTGGGGGTTGATCCTGATATCCAAAGTATGTTCTCTTCCCCTGGAATCAGGTAGAGCCCGGCTTTGTTTGAGCATGTTGAGTTCATCCTGGCTGAGCCGGCGCCAGAGGCCTTGTTTTCCTGGAAGAGGCCATGTATTGCGCACACCGGCCGCGTAGTTCTTTTCGATGGTTCTTGCAAACTCAGTGCGCAAATCATTTCGTCGATCGCTTAGAAAGATATGATTTTGCAAAGGCATTGGGTTGGAAAAGGTCACCTTCTCTTGCAGGCCCCAGAAACGAATGGCTCGACTCTGTTCGTTCAGTAACTGCATGATATTCAACCGCAGACTATCCCGACATTTCCGTAGCCAGAACACGATATATGGCAGCGTGTTGTCGATTTTGAATCCCTTTTGTCCGAGAATTTGAATCTGCTGCTCATAATAATCTCGCTCAACGTAAGCTTCGGCCAGCTGCTGGATATCGGAGTTGTATTGCACCACAGCGTCGTTGCGCATCTTCACCAGCTCCACGTAAGCGTCCAATTCCCCCTCCAGGTCCTTCTTATTGTATTGGGGAATTGCATTCTTGAATTCCTGAAGGATCTTCTTGACATTGCCTACTTCCGTGATGATCTTGATACTCTTCGGATCGTCGACCTCAATTGCGTTGTCCTTGCGTGTCGAAAAGCTCGCTTGTAAGGATTCCAGGGTGTCACCACAAGTAGTCAATTGGTCAATCACATATGCACGGTTTACTTCCTTTCCTTCCATATTGATGATCGGCGCGTCTGCACCATATTGCTTATACAGTTTGTATCCTAGCTGGGGCAGGCCAGTGACGGCCTTGATTGGGTTTTTCTTTTCGATCGAGCCCAGAGAAGAGATGGCATCGAGGACGGCACCTGGATCGAACTTGGGCTTGTCAAATTGAATGCCTTTGATCTTAGTGTTCAGCATCTTGCGCTTCGTTTTCATCTTGGGTGTGTAAGCGGCGATCCGGTATATGGCGACCTCCAATGGCCCGTTTTTGTCTGTCAATTGGGCAATGGTAGCCTCAAGCTCGTTCTTGCTCTTGCTCATTGACTGAATCCCCTGGCTGACATAGCTTTCCACCGCATTGCTCTGTTCTCTGGAAGTCTCATAATCCTGCGTCGCGCTTTCTTCATCCCTCAAAAGGGCGAGTTTCCTGTCCAATTCCTCGTCATAGAACTGCACGGACAGTCGCGGTGCCCAGTTCTCGAGATGTCCCCACATGTCCTGTCCGAGTAGGAGACGGTTTCGTCGACTCTGTGCTTCCTGGAGGATTGATTCAAGCTGTGCTTTAGAGAACATCGTCACCTCCCATTTACTCTCAAGGTTGGTGTACGCCGATGCCAGCTTGGATGGGTTTGCTTCATCCCATTTGATGTTCCTTAGGAAGCTCAACCGAGAGATAATCTTCTGATACAGTTCGAGAGCACTCCCACTCTGTCCAGGATAATCGACATCCCCTCTGCCAGTACCATTCGTGAAGAACAATCGATTTGCCTTGTTCAACAACATCCGGCATTGCTCTGGGAATGCAAAAACCTGGGCTGCATCCAGGTCTTTCTTGCTCCCATCAAGAGATAGGTTCACAGCGCGCCTGTTGCCATTACTTCCGGATTTCCCAAAGGTCCCCGTGGCTGCGAGAGCACTGGCACCTTTTCCCCCCTGGCCTCCAGGTCCTGTGGAGGTATTAGCACACTGTCTCAGGATGGGCCGAGAAGCAATCAGTACGTACCTCCTTCGATATGTCTGCATTTATAATGCACATCTTTCTCCATATCACTGACCATCTTGACATATTTCTGATGGACAGCATTTACAATACCGGAAAGACCAGAGTCCTCATCATCGTCTGAACTATCATCAACTTTCTGAGGTGAAGGCACTAGCCGGTCAAACTTCTGAACTTCAGAATTGATCGTGGATGGCGATGCATTACGAGGATCCAGCGCATCTAATGCCATTTTAGACCTTCCGAGGGCGTTGATGACGGAAGCAAATCCACCATCTATGGCCTGTGGAGGCTGAGACGACTTCATGCCCTGCAACAACTTCTCCCTTGCTGAATTGGCCGATGGATATGATCCTGTAAATGGCTCGAGGCTGTTTACCAGGCTCTGGATAGATTCCTTCAACCGTTGATACTGCCGCACTGTCTGTTTTTGTCCTGGTTTAAGACTCTTCGGAACATCAAGCAGTGAAGTGGTTTCATCAATCAAATTCAAAGCCTGCTCGGGCCATGGTTGATGGCGGAGACTGTTCAAGGCACGAGCTGTAGATTGTGATGATGAACCGAAGAGAAACTCAACATTGCCTGTTCATCCATAGTGAGTTATCGCAGCCATCGGGAGTATAGAAAGATCCGTACCTCCATTTCCACCCTTTCCACCTGCACCAGGAGTAGCACTTTCAGCACTGGTAGAACCTCCTCTTCCTCCATCGCCACCCAACGCTCTCACATTGAGATGTTCGAGCATCGTTGGCGTTGCTTCCTGGACGAACATCCAGACATTTCCTGCATCTTTCCCATCCCCTCCAGCGCCTCCATTCTCTGACGCATTTGTGGTTCCACTGTCTCCTTGGTCGCCAGATACATCGATCGCGGCGCCCTTTTCAATCTCGATCTCCGAGCAGAAAAGACCAATACTTTTTCCAGACTGCTTCTTGAATGATTTTTCAATCTTGATTTTCTCTGCATAGATAAGACAGACTGTGGTGCTGAAGGTGAATGCGTCGTTCAGGATAGTGGAACTCGATGTTGTGTTCAGTTGGACTGTTACATCCTTCTTCTCGATGTAAGCATAATCATCGTTGGCAACTTTGGGTTTCTGGAGACCAGGAGGAGAATCCTTTTGCTTATTGCCATTTGCAGCCATGATGAGTTGATGTGTAGAATCTGTAGATTGATTATCAAAAGTATGAGTGGGAGGTTCGGGAATCACAGGTGTGCTCATATTATAATCCCCATACAACGTATTTTGCCATCAGCTCAGCTCTGAAATGCGAAATATATTAATAGTGACGTGTGTTTCTATTGCTGATCTCTCCAACAGTTGTTCATGAAGTAAAGAGCTGAAAGAACTGAAAGTTGTAGCCGCGCTAATGCACGATTCCCTCTTATCACATCAACCCCGCCGCCTACCACGCTTAATATCACTTAATCTCAGCCAGCCATCCTAATGGACCACAAAAGAGGATGTTTTAATACTTTCATCACACAACACCCCGATCCACAGTCAGGTCACAATGTTGCTGATTCTGTGGATCTTCACACAGATTGCCTCATAGTATAGATGCGGCATATCCGACTGGCCCAGCAAATAGGCTCCCCACCGTGAAGGCTCAGCCTCAGCCAGCCATCCGGAGTAGCCGATTGCGTTTTATATAATGATCCTATTTCTGTAGTTATGGAGCCGAATAAAGCAGCAATTCAGTTTTATAGCCTATCCAACCTGATCTGATTACCTTTTCTTATATCGTTACAACAGAGTACTCTATCAACTCCACCATGTCAAAAGATACCTATCAAGATCTTGTCAATCGCATGAAAGGCAAAGACACCACAGAAAGCTGGGATGTGGTTGTGAGCTACGACGAAAACAAAATCAATGAGCTGCTTCAAATCCATCCGATTTCCTTGGTTCAGAACATCAAGTCTGCCAGAGGCACAGCTGAGAAAGATAGTGACACCTCTGATGGATAAACCGACGACTGTCAACTACGATTTTGACCTCAAGCTGGGCAATTCCAAGCTCAAATTTAAGTCTTTAGAAACTGCATCCTTGACCTCAACTCTATCTGGCACGTACAAAAAACAGGGCGATACGAAAACCAGAAACATCCCAGACGGATACCGGCTAAACCTGACGGTCGATCTGGCCAACATGAGTGGAAGCCATAACAACAACAACACAAACACACAGTTTATTCCCGATTCATCAAGCAGTCAATATGGCACGGTTGGTCCGAGTTATACAGTCAACATTGGAGATGGATCGAACGCTGCTCGAGGCATCTGTCTTGTGTTCAAGGAAGCCTCGCCAGATATCACATTTACCGGCAGTGGCAAAAAGCTCAGTCGGATCCACGCAGCTGCATTGACTGATGCCATTGAAAAGATCATGAAAAAACAGACCGGCTACAAGCACTTCATCGCTGGTGTCAATAGCTACACCAGTGACGCTGACATGATTGTTCTCAAGCCGAGGACGTTTGCCTTCTCTATAGTGCCTGGAGATGAGCAAAACAATCTTCCTGGAACCTTGATGATGTGGATTGGAGTTGAAGGAGGCAAGGACAATGGCAGAAGACCGAGTAAACAGGATCTTCTCAGCTTCAGGCCTGATAAAGCTGCGAACCCTATTCCTACGGGGTCGTCTGCCAGCATCATCTTCAGTCACGACTTGATGGCAAATTCGTTCTTCAAGGTAGGTCTTTATATATGCGTCGTCCAGCCTGGATACTAACAATGTCTTCCTAGCCATCTCTGGAAAAGGCATTCAAAAATCTGAAAAGCACCACAGAGGCAGGTAAAGGTGAGTATACTGGTTCCGAATCAACAAACGCAACAACTAATGCTCTCCATGGGCAGATTTTCAAGGCATGCAGTTTGCTGGTGATCTGGATTCAGTCGATGTGGATATTCCCAAGAAAAAAGCCGAAGGGACGGCAATAAGCCATGATGCGCTCTCTTTCTCGCCCAGTAAACCGGCAACCACCATTACATGCCATCCCGAGCTTGCGACATCTGAAAAATCCCATGTCACGATTGCATACAAAAGTGAAGAGTACAGCATTTATTGGGAGAGAAGCAAGCGCCAACCTACCCGTGGAGATATTATTCCTGGGAATCTTGTTGAATATGGATGGGTAAAGCCTACCTTTTACTGGAATGCCCATGGGAAATGGGGAAGCAAATCGACAGGGCAGCATAACAACATTCTGACCCTTACATTCACCCTGGACCCTCTGTGGAACATCACATACAGATCGGAGGGGTCGGATAATTGGTTCCTCGGGTCAACTACTAGAATCCCTGGATATTTCCGAGACAGATCGGTCCCTGCGCCTAGTATTAGTTTGGAGATGAAGGCTTTGGACTACTTTCTCACGACGAACATCTTGTTTCCTGGCAAACATCTATTCAAAGCCGATCCTCCAATTGCAAACAACGACAAGTCAAAGGGACTGGCTGTTCCGAAAGACTTGATTCTGACCGGAGAGATTCAGACAGTCTAATGGAAAGATGGTGTATTTATGGATATAACAAGTACCAAACTCAGAACTTGAAATGTTGCAGTGAAATTACTAGATAAGCACATCAATATTAGTCTTCATCAGCATCAACCATTCCTAGGATAAGACAATGAGACCAATGACTTAGAGATAATAATGTTATACATCACCAGCAGGGAATATTACGGCCAATTGTACTATCTGGGTCTTTCCTCTTTGAAATATTACACAGTTTTCTGGCATTATGTACTTGGCGCCTGGAACACCAAAATCAGCCCCTGTCACGGGCTTAGTTAGTAGATACTAACGAAATGATATTCCTATCTAAAATAGTGTAGCCATCGACGAGAATATCGAATGTAAAGAAGAAGAGAAGAGAAGAGCAAAGTCTATTTACATGGAGAAGTTTTATAGGGCTGTGTGGCCTCGTTAAGAAGCTGTTCGTCTTGACTGCTTTCATGGCACTGTTTGCCATGTTGATGGTGTTTCCTGATAATGGCGCTGAGCTGTGCCGTCACAAGGTCTTGGGCTTGAAGTTTGGAGGAAGCCATCCAATGTTGCAGAAATGTTCCGGTCTGGCTCGGGTCTTCACACGCAGAGAATGGGATTGGTCCAGTACTGCTGCTCGCCAGGCCGAGCAGGGGGCTTGGGAAGGGGTGCCATCAAGACAGCCAGATACATTAGGGAGAGGGGACTGCGTTTTGATTCACGTCATGATCGACCCGGGGATTGGAGAGAGACGTGTTATTGGGTGAAGGATAGGAAGGTGGGAGAGAAAGAAGGACGGAGTGAGGGCAGGTGGAATTTTGTATACTGCCTGACCAAGCCGGTCGGAATTGGAGGAGCCCTGTATCTGGCTGCAGAGGAGGCCATTTCGGCGTCGTGTTAGTCGTCAGTTTGGAACGGAGAGAAAAGCAGCAGCTCGCTGCTGGGCGTTACGGGTGGAAATGCGGCCGTAAACGGCCTCAGAAGTGGTCATTTTCGGCGTCATTTTCACAAATCCTCACATTCTATATGTAATTTGATTTTAAGCGCTTCCTTTCTTTTTCCCCTCAGGCGTTTAGTTTCATCTGGTGGGTGGTTTAGTGTTCTGATTGTGGTTAAATTTGACTACGGACTGTTCTATTTGGAATATTTACTGACTGTCAAGATGCCTCTGGGACGCCTTGAGGTTTGTGGCGATGTGATGTGGATGGTGGTGTCTCACGTTGATGGGGAGGCTGAGTTTGTTTCTAGGTTTACGCTGACGACTAAGAGAGAAGATGTCTATTTGATTTTGGGAGCCAGTTGTGAGCGGGGGTACCCAGTGGTGAAGGGGAATTGTTTTATCAGTGAACATGATGAGCGTGGAGATGAGATGATACCTCAGTACGGTGTGTAAAGGTTCGACATGCTTTCTTTGACTCCTGTTTAATTCTAATCTAGTGCCTAGCCTACTTCGAACATTCTTTCGATGCTAGCCTTGGGTTGGTGTCCCAACAGCACTTCGAAACACGCCTTCGCTATCACTTCGCTCAGAAGGATGTGACTGATTATGACCCGGCTTGGTATGCGCTGCGAAACACAGTGTATGCCTCTGGGTACAGACTCAGCTCATCCAATATGCCCTACTCAAATCTGTTTGGGGAAATTCAGGAACAGGCTTGGCGATACTTTGAAAAGGCCTTCTCCGTCCATACCGAGCTTTTATATTGTGACACTGGTCTTGCAGCTGTGCAAGCATTGACATGGATGGTTCGGATGTCCCGTGCCGACTCTAGTGGATTGTTGATCTGAGATGTCTTTCCTTGACAGAGCTTCTTCGCTGAAGGCCTGGGAAGCCCCTCTCTTGGGTATATGCTTTCCTCCTGTGCGATGCGACTAGCCCAGGCCAAAGGTCTTCACCGACAGCCGGCTCAATCTTGGAATCTACCACAAGCCGAACAACAGCATCGAATCCGACTGTTTTGGATCCTCTATATTCTCGAGAAGCATATCAGCTACCGATCCGGGCGGCCCTCGGTCAGTACCTTGTCGCTTGGCTGCTGCTGTCTGATCACAGGGAACTGGACTAACTGGCATAGATCATCGACGATGACGACATCAGTTGCTCATTGCCCAGCACTCAGCTTGCTGATAACACCACATACGGGGACTCTTTCATTTACATAGTGCAGCATGCTCGAATTTCATCTCGGATCGCAAAGCAGTTGGCAAGTGGAAAGTCATTCCGCCAAACACACGCGAGAATCCTGGAGGTAATCCAAGAACTCAACAGGGAACTTCAAGAATGGCGGGATTCCTTGCCATTCTACTTACAGCCGGACGCACCCACCACAAGACGTGACAAATGCCCACAAAATATCAATATGTATCATGTCATGTATCTCCGCTACACTTACTATGGCAGCGTCATGGCGATTCATTCTATTCTCACACACCCATGGAACAGCTCCCTCTTTGATTCCGGTCAGACAGCGGCGTTGCGCAATCATATTTCAATAAGCTCACATGTTGTTGCCAATGCGGCTAGGGGTATATTACTGGACACCGATGCGATTCATGTCGATGCATCGACACCTATATGGTAAGCCATCCAGCACACTTCATATTCAGCCTGCTGTTAAGCATGTTAAAAGTATTTAGGCTCACACTTGGAGATCTAGGTTGGCATTCTATTTTCCCCTCGTCAGTGCCATCAATATTTTTATCTACATTTTGAAATATCCTGCTCTTCCAACAGCATCGTCTGACTTGGCACTACTGGACATCGCCACTGGCCACTTTAGCTGCTTGGAGTTGGCATCTCCAGACATTGCCTTACCTTTCGTCAGGGAAATCGCAAGATTGGCCCGTGCAACCGTCGAATGTGTGAAGAAAACGGTGACATCTCCTAGCTCGTTGCTAGGACCAGACCTCCCAGCGTCCTCAGTTGGGTCCTCCTTTGTGCAGAATTTTGAGAACGATATTGTATGATCCAGATACCTATCCGAAATGTCCCAGTGAACGACCAGGAGCTGATCAACATATGTGCAGTCACCAAACGAAGATATGCTTGAGCTGTACTCAGATAATTGGGGTACAATGTTTTCGTCTCTGAACGACGAATGCCCCAAAAACTATTGAATATCGGAAATACTGTCAGGGAACGTACTGACTCTTCGAAATTGTTGTGTGTGCCTAGTGGTTGAGCTGGATTTGTCATTGACCATCAAGGGAAATATACACAACAGAAGGAACAAGACATGGCAATATATTCCCCATCTGCTAGTCTATACATCACATCTATGGCCTTGCTCAATTTTCAACTCTCTGTCGGCTACCATCTTTGGTCGCATTGAACGACTGTAGTGAACGATCTAAGTGAGGCCCAGGCATCACTGACGGAAGTAAACTGGTATGTGGAAGGGCAGATCCTGTGGTGGCCGTGTCTACTAGATCTGGGCCCTGAGATTGCAGACGCCATTGGTTGTGCCAGTATTGAATTCTAAGCTCAGAATCCTAAACGTTTGACTGTTCTATTAGGTAAGAGTCAAATGCGATAAGGTGTCGAGTTGGGCGTAAATGATGCTTTATTGATAGGGACGTAACTTCTCCCTGTTGGTAGCTCTAACCACATGGGAAAAAGAGCCTGGAGAAATGATCATAGAAGTCCTGCAGCTGAGGAGGATGCATCCCACCGCCCTTAGCCATGTCCCGCATCTGGGAAGAGAATGACTTGAAGGGATCAGGATGAACAGATCCTGGCAGTGCTGCCAACGCCGTTGATGACACGGGATATTCTATAGGTCTTCTGTACAAAAGTGACCATGCAAGAAGACAAATTCTGTAGTAGCCGCAGGTAGCCAGGTTTGCCGGTGTTTTGGTTGACACCAGGAAAAGGCCCGTCAGTATCCCACACCAACCAGGCAGGGCCAAAGAATAGATCATTGTTTGCTTTCCAAGCTCCTCGATGCTCACAAGGACTGAGATATGGCTCTTCCATCTGCCATAATCCTCCGTTGAGCACATGGTGTGGTTCTCGCCCAAAGTCGGATCCAAACCAGAATTGGGTGGTCCATATTGAGATGTTGTTCCTCCTGATGGGCTTGTTTTCTCCTGAGGTTTAAAGCGAAGCCTATAGCTGGGGTACGCCTTGGTACGATTATCCTTCTCGACAGATGCCAGACGCTGAGATTTTTGCTTAGCCTCCACAGTCTTGAGTCCCCAACTTTCCCCGGCAAGCTATGACACCACTTGATGATTATCCCGAAAATCCACTATGTTATTCGATCTGCATATGCTGGCTGATAAAGCATGAAAAAATTCATGGGTCTGGCAATTTTGCTTCTCATCTTGGGGGCTTGATAATGAGTCTCAGCCGATCGGCGCACCCAGTTCTCCAGTACGCTTGCGCGGTCTGGTCAAATAAATGCACTACTCTTCAGATGACAGGGTAGATATTGCAATGATTACACAGCACTTGGTGGACCATGGAGCACAGTAATAAGGCTTTTCCCTTTGCCCTCAATCATACATTGAACGGATTTTCCTTTTTTTAATATGGTTCTCGACCATGGCCTAAAGCAAAATTTCTTGCTTTCCGGAAGAACGAGACTTTCGAAGAAGGTGGATTGGTTGTATTCGATGGACTCCAGTTTATCACAAAGAATTGCACCCAAATTTTCTCTCGTAGCGCAAAGTCAGCGACAATTGGAGAGGACATCAGGTACATGCCATCCCATAGTACATGTCAAATAAGCTTCATCTTGGACAGGATTGCAAAAACCGAATCGGATCCACCAATAATGTAGAACTACAGGCCACAATGGAGAAAGCAGGGACAGCTTAGAGATAAAAGAAGCCCAATGGCAGGCCAAAATAACCCAGAAGGAAAGTGCAGCAATTGCATATGAAATTTCATGGGCTGTGTCTTCTAAGCTATTCAATCTTCGTCCGATACAAGGAATGAACAAGGTGGCAACGGTACCAAGCATTGCTCAAGCGCCAGGATGATTGTACACAGGATTGTTATGTGGGAAAACAACTCCAGTTTGGACGGATAGCGTTATTGGAAGTGAGCATTATAGATAGCTACGACATTGTAAACTAGATAAGAAGATACAATTTGCGCTGTGGCTGTGGCTGTCAATGTCGGGGAGCAAAAGCATGATAGGACATACGTAGTCTCAGGTACGGCAATCAGTTCGAGCCTGAGGTCATGTCCACTATACTAGCACAGCCTGATTCCTGATACTGTGCATTTCAGGAAAGAAAACCGAAAGACTGATATAAATCACTCATATTGACACTGCCTGCCACCTCATCTGGCCCGTGTTTTCCTACATTCGTTCCTGCTCTACTTGCTTAGGTCAATGCATCACTGTAAGCTCCTACTTTCAGTCCACTCAGTTCTTTGTATTCAAGAGGATGGACTCAGAAATATGGACTCAACTGGGCTGTTTACAAAATCAACATTATCGTCGTGCGGGGTCGTGACAGGAATACTGGCAAAGATACCGAAAAATGCTAGTACCCTCTGAGCACTAATGCAAGTTCACTGCGCCGCAGGATTGCACGTCCTCATGGCGGTGGTAGGAACCAGGGGTTATAAAAGTCCCGTCACCGGAAAGCAGCGGCCCTTTTTTTTTTTTTTCTCTTTTATTCATTTGATAAGTTATATATAACGTATTCCACGGGCGAGCGGTGCACACGGGCGAGCGGCGCGCTTTGTATTCCCATATAAATGTGCAACTCCATTTACTGATGTGATGGTTAGCGGGCAGCTCAAAAGGGCTACTTTGGCGGCCATTTTAGGAGTCTCTTCTAACCAAGACCTGCCTTGGCATCATATGTGTATATTCCCACGGCCACAGGCTTTCCCTCCATACCAGGCCCCAGTTTCACGTCCCTGGTTACTAGTTTTGAATGTCTGTTACTCTTTGTTTAACATCACCTGTAGAGAGAAGCCAAAAATCGCTTCCCTTCAATCATGATGGAAACTCATGCCTCTTCAGATCCGATCGACATGGAACTCCACATTGAATGCGATGCGGTATATTACGCATCCCAACCAGATACTACTCTCTAATCTCGTCTCTATCAACCTAAATCTCACTAGATCCAGGGATCTGAGTGAATCAACCAACAACTCACTGGCCATGACCATAAAATGAATCGACCCTACTCCTCCTCCTACTCCTATATCTCCTCCAGCATGAACTCTCACCCCAAACAATTCCCATTCTCGCAAGAACCGAGTTCAAACCACCCCGTACAGAGAGATACTATGAATCACATTAATCCCAACGGATCTTCCATCCCCCCGTTGATAATCCCCACTGGAAACCTCACCATAACAATCCCATCCTCCCCCAAATACTCCGGTCTCGCCCACAACGCCACGCCACGCCACGAGAACGTCTCGACATGATTATACAGATGAAAGACCGCATCAAACGGTACGCGCCATTTCCACCAGATCGAATCCTCTTCCTCATTAATCTCTGCCGTCCCGGGGATCCCAACCCATTCCTCCTCCGCCTCGCGCTGCAGCTGCTCCCATTCGGACTTGGTCTCGTACCGATGTATCACCACCGTGTTATCGGTCACGGACCGTTCGTCCAGGACAGCGACCCACTTCGAGGAAAGACTGATTGATCGTTCGCGCTCGAGATCGCTGATCCGTTGGCGCGTGTATCGCCGGAGTTCGGTGTCGGGCGTGTTGAGGAATCCGGTTGAGAATGGGTTAATTGGGGGGTTGGAGTTGAAGTTGTCCAGGGTTGTTTGGTCGGGGGTGCGTACGAGACTGAAGATGTTTCGCCCGTGTTCCGGGATACTGCTGTCTTGCATGAGGCGGTTGATTACCTGCTCCGCTCTTGTTAGTGGCGATGGTGGGATGGGAAGGCGGTGGAGGAGTTCACACTGAGGCTGGCACCGGGGCGGTGCAGAAGAGAAGGATTCGGGACATGGTGGTTCTCGTTTAGTGCTGGGTAAGTGTAGGGTATAGGGAGGAGTGGGATGGACAGAGCTGAGAAATTGGCGGCGGTTGGGGGGGTTTTACGGTTGCTGAAGTACTTTCGGGTAGAGTGTCACTCGGGGGCGGGGCGGGGTGAGGCCATCAAGGCCTCAACCTCCGGGGTGTTGGGGGGTAGATGCGGCCTCTGACCCTGCCCCTAGACCCCGGTGGGTTGGGGCAGGTTTCGCCCCAAAACCCCCGAACCAAAGTCACTATATTATATTAAGCAACTAGAGACTGCACTATTCCAACCATGGTTAGTTCAGCAATCTTATATAGAAAAGGGTCTACTCCCTACTCTAAAATCCATGTATTTTTTTGTATTCTTTGTCATTTAGTATGGGGTCGGAGGGTGTATATATCATTCATCATATATATACCTGATTCCAACGGCACGATCCTGGTTCTTCTGGCTGCCCAGTCACCGGGAGGTGAAATGTCAGGCGCTTTTACTTTAGCTTCATTGAGCCTCACGAGGCGTATCCGGGATTTCTAGGCAGATTCTACCGAGACATCAAGCAGATAGACACTTCAGGAACAATGTATAAATTGGGGGATGTATCACCACCTTCTGATGTCAACCTATAGAACACTACAATCAGCTTTTATTTCGTACCCTTCGTCGCTTCTTCTTATTCTTTATATCTTTTTATCATTTGACCGCCTATTATATAACGATCATCATGAAAATCCCTCAGATCCTAGCCGCCTTCCTCTTGACGGTTGGCTCCCAGCATGCCCAGGCAGCTCCGGTCAATGATAAAGAAGTGCAAGATCTAGAGACAAGGAGCACCAACACCGGAAACAATGCCGCAGGTGGGAATGCCGCCAGTAATCCGATCGAGGTGAGATAAATATCTCCTATGACTCGGCTGTCACCTTTGATGCGGATTGCTGGGCCATGTTATGCAAAGGAAAGCCCCATGTTTTGTACGTGGTGCACACTGACCCATGCTGAAGCATCTACAAAACTGCTGTTATCCTCACCTTCTTTATCTCCTACTCCAGGCTTCCTTTTTCGTGTTAGAGATCACATTTAGAAGCTTCCGTGGCATACTCTTGTCACGGTCTCAGAATAGAAGATAATAATGAATCGATGTTCCTATCTTAACTAGTGTAGCCATCGACGAGAATATCGAATCTGGGAAAGAAAAAGAAGAGGAAATCATCCCGTCGACAGAGAGCTATAAACAGTATGTGTGCTTGGAAAAGGGGTTAGGCCTGTGTTTGTTGCAGGTGGCTATCTGGTAGCGTTTGCACGCTTAAGCTGCAAGGCTAGGGCTATCCTTGTCTGTTTGCATGGTGGCGTTGTTAGCTCCATTGATGCCGTTTGCTAGTCTTGGCGTCGATACAACGTCAGGCCGTCACACACGGCGCTCTACTAGGATGATGGAACTTCCAACTCATAGGTTCTACCTAGGTAGCTATCGACGAGAATAATCAACAAAGCAAACAACTGTTAGCACCTGATGATCACGTGCTTCTTTCACCGCCCTCGTTTGGCCTAATTAGGTAGTTGGCCGGTCTGTTCGACCGACCACCCAATCAACTACTCTTTCCCATATACTTTCAACAACTGCATCTCACGTGATAGCCAACCAACGTGACCAGGCCGTCACAGATTTCCTTGAAAATTTGCTTCAATGATCTGATTTCCAATGTTGTTGAAGAACTCTTCATATGTCCGATCAAGATGGCTCCTTCCAACTGTTTTTGTTTTGCACGAACCTTAAGTTATGCATGATCGTGTCGTATTCAGTATGCTCTGGAGTGCCTCTGGAGAGACTGATTTTGCCATATTTGGCAATAATGCCTTTGCATGATCTATCCCATTGGTGTTCAAGTTCAAGAATTTCCGGATTTTTCCTGATGGAATTCTTCTGTTCATTGTTCAAGTGTTGTGGCGCGGAGGGATAATGAGTCAAGCCAGAGTTGCTTAAGAGTTTAAGAAGTGCATTTCTAGAGGGAGTCTCAAGAAATAGATTGTGTATCCACATCGACAATCTGACTTACATAAAACCAGAAAACATCACCTTGGGTTTGCCCCATGATGTGGTTCCGTCTGTGGTCCGTAGTATTAGCTATCAGACAATGAGTTACTTCCGAGCATGTTGGTGGACTGAAACTTACAGCCCATCCTTGCTGCAGCACCTTTGCGATACCTGTACAATGAACCAAGGTTTTTGAGACCTGCCAGCCTGCACACACGTTTCTCATCCTCTGCTGCTTGGGCATATGTCAAAGCCCTTGTTGGATGCGTTACCCAGTTTCCTTATCATCCCATCGTTTTGATTGGGCCAAAGGAAGAGAAGAGGAAGAATTCTAGGAACGTTGCTTGAAAAGACAAATGAAACGTACATTAAAATCATTTTTAAGGAGCTATTTATCTGGTGTTCAAGCCATGATGGAAGCGCTTTCCAAAATGAAACTATAGATAAATTGGGTGTAAATGTTGCTGGCAAGTGTATTTGCGCTTTACCTGTTTAGGAAATTTACCTGTGGCCGCTTTAAAGCGGCCACGCCAGGACGGAAATGCCACGAAATGTACCCTAAAGGCCACGACGTTTTGTGGCCTTTCCGGCGTCACCCAGAGTTACTCCGTACTCATACTCCATAAGTGACCGTGTACCACGTAGGAGTACAAAACAATAGCATATTCCAAGAATCAAATCGTACTGCCCTGTAATAAGGAGTCTCTGTCAACCATGCGCAGGAATGCCAGGCATGTGCACATTTGTTAGATCTACCACACGCATTCTCCGAAAAGGTTTTCCACACTCCACATGGACTGGTGGAGCAGTGAGCGTCAGGGGCACGGGCAATGAAAGGTGAAACTGTCGATGTTTAGCGTCGACCTCGATGTCAGTGTAAGACAGAGACAGTCTCTCTTTGATTGTGTTGATTCAGTAGGGAAGTCGCCCTTCCGAAGGTCTCACAACCGCCGGCTTCGAGGTTAACACAGGACAATAGAGTACTCTGTAGAGTGCCCCGGGCAAACCGATATTACTAGTTCTCCATCACCCGCAGTATCCCCGGTGTGTGACCCACGAATCAAAGACCGGGGAAAACGAGTCTAACTTGAGCCACTTTCGATAGAGTATGCAAAAGGTATGCAATAGTAGTAGTATTTGACCGTATACCACATAGCTAGTGGAAGAGTTTGGTTCAGTGAAAAAGACAGAAAAGAACCGTGGAAAGCAAGAGTGGCAACCTGAGGCATCACTTTCGGTCGCACTTCTGTCAATCTCAATCTCACCTCTCCCTCTCTCATCTTCACTCTCTTCACTGTCTCTCTCTCTTCTCTCTTAACTACTAATTCATTCCTTATATCATTCCTTTTTACTCCAACCGCTGGCTTCGGTCGAGTTCCCAACGGCGGCTATTTCCCCCAGTATCGCCCCGGCATGTCAATGCCGTCACTTTGAATCCGACTGTGTCGCTCCTCTCTCTCGTTGATTAGTTCTCGACTCAACTGTCATTCTTTCTCTTCTCTATTTCTTTTTTTTTTCCAAAGCGTCGCCATGCTGTTCAAACCCGCGACGCCCCTTACTATTCTCCTGCTCATCGCCTTTGCCCTTCTGGTGCTGTCGGTCCTTTCGACTCCCATTGTTAAACAGATTCCCTTGGCGTCGTTTGACAATGTCGACTACGGCGTCTTTGGTTACTGCAAGGATGGTGTATGTACGGATATTCATATTGGATACACCAGCAATGATATCTCCAATACCGGCAGCAGTGACTTTAACCTTCCGTCCGGTACTCGAAGGTCGCTCTCGTCCATTTTGATCGTTCACCCCGTCGCCGCCTTCCTCACCCTGATCTGTCTGTGTCTAGCAGCTGCCGCTCATTTCCATGGCCCGTCGCATTCGCCCCGGTACTTATTGGCTTTGCTCATCCTCCTGCTGCCCACGCTCCTCGTCAGTCTTCTCGCTTTCCTCGTCGACATCTTGCTCTTTGTCCCGCATTTGCATTGGGGCGGGTGGATTGTGCTGGTCGCAACCGTCATTCTTGTCGCTTGTGGTGTGGTGACATGTGCCATGCGTCGTACCCTGGTCAGTCGGAAGGCAAGGAAGAGGCGCATCGCAGAAAATGCCGAAATGAGCGGCGAGAACTACTATAACCGCCAGAATGCGGCCGCTGCGGCACTCGATACCAAACCGGAGATGAATGACGATACAAAGGAAGCATATGTGACCGGTGCGCCTACGGCTGATGGTCCGACGTTTGCGACTTTCCGTACCAACACCCGCGAGAGCGACGATGACCAGACTCCGCTCAATTCCCGAACGCCTGCACTTGCCAACGACTACCCGCTCCCTGACCAGCCCCCGCGCAATGGAATGCCCTACAGCGCCACCCGTGATGAAGTCGGTAACCCTCTGCCTCCGTCTGGTCCGTACGCTGCTGCTGCTGGCCGAGGACGACCTGCTGATCCTCGAATGAACGGTGGTCCACCGCCTGGATTTGGTTCGCGCGGACGAGGTGGCTATCCCCCAAGGGGCGGTTATGGTCGCGGAGGTTACGGCCCACCTCGAGGAAGAGGCGGTCCCATGGGTCCTATGCGCGGTGGTCCAGCTATGAGAGGACGAGGTGGTTATCGCGGTCCGCCGCCCGTTGATTACGGCTACGAGGCTTACGGAGCCGTACCACGAACTCATCCTACCCCTCCTCCAGCGGAGTACCGTGGAACCTCGCCTGTTTATCGACAACCTTCCCCAGGTCCGATTGGTATGGCTTTGTCGGCGGACGGAGGCCCCGTTGGTCAAGCCATTGAGATGACACCGCAACCGAGACGCTCGCCGGGGCCTGATCAAGTCCATGCATTGTCCGTTGATGGGTATCCAGAGCCTACGAGTCCTTCTAGTTTCTATAGCAGGACACCGTAAGCGAAGTTACCCGCCCCTGCCTGTTTTATTGTGTGCTAATAGATCACAGATCCACCTACGTTCCACCACGCGCAGGCTGGACTCAACCCGATAACCGCCTTGGCCCGTCACCGTCCCCGGTTCACGAGCATGCCATTCCCGAGACACTCCGCCCAGCCCAGTCACCTGTCCACGCATCCGGAGCGTCCAATGACGTACAACATGCCCGTAACAATTCGACAGATTACTATGAAGATATGGATCCACACTTTGCAGACAGTCAACCGGCAGTGTCTGCACCCCCGGTCGCAGCACTGCCGTCTGCACTGATGCCAGGGCCTGCTGGTGAGCCTAAACCGGTTGAAGATATCCCTGAGGCACCCGGCTCACCTACTGCTAGCGAAATAAGTCACTTTACTTCTATTTCACAGCGACCTGTGAACCCGCGGTGGCAACCTCCTATGCAGCCAGCCCAGCAGCGCACCAACATGTTGTTGGAAGGCAACCCAGATTTTGATCTGAGCGCTGGTCGACGGCGAGGAGGTGCCGGCCCGGGAGGTCGGATGCCCACTTTGTCTACGCTTCGGGAGGTTACACGATACCCAGTTTCTTGATTTCACGTTCTTTATGATATATCCTCTATTACCTTTCAAAGGCGGATTTGGCCGGGAGTTTGGAGTCGGAGACAGTTCTTTCACTTGTCTATTTCTTTTCTTTGTTGGGTCAGGAACCATGGAAACCGGGTCAGGGACCATGGTGTGTACAGGTTACTACATTACAGATTTGGATATTAGTTGCACAGATTTGTGTCTCTTTCTCTAAACTTCAATTCCTGGAATTGTGTAGACCGATCGACGAGCTGCAGCAGCCAAGGTATGCAATGGTAATTGTATTCGGGCGAGACTGATTGATAAGAAGACCATTTGGAACACGATCTGCACTATGGTAAGCCATCCCGAGGTCTCCGTGGAGTCACCCATAGCATTCAGAACTCGTACCGGGAAAAATCCTCTTAGTCCCGCGGGATCTCAGTCTCTGATTTGCTTATTATCAATAACATCCACCCCGAAACATGCTCAGCTGGGTCTATATCGGCCGACTGTCTGTCCGGCATCGGATACGAGTAACCCCAGTCATCCCACCTGTCAATCATCAACTTGAATATACTATACCGTACAGAGTAATATCCAATACTCTGGTCTGACGGGAATGGACTGTTCGACTTATTAACGCCCAGGCAGTGACGTCACTGTTGAAAAAGAGATCATCCAGTCACTGTGCCTGGATGGATGCTGTACTCGGATACTCTCAGGAACAGGTTTCTCGAGAACTCCGTACGTGGGATGATCGCTGGCTATGCGAAGAGGATGGGTGAGTTGTCGGGTCATTTCCGGGTCGTACGCTGCCCAGCTCTGACGCATATATAAATGCTGTCGTCCTGCCAGGTACACCCCAGAACAAGCAAGTTACCGACAGCCCAACTGGCAATAACCCAAAATGCTCCAAAAACACCACCTCCTTCCCCTCCTGGGTCTGTCCCATCATGCCCTCGCACTCCCCAAATTCCCCTCCTCCGCCTCCCTCCCCAGCATCTCATTGTCCGGCCCCCCCGTCGTCTCCCATCCAGCCTCCCTCCCGCACACCCCCTACCACAGCACGCCCACAACAACTGGTGCCTTGAGCGCTTCGTCGGTCCTAAAATCCTCAATCACGCCGGGGGCTACTGATTACCCGAGTGATGGGGAGTTGCATGACGCTGAGCCCGCGCCGTATGTTCCTGCTGGAGGTGTCGGGACGAGTGGGGAGGAGCCGGTTTATAATGCAAAGAGTGATTTTGATTTTGAGAGTTTGGTATGCTCCTGTATTCCGATTGCGTTGCAATACATTCTGAAGATGTGTTAATGATGCGAAGGCCCTGGCAACATACCAAGAATATATCGAACTTGACCTCTTCCACGACGGCCTTGCGCGCTTTTCCGTCGAAGACTTCGAGGACGCCGGATTAACCGCCGAAGACCGCTTCTTGATCGAATTCATGGCCGACCAGGAAGTCGGCCACGCAACTATGCTAACCAACATCCTCGGCCCTGACGCCGCGCCAAAACAATGCACCTACAATTACCCCTACACCACTGTCTGGGAGTTCCTCGATTTCTCCCAAAAACTCACTCGCTTTGGTGAATCTGGTGTGTACGGGTTCCTTGGCCACCTTGACTCGAGAGAAGCAGCCACGCTGCTCACGCAAAGTATCACCACCGAGGCAAGACAGCAGATGGTCTTCCGACAATTCGAAGGGCTCTTCCCCATGCCCGTCTGGTTCGAAGTCGGCATTCCACAATCCTGGGCTTGGACGCTTCTAGCACCGTACATTTCCTCCTGCCCCGAGGGCCAAACCCGTCTGGCGTGGCAGAATTTCCCAGCTCTGACGATTGACAACCAGCCAAATCCCAGCAGAATCGATGGTAGCAAGGCATTTAACGAGGCATTGGAGCCGGGAATGAACACACTCCAGCAAGTCACCGGTGACGAGTCCTGCCTTGGATCTGACACGCAGGGCGAGAACTGCAGTCCGGCGATCACGCATAACAGGACGAACCCCCTCTCCTACCCCGGCCGCGAAGTCTACCTCTCCTGGGAAATGCCCGGCAAACCGGTCGGCCCCAACAACTCCTACATCACCAGTACTCAGGCTTCCGAACCAAAATACGTCGCCTGGGCTACACAGCTCAACGTAACATACTCGCCACTTGAGGTTTTGAACAAGACGGCCGGGAAGACGGTGCAGCCAGACTTGTCGACGTACCAGGGTGATCCAGCCATTAACGGGACTATGTTTTTGGCTGTTGTTGATGAGGATGTCTATGTGACGCCGTTTAATTTTAGTAGTATAAATGAGCATGTTGTGGCGGGTCCGGCGTTGTATCAGGCTGGTTAAGGCATTAGAGGCATCTGTGTATAGTACTGGATACTCAATGCACGTTGGTATATAATGAAAGCTCCAATGTTGCACATAGAATGTGAGGACCTGTGAAAATGATGCTGAAAATGACCACTTCTTCTGAGACCACTTACGGCTGCATTTCCACCAACATGAATGGCAACTGTCAGGGTCATGGTAACATACAAGATATTTTGAGCGACGTCCAGATAAAGTTTGTTTGTGGGGGCTTGGCCGGCGCTGAAGCTCAATCCGTGAGCACAATAATTGAAGTTGTGGAGAATAAGGTGTGCACTGAAGCCAGCACTGTTCATCCACTGCCATTCTGCAAGACCATAGTTGAGTTCATTAAGGGCACTGCTGCGGGCTTCACCTAGGTCAATGAGTTTTGCCCTAATTTCCTAAGTCTCTTCGTGGGGTGCAAGGGCAGTGATGCAAATGTCTATGCAGAGAACAAGAAAATAGAGATGACTGCATTCAACACTCCGAAAGATTACAACTGCGACAATCCCAAAAAAAATTTATTGAGACAACTGTGGACTGAATATTTTGTACATGCATGTCAGTGTTACTTCCCCCCCACATGCATTGCTTGTGTGTAGCCTAGGCTACAGTGTCACATATGCAAGCATCTGCAGGTTACAGGTCAACTAGTTAAGAGCGTGTGAAATTGTGCCTTTGCCGTAGTAATACGTCAATACAGAATTTTACACGTTTTGGCCACAACTCGCTTTCAGTCCGCCGTTGGCTCTGTGAGAATTGACTGTGTGGATCTATCTGGCTTAAGTACAGCTGAGCGGACGGGACGCCCTGTTTTCCACACCCTATGGTCGTATGTACTGGACATTTTTCTGCCATGAAAAATATCAAGATGCCTAACTCTGCGTCGGTTAGAGGAGCAAAGCCTCGCCCAACATCGCGCAGTGCTGTGCAAAATTGATCATCTGAAAACCCTTATGGCCTGCTAGGATGCTACAACCACTTGGACAAACTAGGCAACTTGGACTCACTAGGCTGTGCGTTTCGATGGATCGCATAGACCATAGAGACTACCTGTGTGTATTTTTCACATGGAAATGTGGTCAAGAAATAAATGGAGAGAATATATTTGCTTCACCAACTGTTCCATTATTAATGGTGCAGTAGTCTTTGCCTGTCATTAACCATTTCAGTCCATGTCAAGTCAGTCCAGAGCACCTATGACTTTAGATGTAAAAGGACACCTGCTTTTTCTGTCTCTGCAGCCAGCTTTTCACATTGCTCCTTGTACAGACTATCTGCATCTCTAGGGCAGGACAGGTAAACTTTTTCAAGGGCAGGTACCTGATTGTCTTTCCTAGCAGCAAGGTCACAGAACAAGGCGTCAAGAGCCTTCTCATGGTGGCTTTTCCGTGCGACACTAGGGAAAGCTTAGAGACCAAAGCTGGTATAAGATTGCTGAAAAGCAGTTCATGGCTTGCCAATGCAGCAGATGTAAGATTGCACATTGCAGCTTCAAGTGGAAGTTCAAGCTTTTGCAGATTCTGAAAGCCACGCATCGATACCTTTCCAGGAATGATTGACCCATGTAGTTCACCAATGCAGATGGATAGCTCCTCCAGATGGCTCCCAACCTCATTCTCAATGGCCATAATAAACTGGCAGAGATCCCAGTCTTGAAAGTCAACATTTCCTCCTGCCTTATGCGAGTATGTCAATATTCTGAGGTGTGGTATGTTTTTAAGAAAGTCCACAATAGCAGCCCCATCAACAGAAGTATGAGAAATATCAATCACTTCAACAGCTGCTTCAAAGCCACTATCCAGAAACTTGGACACAATACTCCTGTGACCATTCACACCCACACATTTAAGGCTGTAGAAAGACTGGACGTGTGGCAGTGCCAGGAACAGAATTGCCCAGGATATATTGAATCTTAGCTCACTTGTGCGCCTGACAGGTGCTTCAAATTCGCTGACTTGGGCGATACTAGGTCTTTCATAAGGGAGACAGGGATGCCTAGCTTTATGGATAACAGCATTGAGGAGCTTGTCAGCTGCAGCAATTGGTTTACACCATCTAGGTAGCTTGAATGTCTTGAGGTTAGGTAGGAGTGTCAAAGCAAAAGCTGCAGCATGTTGGGAGTAACAACCAGAATCAAGATCCTCTTCAATTGCAGCCTAATATGTCCTCCAGTCAACACCTGCTTCCTTCAGGTAGGAAGAATTGGTAAGTAGTTCAATCACAGCTCCACCATGGTCGACATTTGTTGCGATTCCACGGTATTTTCCCTGGGTGAATAGACTGTCATTCTCAAAGTCTGCCTCTTGAATGTAATGGGCTATAACCGCTCGACAGCAATGAGTGCAATCAAGTTGAACGCTGAGCAGGCTGTGTAGGCAGGGGTATTGGTGACCAAGTGGAGTCCACTTTTGACTACTTGATCTGTCTTGTAGTACAAAGTTCCGAAAATGAAAGCGCAATTTATTGTGATGCTCAATGAATGGTGCACAGAGTGTATAGATATGTTTAGAAGTCAATGCCAGGCCCTCAAACCCCTCTGGCAAGGTATGCGCAATGATATTTTCCAGAAGTTCATTTGGCAGGCATCCGAATGCCATTGTGATGTTTTTGGGAAAGAAAATGCCAGTCAGCCAAAAGTAGATTGGTGGTGTGTGTATAGAGTACGGAGTGTCCATTTATTTTAACGTCGGGGGCGGTGCCCAAGGCTTTCCACGGAAAGATCATGGTCCCGGCGCGGGACGCAGGCTGTTAGAGCTCTCTAGCTGCGTCTTTTGCCGTTTGCCTTATCGATCCTACTTACTGCTTCGGCAGCGCCCACGACGAAACCACCTCAACATCTCAAAGACATAACAGAGCACCTTGACAGGCCCTCTGCTGATGGGTCTGCAGGAATCGGAATCGAGTTCGAGAGTCCATTCTTCTATTTTGTCAATGACCAATGTAACTTGGATGACATGAATGCAGCAAAGAAACATCTTGTTGGAGGGCACAAGGGCACAAACTGGATGTTGACAGCAGACACTGGCAGCAATGCCAGAAAACTGTTTGCAGAGTACATTTTGGATGGCCAAAAAGATCAAGCTTGGTAAAGGAGAAGCTGCAAAGGCTGCTAAAGCAGCAGTGGATGATCTGGTAAGTGCAGCAACAGCTCATATTCACACCTATTGTAGTAACATTGCGTCAGATTGAATGGAAGCCATGGACTGGGGAGTGGCCAGTTCACCTTAACATCGACAAAAACAAGTGCAATCCATGGAATATTGATGGCCTGAGCAAGAGGAGTAAGCCAGAGGACTTAGACTGGCAGCCACAAGTCACTGCGCCAATGCCCCTTGAGGGACTTTATGAGATTATGAAAGGCCATGCCACAGGCACCGGAGATTTGCACATCCTTGATGGGATGCTTACTGGAAAGAACTATTTCACTCTGGTTACAAAGGAATTCTTCCAATCAAACCCAAACTACATTGGAAAAGATGATGCTACTGATGATGTGCTTGCATTCACCTCTCTGGTCTTATTGTACGCCAAAGCCGCAAGTGATGGTCTGAAGGCAGATGAGAGCCCTAAGCTGCGTACTACATTCATGCCCAGAACCGATTTCAACACTCTCTTCAAACAAGTTGAGCCAAAGCTTCCTGGTAATGACCTTTTCTCTCTCTTCAACATTCTCGCCTGCTACAAGACAAACAACAAAGGCCAGGTTTTGTAAGTACCCCAACAACATCTAAGTTCTACTTGTTCTGCTTGTCTAACTGAAAATGTGCAGGATTGATACGGCCTTTTGCTCTGGGAAGGTATCAGACCCAAAGCCCAATAACAAATTTGGCGGCCTGGAATTCAAAAATCCCGCTGCCACCCCTCATGCAACTATGAACATCAAATCCTGGATTGAAGGAATTGGCAAATCATCTGGCTCTACCGACATGCTGTCTACATTTGGCAAATCTATTGATGGTTCCATTGGAGGCCTTGGGTCTAAAATGGAGTCTATGTTGGGTGCAAAGCGCTAGGTACCTTTGTTTGAATTCTGGGGTCTTGATACAGTCCAGACAAAACAATTCAAATCGTGGACAAACAAGGTTGACTTCACTATTCAAGATATCCACAAGAGGCACAAGGATGCGCCTTAATTGAAGAAGGCGACATGGTGGCAGGGACTTCACTTTTTGATGACCTGGGCTTGTTTTTGTATCTGTTGTTGGGACGGATTGTAGCATCTACCCGGGCCTCATTCACCGGAACGATGCTAGTGCAAACATGTTATAGAGTGACCCGATCGCACATCCGTTATTTCGTTATTCAATGGAGTTACCTCCAGCTTAAAGTTGTTGCCAGTTTGTTTAACCATTCAGTGTTATTGCGGGATCTTGGTGACCCTGGGGCTTTGAAACAGATCATGTATCTAATTTTGGCGATGCTAATGCTGGCCACTTGCATGCATTGAGTGGCCAGTGTGTTAGGGGCAGTATGAGCGTCATTGTCTTAAGAATGGGCGTGGGAGCGTTCGGTCCTAAGTTGACTTGTCCAGTTGCTGGTTGTTCATTACATCCCAAATCATCCACAAGTTCTGAGACGACCGTCCGGCATTGGATGAGCACTAATATATTTTCTCAAGGTGTGGCTGAGCGGACTGGAATCCTCTAAGACTGGGCTGCTACCTGCACCAGTCCTGGTATTTGTGCTCCAGCGCCTTTTTATGGCGTTGGACTATCTGCATACAGAATGCCAGATCATACATGCTGGTAAGTACTCCGATTTTATCTTACACTGCTTCAATTACTTGAGGATTCTATCAGATATCAAGGCCGATAACATCATGCTCGGCATCGCCGATGATTCGGTTTTTAGCGACTTTGTGAAGGAGCTTCAAAACCCTTGTCCGAGGAAGAAGCTAGATGGAGGAACTATCTACGTGTCCCAAGAACTCAAAATGCCCAGGGAATGGGGCGCCCCCGTCCTATGCGACTTTGGCTCTGCGATGCTCGGTGGCAAAGGCCACCTAGAAGACATCCAACTCAATATCTGTCGAGCACCGGAGGTGATTCTGGAAGCCCCATGGACGTACAGCGTCGATATATGGAATGTGGGCTGTATGGTTAGATAAACAGACTGCTATTGCTAGTGCGAAATTTTTTAATGCTCGCGTCACAGACTTGGGACATTTTTGAAGGCGACTCCTTGTTCACCGGCCAAGACCCAGAATTTCAGACCTACCGAAGTCGAGCGCACGTCGCTGAAATGATAAGTCTGCTTCTATGGAGGGGTGCAATACTCTATAGCCACTCATACCCAGTGCGAAAGCCCCCGGTCCAAGCGTTGGCATCATCAATCTGATGGTCAATTGTGGCCATGTCTTTGTCTCTGGTCAAATTATCTAGATTAAGCTCGGGTGCAGTTCCAGTCTGCTTCTGGGATCGATCTGGGCCGAAGGAGCTTGCTCAATGCTCCCAGGAACACAGCCGACTATCCTGTGAGCTAGGCTGATATCCACAGGAGATTGGAAAGACATCGATACAACTTTTGCTTTCTATTTCCACTTGTGCCCTTATTGTCACAGTTTCAGTCTAGTAGATAAAACGAGATGGTGTTATTCTCAATCTTAACTAGGTAGTCACAAGACGAGAATCGACCCCGAAGAGAAAAGAGAACAAAAAGCCACAGGGGTAATACAAAGGAAACCAGGTGAATCCATTTGATTGCTTGATAGTCGAGACGTTGGCTGCAGCTAACAAAGATACCACAATAAAAGACAGACGCAAGTAAGCAGTGTAATAGCAATATCATCCCTGCTGATTCTCAATCGCGTAGATGCACAGACATCATAAGAGCTTGCTGATGGTTATACAACTGCAATTTAGAATAATTATTGGCGAACACAGCATGCCATAGCCTAGCTTCAGAGAACTCTATCAAGTTGTTAGTGGAATAAACTATGGTTACTAAATTAAATATGGAGTAAGAACACACCTTTGGTTGGTAAAGAAGGCGCGCAGTCGATTATGATCCAATCCTTGACCATTTTCTCCTTCAGCCAGGGATGATATTTTCCACCGTCCTTGAATCGAGAGATATGTTCATTGACTTCAATATGATCTCTCAACAATTCAATAGCCCATTTCTTTTCTGGGATATAGAAATCCACTCGACCATCCTTGGTTCTTGACCATTCAGTGGATATCGGTACACCTCGCCCTGCTGTATGGACAAATCCCCTGTAGAATTCAGCTTGATACTGGGCTTCCATAGGTCTGGGTTGTGATGCGGTTGACATTTTTTTGCCCTCAACCGAGTGCCTTAAGTTCATGATGGAGAATTTGCTGAGAATCTCTTTGCATACTTTCTGTAACGAGTCAAATCTGGCAGGCAGGGGTTTTGACATTGTGCCAATCGAATATTCAATGTACCTAATATGGTCAGTTCAGAACAACAATAGGGGCATATGAGAAGAATTACTTTTCATGTAAGCGCGATGGCAGAACTGCAATATTTTCACCATCTAGAGCTACCCTGTGAATCCAACCATTCTCATAATAGAATTTGATGTCTGCATCATTGAGATCAAATGGAATATTTCCATCCTCTGTAATTGTGTTCAATATGTTTGAAATCCCACTTGTGAATCTCTCTTTAACTGGAAAAGAGCGATCAACTGACTCTTTGCTAAGTTTTTGAAAGACTGTGGCGGTATCCTCCAGGAACCAGATGACATGATCTTCTGTGAGGGTCCTAATATGCCTATGCTTGATGTCATGGCGATAGACCTAAAACTGTTAGCTTCTTTGCTCAGATAAAACTTCTCAGCATGTCCCAATATGGGGAAGTTTATAATGGAGGACGGTTTCGTGGTGAAACTGGTTTTGCATGGGGAAGTTTAAAAAAAAAAAAAAAAGAGGATATTTAGCACGCACCTGGAAAAGTACATTGACTATGGATTCCACCGCTCCTGGATGGCCGTTTGTCAATGTAAATATGTAGTCTTGGGCATCTTCATCAAAAGTGAACCTTTCTGAAAGTTTGTATGTAAGTAACCGTGAAACAACATCCTTGAACTCTTCTTTGTCATAGAATAGAGCAATATTTGGTGAGCGTGACTGGTTTTGCGGTGTCAATGAGATACGTTGTTCGTCAAAAAGGGTAACTGGAGTGAAGAATATTTGCTCTGGGCCTGTTCTCGGGCTGCCGTAAGAGCAGAAAAGACATAATCGAAAATTATATAAACAGGTAAGACTTCGTCTTTCTTTGATGATTGTGTTCCAGAGCGCAGTATCATTGTAGGTCACCTATGCCTCATCCACGAGAACCACGGTGTTTGATGTCAAAACCCAAGAGAGATCTTGTTCTGATTGCAATGAAGTCGTGGTGGAATTAATGATGGGCGCACCTTTCAGTCCTTCATTCCATTTTTCGACAAGCTCGATAAGACTGCCCCAAGGATTCTTGTAATGAAGTGTTTCCCATTTTTTGATCAAAGAAACCTTTCTTCCTTCTTTAAGATAGTAGTCTCTCAAAAGTTCCGAGAGACATGTTTTGCCACTAGCTGGAGTTCCACGCACATGGACTATGTTCACTTCATCCAGAATGGTCGCAAGTTTTGACACTGCGCGCTCTCGAGGGCATATCAATCGATTCTCTGTGATGGGATGTGTCCGAGGTATATTCGCTGTAATGTGTAATTGTTAACTATAAGCTGAAAAGATCATTAAGAATGAGTCTCACCACTTTGTGATTCAGAGCGCTTCCGCTTCCGTGTAGTGGTATCTCCGCTCACAGCAACAACAATATCCACATCTGAATCCTTGCTTTCGGGGAATAGTGATGTAATCATTCGGCGTGGATGTAGGAATTCACCATCACCAATCCTAAACTCTTCTTCATGATTGAGTTGCACCACAGGGCTGTAGAGAATAAGACTGCTGTAGTGAGGTGCAGTATCCTTGATTCTTTCTTTTATCTCTTCCCATATCTTCTTCATGAGCGTTTCAATATCGTCTTGGTCTGCAACTCACTCTATGGAGAATGGCCGCATAAGGTTGCCAGGGACAGCGCACCATAATTTGCGAGTACGCGGTCGAGACATCGTCAAAGATTGGATTGGGTTGAGCACCCAGCTAGTGATGGCGGCGGCCATTGAAAAGATAAGAACTAGAAATGCACCTGCCCGATGAGAACAAGGAGTGCACCTGCCTAATAAGAACTAGAAATACACCTGCCTGACAAACAATACTGTAAAAAGAGGGGTTGCTGACGGCCTTGTTCACACAGGCAGGCGATACGTGTCAGTTTTCCATCCGAAACTATTTCAAGTCAAGTCGGGGGAAAAAATTCGCAGGGAATAGGATGTAGTGAGATGAGAGATGACATTAGAGACGGTAAGGAAGACCTGTGGAATATATTACCACCGTGCTGTTGCCGCCAAGGAATGTGAGCATGTGATATTAGTGTGTTGATTGGTTGATTGATTATGTCATAAGCCGTCCCAGCGGCGGGTACATGTATGGTGTATGCTTGAGTTGAGACTCAGAATCCCGAGAATCCGGAGCTCCCCCGGCCCTCTTCGGCTACTATTTACCTGAAGACTTCAGTGCTTTGCCTGATTTATTTCCTCACTGTGTAGGGCTCCAAATTGCCAAAGGAGCCCAGACTATCAAAAGGTGCAAGCTAAAAGGAAGTCACGAGTTAACCAACACATCCTATTAGTATTGAATAAAATCGTGCTCGAAATCTCATCTTCGCCCCCTTCCTTGTCTGAATTGCATCCATCAACAACATTTATACAGTCGCACCCTATGTGCGGCTACCGAAGGAAGTGGCAAAGTGCTTGGAAGGGAATCATGATGAGGCTTGGGGCGAGGGGATTATTCGGGTTCTTAGGGTACATGGATTGGGTGACCTGCATGGTGAGAATGACTTTCCAAAGGGTGAGCCCACGGCTTGAAGTTGTTCATGTGAAGGGTAGGGGGAATATTTTAGGAAATGGGGATGTTTAGGGGTATATTATAACAGACAGGTGATTTGGAAAGTGTCACGGGCTCGGAATAGTAGATAATGACGAACTGATATTTCTATCTAAACTATTGTAGCCATCGACGAGAATATCGAATCTGAAGAGGAAAAGAAAAGAGGAGGAAAACCTATTTACAAAGAAGTCTTATACGGTTGGGTGTGGTCTCGCTAAGCAGCTGTTTGTCTTGATTGCTCTCGTAGCATTGTTTGCCATGTCGATGGTGTTTGTCAATAGAGGAGCTGAGCTGAGCCGTCACAGAAAGAGGGAAGAGGAGGGGTGTGGAAGCTGAAGGGGAGAGTGCAGGTTGTGGGAGAAATGAGTTGAGATGTTGCAACCTCTGCAGCCTTGATTGTCCTCTCTATACTTGCCCTCGGTCTGTCAAGTCCACCTTTCCACCTTTCTCATCAGCAGAAGCAACGAGGCAAATTTCTCTCGTCCCCACAATCTCATTTAAGACTACTAACGTATCTAGCTTCATCTACTAGTGGCACCTGGAGGCCGAGATCCGGTGCCCTGCGCCAATCGCATCTGGGTGTTGCAGCTCCGAGTCTCGCATGTCAAACACGCTGAAATAAAAAGGATGCGGAAATTTCGATATTGGCTGGTAAAAATGGCGAGGATACGTAAATGAATTGATCCTGGTGGGTCGAAAGACGGCTGTGGAGGGGGGAGGCGCAACCCGGTTCACAGCCAGACCTGGTAGCCAAATAACCAGAAATTTGCCTTTCCCACGTAGAATCTTGGGAGCCTGGCTGAAGAAGCAATCATGATATCTCGAGATAAGAGATCACAAGCAAGGTAGCTGAAGATCCACTTGTTTCTGTCACTCTTCTGCTTGTTTCCGTTTTCTCTCCGCCTCCAGGAAAAGTGATCTATAATCAGGGGAGTTGTTGCTAGCCATAGTCTGCAAAATAATGAAAAAGAGTATCGATTCTAACCTGGTCTGACAGGCGCACCATAAGTTCTTTTTGGTGCATTTGATAATGCTTGGTAATGCACTCCCCCTCTCTGAAAAGGAAAAAAAAAAAAAAAAAAAGGCAAAGAAGGTTTAGAGACTTGTGACTACACACTTAAGCTGCGAGTTGTGACGGCTCAATGCTCCAACGCCGCTTCGGTGGCTGATATCGACAAAGGCCGCCATCCAAGCGAGTAAACAAAGAAGCACTCTAGTGCGGCCACACAACTCATGGATAAAGGCCCTTTTTCTTGTAGATAGATTCCTCTTCTTCTTTCTCACCAGATTCGATATTCTCGTTGATGGCTACACTAGTTTGGATAGGAATAACATTTCGTCAGTATCTACTAGTCCTAGCCCGTGAAGAGGGACCGATTTCGTGCAACAACATTCCAGGATATCTCATTGCCCATACCCCTCCTATTGTCTGACAGTAGCTATTATACTCGGAGGTACACGAATATGCTCGAAAGTAAGGACACTAGCGTCCAAACTTGGGCGTAGAAAGCCATTCAGCCGTAGGAAAATGTGAAGGCTGCGATAGTCCTCAGAGAGAAAGCAGTCCTCAACTGCTCCCACTTCATGAATTGGAATCAGGCTCATTAGGTCTTGGTCAATGACGCAGAAACGGTAGGCTCGTGGAAAATTTGAGTGTGACAAGAGTTTCTGAACATGCTCATGCCATATTGAGCCCGGTTTGTCAATGCGGAGCATAACTATTGGTGGAGCATACATAGACCAACATAAAGCCTGGAAGCAAGTTAGATTCAACAATCTGAAAAGATAATTTGGCATGGTTGGGAACTACTTATGCTTGATCTTTCCTAACAACACAAGCGGGACAGCCTGGACCAAAGTGATATTTAGACACTGTCACGGACTCGGACTAGTAGATATAAGCGAAATAATATTCCTATCCAAACTAGTGTGGCCATCAACGAGAATATCGAATCTGGTGAGAAAGAAGAAGAGGAATCTATCTACAAGAAAAAGGGTTTTTATCCATGAGTTGTGTGGCCGCACTAAAGTGCTTCTTTGTTTACTCGCTTGGATGGCGGCCTTTGTCGATATCAGCCACCGAAGCGGCGTGAAGCGTTGAGCCGTCACACACATGGGTCAGCATGAGGGCAAGGAGTGGGATTGGGTGTAAGCCATAATCAGCCTTGGAAGTCTCTCAAGCTTGGAGTCAATACCTTTCCTTGATAAGGGAGACAGAATCAGCTCAAAATGCCAGTCAATATAAACGGGGCAAAGGAGACTGGAAGTGGAGGTGAGAGGAGGGCGCAGGCGCAATTTCTGAAAAAAAGAAAAGAAAAGAAAAAAAAAAGGAAGGAGCAAGTGGTGAGGTCTAAATTGCCAGGAATATGGATGAGTGCAGAATATGGGAGGGGGTTTGGGAAGGGAAAAAATTTTGGGAGGGGACGAGGTCGGAATAGGAAATTCACAGGTGCTCGTTTTACATTCCAAATTGAACATTTATGTGATGATATTACAATCTGCAGCGTATTATATATCAATTCATACACCATGGCCCAAACCAAATGGATATCTAAACTGAACTACTAATCTATATCAATCAATCTATCGGTGTATCTTATGTTGTCCAGTCTCTCCTTTCCGTGCACCATGGCGCCAAGTTTCAACATGTGCAACCGCAAGAAACATAACCAGATACATACCGATAAGAACAAATCGCCACTACAAGTTCAAATCGTTGCACACTGCGCAACACACCAGAGAACCCTAGCTTGATTTATATATCCCCGGAGCCGTGCTCGGTTCGTGGTTCTTTAATCGCTTCTTGCGGATCCCCTACGGTTGGATTTAGCCTTTTACATGGGGAATATCTACATCCACAACCATGCCTAAAACATGGAGATCATGTCTATCTTTCTCTTCGCAATTCACTCTTTCGTCCAGACTCAGATCTGTAATCACTCCAAAGTTCCAGTCGGAACATCCCGAGGAAGAAAGGGAATACGCCCTCCTCTCGGATCCCGAATCAGACTTCGACTCCGATTCTAACCATGTAGTCACCTGCACACACATCGAAGACCTCGACAGCCAATACACCAATATCCAAGACAACCCCGCTGTACGACTCGCGGGTGAATACCCACGTCCCCGGACACCACCCAAAGCAAAGACAAAAACAAAGACTACGACTAAGGCCGGGGTCGAGGTGGAGGTAAAAGAACGTTTTTTACGGTTCGGGATTGGGGGCGCGGGGAATGTGCAGAGGTTAGTAATATTATTCTGGATTACACGTGCCTGCATTGCATTTGCATGTGCTGCAGTGAGATTCGGAATTGTGTTGACTGGATTTGAATTGATGGATCAGGGTCCTCGTGCGAGACGGACGGTTAGTTCGGGTTATTTCGTAAACTCCACGGTGCCGGGCACAGTAATCATCACGACTATCATACTGTATGCTGCGTCGATGGCATTGCCACGGGATTTGTGTTGGATGTTAGGGTCTGCAGAACGCCGGAAGCAGCAATAGGTAGCCCTTAGCTTTAAGATGAATTAAGACGAGCATATTTTATCAAGCAGGAAGTAAAGAGCTTAAAATAAATGCGGAGACTGAGATCCCTTGCTACGTACCTTTTTGACGTACTAGGTGTGTTTGAACCTCCTTGCTAGGGCTCTGGTATGTGGATGGCGGTGAGGGAATATGGCTAAGCTGTTTAGGTCTGATTTGGGATGAGTATTGCTAACTTAAATTTGATCAAACAAGTAATATGCTTGTTTTGCTTCCTATTTATTTGACTTGTGCCGTTGTATAGCTAGAGGACTTCCGGCTACTGTCGGTGATCCTGCTCTATACACCGCAACCAAGACAATCTCCCTGTAAGCATGCAGACCATCCACAGACAATCACCCGCACGACAGCCATTCGCTGGAATTTGTCGCTCTTGCTTGACAGGCTCCCGCCGTCGTGTCTCTGTCAGGAATGCCACGAAGAATGGCTCGTGGATCTGGCCCACCGTAAGCCCCTTTCTAGCTAGGGCACTCATCCTTTTTTCTCTCTCCCTTTTTTCCAATTTCTTCACCCTCTCTCTTCTTTATCTTTATCTCTTTCTATCTCTGGATCTGACTTTGCTGGACTTCTGTTTGACAGTTTGTCTGCATGGTCCAGTTGGGTTTTGATCTATACCACCATCATTCATAGACATATTGAACTCGATGATTTGAGATAAATGAAGAACCTGGGTCTTGTTTGCTGGATTGCTTGAAGCCATAGTTAAAAATGACCTTTTCCGTCGCTTCCCTGCGCCTCTGCACATCAGTGCTAGGTCTGCTTCTATGTAGCAGCCATGTGCTTGCATCGGAGACAGGCCATCCCCACGACTGGACGATACACCATCCTCACGATCCGCACGAAGGACACGGCAAGACGAGTATCAAGTACTTCCCGCCGCTGGACTATGTCCCGCATCCTGTGTATGCCACCTTCTTTCCTTGTTTGTCTCTTCCCAGTTTAATGACTGCGTACTGACGGGAACAGCGGCATCCCATACACCGTACAAGACCACAGCAAGCGCCCCTGGGACACAAGTCCTAGCTCGCAAGACTCAGAAAGCCACCGGACGCTGATTGTGGCCGCTGGTGACGCGCAGTGTTCGTCGAGTGGACAGGGGTCGAATAAGTACTGGTACGAGGAGATCGAGCACAACGGAGAGTCGTCGTTCTTGCAGGGACAGTTCAAGGATCAATACACGGTGTTCCGGAATGTGGTCAAAGACTATGGGGCGGACAACACGGGGAGTGTGGATGCGGGTGCGGCGATTCAGGCTGCTATTGATGGTATGCCACAACTTCAAATTATATCGAAAGTTGACGAAAAGCTAATAAACGTACAGCGGGCCCGCAGAACGGCCCAAGCCGCAACTCCCACTCCATGGGCAGCACCGGCCAACCAGCCGTAATCTATCTCCCCGGTGGAACATATCTCCTAGATACTGGTCTACAGCTATACATCGGCACAGTAATCGTGGGAGACCCCAAGAACCCGCCCGTCCTCAAAGCGACGAACGACATCCGCTCAGACCACATTGTCTACTCCAAGGATCCGAACTTTGGTGGCACGATCAACTTCTATATCGGGATTAAGAACGTGGTTATTGACTCGACGAGTGTGGATCCAAATAGACGCATGGTGCTGCTTGACTGGACGGTTAGCCAGGCGACGCAGTTGACGAATGTGGTGTTTCGGATGCCGCAGGGTGCTGAGGGGCATGTTGGGATGACGACGGAGTTTGATTATAATAGTAATATCATCCTGGTGGGTTGTTCTTGGGTATTCTCGAAGGGATGGTGGTGCTAACGGAAATAGAACGACCTCGTCTTCCAAGGTGGTAACATCGGTATGAGCCTAGCTGGTCAGCAATGGGTGTTCAAGGGTCTGCAGTTCCAAGGTACAAAGACTGGCGTTGTTACTGGAGGAACCGACATCGTCTTCCTGGGATGTAAATTCGAGAACGGCGCGCTTGGTATCGATGCAAGCGGTACTTCTGGATCCCTAACTGTCATTGATAGCACGGCCAATGGCCTCGAGAACTTCATTGTCTCCGGAGACTCAGGAAATGCGGCGAACTCGATTATCCTGGACAACGTGCAGAGCTCAGGCACGACAGTCAAACTTGGCGACGAGGTCGTCCTTACAGGAAGTGTCTGGCAGACTTGGGTGCATGGCAACCTGTATTACCCCGGTGATCCCACGAAGTACCACGCCAAAGGCCGCACCGGCTCGACTATCCGCACCGCGGCCCTTGTATCCGGGTCATCGAACTACTTCACCATGAAACCCCCGACCTACGAGCAGTACACCGCGGACCAAGTAGTCAATATCAAGTCCGTCGAGGGGGCACCCGTGTACGGTGATGGATCGACCGATGACACAGACAACATCAACAAGATCCTGACCATGCACGCGGGCTGCAAGCTCATCTACTTCCCTGCGGGGACATATATTGTCACAGACACAATCATTATCCCTGACGGCACAAGGATTATCGGCGATGCGTTTGGTAGTGCGATCAGCGGTTCCGGAAGCAAGTTCATGAACGAACACTCCCCCCGAGCCATGATTCGCGTCGGATACCCCGGCGACACTGGTCTCGCGCAAATCAGCGACATGCTCTTCACAGTCGCAGATGTCCTGCCTGGCTGCAAGATGGTCGAGATCAACATGGCCGGCAAATCCCCCGGCGACGTGGGCATGTGGAACACGCACTTCCGCATCGGTGGCGCTGTCGGCTCCCAGGTGCAAAACAAATGTACTTCCACGCCCGATATCTGCAAAGCGGCCTGGGGCTTGCTGCACCTTACCAGCAGCTCGTCCACTTACCTTGAGAACGTCTGGGGCTGGACGGCCGATCACGATCTCGATGGCCTGAACCCCCAGACTATTGCGACGGGTCGTGGATTGCTCGTCGAAGCTACGAAGGGTACTTGGCTCGTTGGTACAGGATTCGAACATCACACGCTGTATCAGTATAACTTCAACCGCGCAGAAAACGTCTTCTCAGCAATGCAACAAAGCGAGTCAGCCTACTGGCAAGGCCCAGGAAATGCTCTTACGCCACAACCCTGGGAAAACAGCCTGACAAGCCTCGATCCGCAATTCAAGCACTGCGCAGCAGGCGATGCACTCTGCAGAATGGGCTTCTTCGAAGTGATCACCAGTTCCAGAAACCTGTTCCTGTACGGCGGGTGTAACTGGGTCTTCTTCAACAACAACGGCGGCTGTGATGGCAAGTGTCAGCAGAATGCGATCCAGGTCACTAATTCGAAACAGGTGTATCTGTATGGGACGAATACGAAGAGTACGGAGAACATGGTGCTTGACGATGGGAAGGTTATTGCGAAGGAGGATGATAATGCTGGTGGATGGGGTGGTGTTATTGCTGCTTATTTGTATAATGTGTAAGCCGGTCATGGATGATGAGTGGGATGGAGAGGACAGAATGAGCATTGGCATTGGTGTATATACATCGACACAGACATATCGGCCGCGAAAGTAGATGCGATAGACTAATTGAAATAGGTAAGATGATCTATTCTTAGCGTCTGCAACTTTGTTCGTTCCTTTTTCAGTCTGATGCATGGTTACCGTCTAGGCTACGAGCATCTCGGAACTCTACCTATTCGCTAAACAACCTTCCTCTTGCCTTTCTTCGCCATGACACACCTAATTAAGTCGCCGAATAAAAGCACGTAGCTTGGGCAGCTTCACTTCCGCCCTCCGGCACTGCGCTGGCACCACTGCACCGCACCGAACATGCACGATCGGAGCTATTCCCACTTCCAATCAATCAGAGTCATGTCGCCTGCCTTTTCTCCCACCATGATAAGGATGTCTTGTTGGGCCACCAAATAAGCTGTTTGTCGCTTCGTCTTTGTTTCCATTTATATGGTGGCTGGGTGGCTGGCTGTGGGTATACAAGTCCTACGGTGTAGCCAGCCCAGCCCCCCGATATAACGCTGATTTTCCTGTCACTGTGACACTATATTTTATTTTTTTTTTATAATTCAAATTTTATGATTTTTTTTTTTGAGTTTCCTTGCCTAGGTTGTGGCAGGCCAGTCTTTCGCTGGGAATTGCCCATGCCCACGCCCTCGCATACTGCTGCTGGTGTCGGTGTCGGTGTCGGCGTTGGAGCTGTCAGCCATTCACTTTTACTCTAAGTTTTCTTAATATTTAATCGTCCATTCCTCGGTCCAGACCGATATGGATTCTTCGGCGCCGCAGCCGGGAAATGTCAGTCTGAGGACCGTTAGCTGTAAACCCCTCCTCCTACAACACAGTCAGTATATATAACCTGTACTAACTAAACGAAGCAAGCAGACCCCAATACCAATACTTTGAGCAACGCTCCGAAGCTGCCTCAGACGACTACTACTCCTTCCCCTCGACAGCTTCCAACTCCGCCAGCAGCAGGGACGGCGTTATGCGGTATGCGACTCCCGTGTCCGGGCCTACATCGCGGGCCTCGTCGCCGGGCGTGGGTGTCCCCAGGATGGGTGCGATTGGGGAACATGGGCCGTTGCTTGGGGAGGAGACGCCTAGGAGGGTGAGGGCGAGGACTGGGTACAACAATGGGGGGGATGGGTCTGTGTGGATGGAGGGTGATTTGCCGCATATTCGGTATGCCATTAATCATCTCACGCGGGAGGAGGAGGATGATGAGGTCGGAGATGTAGGAAGGGAGAATCATCCGGATGGATTTGTTTGGGATGAGGAACGAGGTTATTTTACTCGTTTGGGGACATCGCCAGCGCCGTCTCAGCAGCAGCAGGAGCAGGAGCGAGGAACATCACCAGCGAGATCTGTGCAAAGCTCTACGAGTTCCATGACCACCGTCGGACAGAAGACATTCGTTGCCATGGATCCTCCCGAAAACAGTTTCTTATATCCGCCGCTAGATTACGTCCCGATAGTGCTTCGACCCTGGACTTTAGCCCTACTCATCATCTGCTGTCTGTTCATGATAGCCGGTGTTTTGTTCTGCAATGTGTGGTCCAAGAAGCGCCAAGGGTTGTGGGACTATGACGGCCAAAGCGGCTCGCGGTACTTTGTCTTCCAGTTTCTCCCGCAGATTCTAGCGGCCATCTTGATTCTCTGGATCTTTATGGTGCAGGCAGCTGTATATCGCGTCATGCCATTTGCCATTATGGCTTCTGAGCGGAAACTCGAGCGTGTGTTGCAAAAACTTCCGATGTTGTCGAGGAATTTCTTACTGCCAGATCTATCGCATTTCCTGTATGGAGAGCCGTTGGTAGGCTTCTCGCTATTCACTATCTGGTTGGCGAATATGTTTGCGATTCCGCTGCTTAGCTGTATTTTTCAAGTGAAGTGGTACAGCTACGTCGATGGCGCCAATGGACAGGGAAGATTCCGCTGGACGTCTGTCCAGCCAATCGGGTGGACAATCGTCTCACTCTACGGACTGCTGACAATAGGGCTCACGATTTTGCTAGTCCGCTTCGTTCGTGCTTGGTCCGGACTAATGTGGGACCCTACCAGCATCGCCGATCTGATACCCATCATCCAACGCTCGAACATCCTCGAAGACTTCGACGGCCTCGAAACGTCCCCAAACGTAGGAAAATCACTCCAAGCCCGCGCCCTCCGACTAGGATACTGGAAACTCTCCGGCAAAAAAGACATCCTATTCTACGGCATCGGTGAAGGAGACGCCCCGATCCGAACATCCTCCCTCCACACAGACAAACAAGCCAACATCACGGACGTGGAACGCCAACAAAACAACCTTAACATGTACGAACCAGCCACCCGCTACCGCTGGACACCATGGTTTCTACGCACCATCTCAATAATAGCATGGAGTGTGCTCGCCGGAGGTCTATTCATTGCCTTCGTCATCGCCAGTTTCCTCCACGACGCTATTGCCAGCGGCTTTCCACCCCGTCTGCCAACGCTCCCGTCAACAGATGGATTCTCCTCCTCGAATTTCGTATACAGCTTCATTCCGTCCCTAATCGGCACGCTCTTCTTCCTCGCGTACCAACACATCGACGTCTACTTCCGCGCCGTCCAGCCCTACGCCTCCCTATCCTCATCACCCACCGGCGTCCCTGCGAAACACTCCCTCCTCCTCTCCTACCCCTCTGACCTCCCACTCCTCGTTACCGTAAAAGCCCTCCTCAACAAACACCCAAGACTCGCCCTGATAACCCTAACCAGCACCGTCACAGTCGCAATCCCCATTCTCGCAGGCGGCATTTTCACAGCGCTCTACTACCCGTCCTCCCGCACAATCCGGATGACCACGCTAATGCCCGCGTTCTACGCACTAATCGCGTTCTGTGCGCTGTACACGGTTTCGTTACTGACTATCTGGCCGCGCCGGATCCGGTATCTTCCGCATAGTATTGCGACGTTGGGCGAGCAGATTAGTTTTCAGTACCGGAGTCTGTTGGTGGCGGATCGCGGGCTCCGGGAGGTGAAGTGTAGGGGGGATTTGGTGCGGATGGTTGTGTCTGGGGATGAGGGGGTTGATGAGGTCGATGGGAGTGGGTCGGGAGAGACGAGGTATGGGTTTGGGGTTTTTGTGGGGAGGGATGGGAAGGAGCATTTGGGGGTTGAGAGGGTTAGGAGAGCGGGAAGGGAGGATATGGTTATTTTGAGGTGATTTCATTTTTTTTTTGTTATTTTTTTCTTCCTAAGGGATTTCTCATGTTTATGGGATGAGTTTGGTGAGATTGTACATGATTTGATATGATATCTGTGATACCTGATTATGTTGATATGGTTGATGATAATAATGAGATACATGATGAAAGAAAATCACAATAACCTTGAGTGTATAAACGCCTCTCTATATCCCAAGCTCCATAGTATGTATATTACACCTGTGACGGTGGAACAAACCCAAAATTATAAATCTGCAATATCCTCTGCATCTGTCCCCTGATCCACCCCAAATGCTCCTCGCTCAAACAAAGCCCCGACGTACACAGATTACCCAAGAACGTTATCAGGAACCACCCACCCAGCAACGGCGCCGTCTGTTGATGACCTTGACTAAGGGGCCTCCCTTTTGATTCAGGGTACTCCACTTTATACGGGTTCAACTGGACAGATTCCATCTGGCTACCGAGGAGGAAGGGGACGCAGGCGCAGATGTCCATGGCGAGGGATTGGATGGTGGCTTCGGCGGTGGTTTTCATGTTTAGGGTAGACTGGTTTGGAGACGAGGAGGCGTTGATGTCGGTGTCGGCGACGGTAAGCATGCGTAGACAACTGAGGATAATCTTCTGCACCACGATACGCGAGTCGCGGTAGGAATTCCACGTAGTTGCTACCCATGAATCCGAGTAGCAGTCGCATCGGTCATTAAAGACGCCTGCCGCGCGGACGGATTGCGGTATCATAGTGGCGGGACTAGGAAGCCAATTTGGTGGTACCGTATGAACCCAGTTAACAAGTTTGGCATCTAGTTCCTGGGCTTGTGACAGGAGATGCAGTATTTCAGATTCGGTAATTTGTGACGGAGGCCTTGATGAGAGTGACTCCCATGCTAACCGGAGATTAACCAGTCCGGATGAGGCCATCTGTAATTGTTCTGGTGCTGTCTGGGCTATTGGTGCCGTGAGTGGCCAAACCTTCGGGGTTGGGACCATTGGGTGGGCTAAACCCATTGAGGTTCGGATCTGTCCATTCATTAGCATGAAATTAGAGGCCAGAGACGCTATACTTACCACTTCGTGCTCTACACCGTCTGCCAATAATCTGCATGAAGGCGAGTCCAATTGTTCAGGTCTCCTGCTATTGATCAATGCGATCGCTCCGCGTAAATGATCCCGAGGAGGGAGTTGTCGATCTCGTTTAGAGACAAAATCCTGATCTTGTTAGACAAGGCAAATCAGAGTGAGACTAGAGCCAACCTCATATAACGAAAGTAAAAGAACAGTCAACAGAATCTCGTTCAAATTCCCATCGATATCTGTCTGTAATATCTCACGCGTCTTCCGAAGGGCTTTGAGGAATGAGTGCTCAGCCAACTGAAGTGAATTCCGCTCGCCGGTCCAAGCGGCCACAGAAAAGGCAGAAACTGCGAGTAAGCTCAGATGCACAGACGACCCGGCTTGCGTCTCGGAATAGAACTGAGGAAGAAGGTCCAGAAACCCATTGCTAATTTGAGGATCCTTGGGGAGATAAAGATACGAATTGAAAAACAATGGAATCACCGTATCCTCCATAGGTAGGTAGATACTGCGAGGAATAGAGACATTGAAAGTTGGGGCCTGTGGAACCGGTGGTACCAATCGGGAAATCTCTAGTGCATGGGGGATAGAGTCGCTAGATGTTGAAACAGACGAAATTGAAGAGACTGGGCTCAGAACCTCTGGCGTACGGCGAAAGTCAATGATAGTAGATATCGAATCATACGATGACGAAGGTCTCGTTGCCGACACGACTGGGTTGGAAGCAGGAGACTGCTTGCCTGGGGCGCCCTTTTTCCTGCGCTGAAAGGCCGTCTGCCCTCTTAGCGCGACATCAAGTGGATGTTGGTACCCGGGACAAGTCCGACCAGTCCGGACACAGGCCCTACAATGCGGACGCGCCTCATCGCACTGCAGCAGTTAGCCCCATTCTAATCCACTGATAGCGTGGCGGCTTACTTTGATCCGTCTCTGACGGCAGTTCTGGCATCCCGTGCTAGGCTTTCCACCATAAACCATTCTGAATGACTCGGGTTTCTAGTATCGAAGAGGATGGTCATCCGATAGTCATGAGGTCGTGTTCAGATATTATGTTGCCTGATCAGGATCGTCGTCTCCGTTGCCAATTTGCATGGCACACTATCACAATGCATGTCAAGCCATTCATGTCAAGGTATATAGAAACACAGCCACCGACAGCCAGCAATAATGTGTAGTCCTTATCGTCACGAGAAAAGATGAAGTCGGGATTACCCCGGACATTTCCAAGAATAGCCTAGCGTCGCCACCACCACGTGCCTGCTGACTGAGCAAGCACAGTTTTGTGCCTGAGGCAGAGAGACACCGTTTTTCATCCCTTCTCCTTAGTTATCAATCTGACGATCAAATAACCGTTATGCCGTTATGGACTTTGATCATCTCGCTGAACAAGAATCCCAACGAATATTCAAAAAATGGATTCAGCACCTCGTTAAAAACTCTTCGGAAACGCTGGTCACCAAAATAGCCCTTCAACACCGGCCTGGTATACCAGTTTCAACAACACGGTTCTCCCATGGAGCCTTCAACTTTTGCTACCAAGTCGCTTACGATGATGGATGTCGCGTTCTGGTCCGGTTCACGGCGCTGGGCCGAGCCGTGTTCCGGCACGAGAAGGTTCAGGATGAGGTTGCCGTCATGAGATACTTGGCTGAGAATACTTCGATACCTATTCCCACAGTACTGGGTTCCGGAAGCTGCGCCGTTGGGCCCTACGTCGTCATGACCCTTTTAAAGGGTAATTTGTTATCGAGGTACCTCAGAGATCCAATGAAAAAGATTGAGACATTGAACCTTCACATTTCCGAGTGTGCGTTGAAGAAGGCATATCGCGATATGGCTGACATCGTCCTTGAGCTGTCAAAGCCGGAATTCTCATTCATCGGAGCCTTGAAACAGGATGAATCTGGCGACTGGTCTATACACAAGAGGCCGTTGACGTTTAACATGAATCGGATCGCGCAATTCTCCAATATCCCGCCTAGCGCATTTGCGAAGCAACGCTTTAGCAATGCGGCCGATTACTTCGAAGAACTTGCCAAACAGCATCTATACCATCTCGAATACCAGCGCAATGACGCGGTGATGAACGAAGAAGACTGTCGAAAGAAGTACATTGCTCGCTGTCTATTCCGCAAGATATCGAGAAAGGTGTCCAAGGAACACCGCCATGGCCCGTTCCGCCTATTCTGTGACGACTTCAGACCCGACAATATTCTGGTTGACCAATCGAAGCTTGAAATCATCGGCGCTTTCGACTGGGAATGGTCATATGCTGCACCTGTGGAATTCACACACGCTGCGCCCTGGTGGCTGCTACTCGAGCGCCCAGAGGACTGGGAAGCAAACCTTGACCACTTCCTCGAACGCTACATGCCTCGACTCTCCATATTTCTAGAGGCTCTCCGAGAATGCGAATCAAGGAAGATCGGTGATGGCTCGCTGACGGAAGAGCAATGTCTTTCAGACGCCATGGAGGACTCCATGGAAAACGGACTATTCTGGTTTTGCCTCGCGGCAAGACATGGCGCCATGTTTGATGAGATCTACTGGGCCTTCTTAGACCAACATTATTTCGGGTCATTTACCACACTCGAAGAGCGGATGCGTCTTTTGAGCGATGAAGAACGGATGAACCTTGATGACTTTGTGCAGCGCAAACTGCAGCAGTCATGTGAAGGGACGTTGGACTCTCACATGAGCATTGATGAGATTGCTAAGCTGTAGGTATTTACCTCTCATAATTTTCCATTTTGCTGCTCTCGAGCACGAGAGTATGCGTGTATTACTATTCTACTTTGTATTTTAGCATGTCTCTACTCTATATACCCAAATTGATAGCAAGCGATACTTAATATAATATTTCGGGAATTTATTCACCTGTGAAACCGATCCTGTTAAGACCTTCGTGGGTAATCGTCTGTTTGTCTCCAATCTCTCAATTGTAATCTTAAGTATTGAACAATCTGCCTGAGGCACAAAGGGATTCACGTGATATATCGGGGATAAGCTCTACCTCCGAAACGAGCTTCCTTCAGTCATCCAGCTTTTCTCTCGTCTTCTCTTTTCTTCTGTCAATTGCGTTTCTGGAATTAAATCGTGGGATAGAATCTGTTCTACGTTCTTAGTTGAGATTATCCTTGGATCATTGCCTGCTTGGTTCACGAGTACCTGTCCAACCGGCGAGCAACCAAACCGCACACCGCAAACCAAAACCTCATCCACATCCACAGACCGAAGACCAAAAGCAAATTACAACATAACACAATGCTCTCCTCCCTTTGGGGCTCCAAGTCTCCATCCTCGTCCGTATCTACTTTCTCCAGCCAAACCGAAACCTCAACAGAAACCCAACCCTCTCACTCCGCCAATCCAAGCGAGCCCACCACCACCCCTCCCCCAAACCAGAAACAAAGCACATTCCCCCAACGCCCTCTCAAACTCCTCCTCGCGGGCACAACCTTCCTAGCCCTCTCCCTCTATCTAACCCGCCGTGCCCTCCGCACGCGGCACCTCGCTGCAATCCCACCCTACTACACCTCCTCCACCTACCACCACCCACCCGTCAACGGCGCGCTAGACGCCTTTGAGGCATTCAATCTGGCGACGATCAATGTGGTTAGTTTTGGGATGGTGGGGACGGGCGGTGTCATGTGGAAATTGGGAGTTAATGATTTGGAGGATGCAAGACGGATTACTAGGAGGTATATTGGGGGTGTTGGCGAGGGGATTGGCGGGGATGGGGAGGTGAAGAGCGGGAAGGAGGAGGATGAGGCGGCGGAAAAGGCGATTGAGAAGTGGGTTGTTGAGACGTTGGGGTTGAAGGGGTATGAGGCGAAGAAGAGGGAGATTCTGGAGGAGAGGGAGAGGGAGAGGAGTGAGAAGTGATTGTGATGGGGAATGGATAAGGATATGTAGGATACGTACGAGTAACAACGCCGCTCAAATGCAATAATACAATGTAATATAGTAACGAATGATGATACGTGATGAAGACTGTTATCCATTGCGGTATTCCAAAGTATTAACCAAAACCACGTAAACCTACTTATCCAATCGCTCATACCTCTCCCTCGCCATCTGTCTCGTCCTCTCCAAAAACTCATCATAGCGATTCCGTGTATTCCTCCCCGCCTCCTCAGCAGCATCACCAATCTTACTCCCCTGCGCACCCAACCCGACACCTTGCGCATAAACCTCCGTCGCAATCGGCGTCGTCATGCCCGTCCCTTGAGCACCAAGACCAGAGCCAGCCGACCAGCCCATTTTACTGAGTAGTGAGGCGCCCTTGGACTGTTGTTGAACGGGGGGTTCTTCTTCTTTCTCTTTGGGTGGAGCGGGGGCGGTGGGTTTCGTCTTTGTGGTTGTGGTGGGTGGCTTGGTGCTGCCGAAGGCCTTGCGGCGTTCTTTTGCGCGGTCTCGGTATTCGGGTGTGGGAGGAACAATGCCGTGTTTGACGAGTTTGTTCATTGCTTTGGAGACAATGTCTTCATTTTGCAGGTTTGTGCGGTGGAGTTGGCTGAGGCGTTCATGGCGGTTGACTTCTGCTGAGTTTTGAAACTGGCGCATGCATAGATAACAGCAGTTGCGGTTCAAATCTGCATAGGATTGAGATGGAGGAGCTGCGTCGGATGGAGAACCACCGTCTGAGCCGGATTCCCGAGGTGCTATTTCGTCAGGGTTCTTCTTTTTAATGCCGTGAAGCTCTGCATGGCGATTACTCCAGAACTGCAAATGTGACGGTACAACCTTCTTGGATCCAGCGTTGGCGTTAGCGTCTGCTTTTCTCTTCTTGCTCTTCTCGGTATCTTTGCTGCTTTTCGCTTGGTCCTGGGCAGTCGTCGCATCGATTTTGGGTTGTCCCTGAGCGTTATCTGCTTCTGCAGGCGACACGGTGAGTTCCGTGACGTAGCCTTCTTCATCCCAATACATGAGCTTCAATGATGGGTTTAACAGAGGGCTGAAAGTAAATCGCTCCGTGGCTGCCGTGGGATTCATAACTGGCACGAACACGCCGGCGTGAATGTAACTGACCAGGACTGGCCTGGACGAGATGGTGAATTTCTCAAACGAATTGAGACGGCTCACGGCAGCTTGTGCATCCTGAAAGGAAAAGTATGTTAGTTAAAGTCATACGACGAAAAAAAGACACGTACCTGAACTGTAGCAAATTCTGCAAATCCATAGCGCCAGCTCTCGTTGGTCTTGCGGTCTCTCACCAGCAGGACACGGCGGATGGAACCCTCTCGAGCTCCCAGATTAGAATCACCGGTTGTGGAAGCAACCTTGGCTCCCTTCTTCTCGGTCTTAGACGAGTTGTCCGAGCCGCCAGATGCTGGCTTGTACAATTTGGAAACTCCTTTGGCTAAAAGCTCTTCTGTAACAGAAGATTCCAGTCCTCGGAAAATAAGGAACTGGGAGGGTTGGTTATCCGGAGCGACATCGTTATCGCCGTGATTCTCGACCTTAGGAGCAGCTATACCGGGTGGACCGGCCGGGCCAGCTTCTATTCACTGTTAGCTGAAGTAGTGGGTGGAAGACAGTGCAACATACCAGGCCGAGGAGCTTGACAACGGAAGCACTTCTGACGAGTGGAGTAGTTGACGATTGCGCACTAGGCGAGTCAGCTTCGTATATACCTTTAGCAGCGACTTTGACGCACCATTCTGCATGTCCAATCACTCTCCGCTCTGGCGCGAGCCCGTTCTTCCCTCTCTCTGCTATATGCGATACGAACTCTCGTTCCGCGGTCGTCGCCACTGTGATTCGGTCCATTGAAATAGATAGAAGGGAAGTTGGGCTCCAAGAATGCGCGCGAATGATCGAGATCACGGAACCTGAGGAATCCCAGTCTTCGTGAAACCTCTAGAAGTCATTATCAGAAACCAACCTCCAGAGAGCTGAGAGAACGGCTCCACATACTTGTCTGCCGGTCACGAATCACCCGAATCTCTTCCAAACCCTCGACATGGTAAAATTCATTAAGCTCATTCGAAATCTGTTCAACGGGTCGACCGGACGCCCGGTGACATGCACATCTCAGCTTCTTGCCATCAACAACGGGAGGAGTATAGTGCAGCTCTGAATCTCGTGGTGCAGTGAGGGGAGGAGTTGTCCAACGTCTTCTTCCGCCATCTCCACCGGTAACCCGTCCATCATAACTTCTCTGCTCTCTAGGCCATAATACGGTCCGCGACTGCGTCGAGGGCTGCGACTGCGGCTGTAGCTCCTGCTGCGACTGTAGTACCGGGGCGAATCGCGGTCTCTGTATGTCGGTCTCCCGCGCCGGGGAGGAGGCGAACGTGATGATGGCCGGCGACGGTAGTCATCTCGGTCTCGGTTTCGATGGTTCCTTGAGTCGCGATCCCTGGAGTATTCGTGTTGCCTGTCTGTTGCGGAGCGCTGGCGGTCTTCTTGGTTTCAATGACAAAGATCAGTAACAGCTCAGTGAAAGCTAATAAACGTGGTGCCTTGGCTATTGAAGCAGCTATCCAGTAGTACCGCGCGGGGAGGAGCGTATACCGCCAGGCGAGTGTGATCGGGATCGAGAACGGTCGTCGTACATGCGGCCGTCTCGGTTGTCGCGGTGAGGATGAGATCGCTGGCCAGGACCCGGTGGGTGCCTGTTATCGTTGGGAAAAGGAGCAGACATGTTCGTCTGTATAGAGCAGCGAAAGAACAGAGTTGAAAGAGTTGTAAAAGCGTCGGCCGTGAAAGTTGGGGATTACCGCATACGGCAGAGTGGCAGAATTTGCACCGCCTACCATTCACGCTATCAATTATCAGTTTCAGTCCTCGTTCGCGCGATGTTTTGGTGAGATAAACTGGCTGGAGTGACAGTGGGATACACTTACGATAGACTCGTCAATACGATTTGCTACAACGGTAAAAATGAATACTGGAATGCAATGACGGACACAGTATCGCTGTCTACTCAGTACAGCAACAGAAACACATGAAGAGCCTCTGTTTGGCCATTGGAACGATGTGTATGACTATTACTTCCTTCATCCACATCTTGTGTCTCAATGGCTGGCTAACCATCCTAGACAGCACCATCACAATCAGTTTGATAACTACAAGGGTACTCGTACACAGAAACTTACCCTAATTCCACGACATATCACAGTCGGACAAGTGAATCCAACAACGAAAATCTGTTCCTGTCGTCCTTTTTCCACGTCGCATGATCATGTCAATTTGGCCCGTGGATCTGCTCTTCACCATTCACAACGCAGTCAACATGCCGGAGCTCTGCATAGTTATCCACCGATAATTTCTCCGCAGAGCTGCCCCGCGGTGGATGAGGGACAGCTGTTCCCCTGTTTATATACAGCTCTACGCAATAATTCACTTGCTTTCTCCTGCTCATACCCAGTTTTGGTAAGCTATCAACATGGTCAAACCAGGCAATCAAATCCACCGTGCCTGGTGGAAAGAATGCTCCGTCTACCAAATCTGGCCTGCATCCTACAAAGACTCCAACGATGACGGCATTGGAGATATTCCCGGTATCATCTCCAAGCTTGACTACATCAAGAACCTTGGTGTGGACATTGTCTGGCTCTGCCCATCGTATAAGTCTCCCCAGGTGGACATGGGATATGACATTGCCGACTATTACAGCATTGCCGATGAGTACGGTACGGTCGCCGATGTTGAGAAATTGATCAAGGGGTGTCATGAGAGGGGGATGAAGCTGCTTATGGATCTTGTGGTAAATCATACGAGCGATCAGATTGAGTGGTTCAAAAAATCTAGGAGCTCAAAGGATAATGAGTATCGGAATTGGTACGTCTGGAAGCCTCCTAGGTTTGACGAGCAGGGCAACCGACACCCGCCCAACAACTGGATGTCGCATTTCCAGGGTACGTATCATTCTTACATCAAATCAATTGAGCCCATGCTCATGAACTGCAGGCAGCGCTTGGCAATACGACGAATTGACCGGCGAATACTACCTCCACCTTTACGCCACCGAGCAACCAGACCTCAACTGGGAGCACCCACCCGTCCGCGATGCCGTCCACGACATCATGCGCTTTTGGCTCGACAAGGGAGCTGACGGATTCCGAATGGACGTCATCAACTTCGTCAGCAAGGACCAACGCTTCCCAGACGTGCCCGTCAAGGATCCACGGACCCCATGGCAATGGGCAGACAGATACTACGCCAATGGACCGCGGCTGCACGAATACTTGCAGGGCCTGGGCGATATCCTCAAGGAATACGACGCATTCAGCGTGGGCGAGATGCCGTTCGTCAAGGACACCAATGAAGTGCTCAAGGCTGTGCGCTACGACCGCAACGAAATCAACATGATCTTCAACTTCGAGCATGTCGACATCGACCACGGCACGTACGACAAGTTCGAGCCCGGAAGCTGGAAACTCACAGACCTCAAAGAATTCTTCGAGCGCTGGCAAACCTTCATGTACGACAACGGCGGCTGGAACGCCCTATACTGGGAGAACCACGACCAACCACGCTCAATCGACCGCTACACGAACGCCAAAGAAGAGCACAGTGTGATCTCATCCAAGATGCTGGCCACAGCGCTGACACTCCACGGTGGCACCCCGTTCGTATACCAGGGCCAAGAAATCGGAATGCGAAACATTCCTCCGTCCTGGGGCATGGAGGAGTACAAGGACATCGACTGTCTGAATCACTGGAACCCACTCGTCCGCGACCGGCCCTCCGACACAAATGCGCAAACGATCGCCCGTCAGGAATACCAGAAGAAATCGCGCGACAACGCCCGCACACCCGTGCAATGGACCTCCGCGCCTAACGCCGGCTTCACCAGTCCCAACACCAAGCCCTGGATGTCCGTCAATCCGAACTACACCAGCGTCAACGCAGAAGCGCAAATCAATGACCCCAACTCAACCTACACCTTCTGGGGACGCCTGCTGGGACTACGCAAGAAGTACCTCGACATCTTCGTGTATGGAAACTATGCCTTGGTTGACCGTGATAGCCAGGAAATTTTCGCATTCGTCAGACAGTATGAGGACCAGAAGGCGATTGTTGTGTGTAACTGGACGGAGACAGCGAGGGAGTGGGATGCAAAGGCGAATGGGATCGAGGGCGTGAAGGAGGTTATTCTGGGTAATTGGGAGGGTGTGCAGGAGACTTCCCAGCGACTTGAGGGAAGAAAGTGGTCGTTGAGACCGTATGAGGCCGTTGTTGCTCTTCTGTAGCTGGCCTCTGTTCATAGACTCGTAGTATGGGAGCGTCATATCAGCCCCACCTGATAAGCACACCCCTCACAGTTATAATCAACATTCTGTCTTTCCCTCTTCCCTACATTCCTCTACAAAATACAAAATCCTAGCAACAACACCCACAATGTCCTCCCCAGAACATCATGACCAATTACCACCGCACCTCAACCCCTCCAACTACCCCCAAACCCGCACCCACCCCACCCTCAACGTCCACCTCACCCTAACCTATGCACCCCTAACTCCCCAAACCCACATCAACGACATCTCCTCCCCCTCCGCCGGCGCAAACCTCCTCTTCCTCGGCACAACCCGCGACAGCTTCGATCACCGCCCCGTCACAACGCTCAGCTACACGACCTATCCGATTCTCGCGTTCAAAACGCTCATGGATATTGCTGAGAACGCAGTTAAAAAACATGGGCTGTTGGGGGTTAGTATCGCGCATAGACTGGGAGAAGTGCCGGTTGGTGAGTGTTCGATTGTGGTTGGTGTTAGTGCGGGGCATCGGGGGGGCGCGTTTCGGGGTGGGGAGGAGCTGCTTGAGAGGTGTAAGGAGAGGGTGGAGATTTGGAAGAGGGAGGTTTTTGGGGATGGAGGAAGTGAGTGGAGGGCTAATGCTGAGCGGGATCGGGATGGGAATCTGAAATAATTTGATTGTGAGGGTATGTTGGTAGGAGAGGTAGTTCTGGGTATGGCTTGGCTAACAGAGTTGGGATATTGTACAGTGCGAACTAGTGTACAGTATGGTACAGCTACAGCTATTATTGACCACCAGTCAATGGCCGGCCCTCACGCTTCCAATCGTTGATGTGCTCCAGAATCACTTTCGATGCTGACTCGGGGGTATCTTGACGGCCGATACATTCGACGAAATCGTTCTCGGGGTCTGTCACCATTAACACACGGCACCACGAAGGAAGGGAGAAAGAGGACATACCCATGAGATAGAAATAAATACTATGGTCCACCAAATAATCCTCTCCCGGCTTCACATCCCGCGGCGTACTAAAGTACACCCGGTACATCTTGCACACATGCTTCACCTGCTCATACGTCCCCGTCAACCCGACAATCTTCGGATGGAACTCCTTCAGATACTCGCGCAGGACCTCGGGGGTATCGCGAACAGGATCGCAGGTGATAAACACGGGCAGGAAGAGGCTCGGGTCGCCAGTCGTTTCGTTGACCTTGTCGATGATCTCGGCCATTTTGTCAAGTTCGTCCGGGCAGATATCGGGGCAATGCGTGAATCCGAAGTAGACCTACCCATCACAAGGTCATTAGCATCAACCAACAAACCCCAACTCCATGTATACCGGGAGGGGCAACGTACAAATGAATACTTCCCCTTCAAATCCTCCGCCGTAAACTCCCTCCCCTCCAAATCCCTCAATACAAACGGCCCCCCAACCTTCGGCCTCCCAACACCCTTACTCATCTCCGCAATGCGCTTCCTCGCCAGCCTCTCCTTCTCAACCTGGAAATACACAATCATCCCAGCTCCAGTTATGACGAACAGCAACGCAGCTTTCCATGAGAACGGGCCGGTTGAGTTGCGGGCGCGGAGTTGGCCCATTGTTTTTGCGCGGGCTCGTAGTGTGCTCGAGTTGAAGGCGCGGCTGGTGTTGCTGTTAAGGGCATTTTGGTTCTGGATTTGGGGGATGTGTGGTGTCGAGTGGAGGATGGAGGAGAGCGGGACGGTGCGGGAGGATGCGACCGTTGGGGTGGTGGTGCGGGTGGCCCGGGGGAGTAGCCGGGGGAGAGACTTGAGGCTGGATGCCATTGTTTGTTTGCTCGGTTTATCTGTGTCTGCGCTGGTGCTCGACAGGCAGTTGGTGGAGTGTTGGTGAAATTGTGCCCGCGATCTGCTCCGGATCTACAGTCCAGAAGGAGTTTAGTGTGGAGTCACGTGGCACAACAGCCCATACATACTGTGGCTCGACAAGGAATTGGACAGTTCACACCACAACGCCAAAATCGCGACCATCTACTCGCGATTTCCCAGCCAATTACGAATAACAAACACTGCTTCCAGCATTTCGATGTCCGACGTCAATATGGGGGAAGCCCCGGGAGCCCACGAGACCCCGACCGCTTCCCCCCGGGAGCCCACCACCCCGAAACGATCGCCCAAACGACCGAGACCAGAGACTCCGAGGAAAGATACAGAGCCCCTTGTTACCCCTCAGAACCTGCTATGGCCTGGAAAATCCAACCAAAATACGCCTCCCGAATCCCCTCCCCACGGATCCCCCAAAGCCAGCTAGACCTGGAGCTCCAAAGCCATATATCAGCGGCAGTGGCTTCGCGCACAGCCCAGATAAAGACTACAGCAGATGAAGTCATGGAGCTTGTCTCTATGGTTAGCCAGAAAATCGCCAATTGGGAAGAGAGGAGCCTTCAAGGAGCCGCCTCCTTGGGCAAGGACATCAGAACCCTGGTCCTCAATTTCAGCACGAACCTAGCGTCTGGACACCCCGCCAAAGTGGAAAAGAATCACCAACCCCCACCCTCTAAGCACAACAGCTATGCCGAAGCTACTAGGAAATCACCCAATGCCCCCGAGGCACACCTCAAAACACCTAACATTCCTTATAAATCAACACCTGAGAAGCCACCCCCCCCCCCCCCCCCCCGGCATCTTCCTACGTCGGGCGCTTTTATATTGGAAGGCCAGGCGGGCCCTCGTTTTACAAAAACAGACGCAGAGATACAATTCATGAGGTCTATATGCAAGGACAAGGACCCATGCTATGTAGCAAAATTAATAACCAGCAGAACCAGGTATACCATATCAACAGCCGGAAATAGAAACAATCAAGAAGGAAATGGATAAAAACAAAGAGAAATGCCGGTATCGTGAGCAATTGCAATAGAGTATGCATGCTTATGCTTTCCGACCCATCCGTATATGTACGCCTGTCCAACATAAACAAAATAAGAGAAAAGCAGATATTAGATCTATTCAGCAAATGCCAACGAAATCACAACCCGAAATGTAAGCGAAACCCGATCAGAAAGTGATCAGTGACTAGTCCGACTAGCCCGACTAGGCGTCGTCCTCGGCTCGTCTTCTTCCATTACATCGCTAAGACGTGTCGGATGGCGATGACGCGGCGTGACAGAATCCCAGCCCCAGCCTCCAGAGGTAGGGGGGTAATTGTACACCGGGGCGGAGGTCGTAGGCACGGAAGGAGAGGCAGACGTGCTGGGCACGTAGCTGCCCTCTGTGATATAGGGACCGTTGTCCTCTGGGTCGTAGTCGTCGCTTTCTTCGGACATGGTGCCTGGGTAGACGATAGGGCGGCCTTGAGAATCACGCTGGTAGTGTGTGTATTCGTCGTCGCCGGGCTCGCTGCCCTCGACGCTCTGGCCGTACTCCGGGTCGGAGGTTGCGCGTGTGTGGCCCGGGGCGGTTGCGTTTTCAGGACGGTAGAAATGGCCCGGATAGGAAGGTTGGGGCTGGGAGGATGGGGTTGTTGAGGCCGGATCGGTCTTGCGCACTGTTTCCGAGAAAGGGTCGCTTCCTGTGGGCGAGGCCGGTTGGTCGTCGTAGTACTGGGCGTCGCCTGCGTCGGACGTTTTCATAGCTGCGTCGCGTGCGTAGCGGTCCTCGTTCTCTTCCGTCGATGAGTAGTTAATCGGATATTGACGGCTGGGAATCATGGGGACGACTTGGACGCCGCCGACGAGGGTTGGTTCGCCGTTGCGCAGAGAGGCTGTTCGATCGCGTTCTTCCTGTTCGCGGCGGCCGAGTTCTTCCCAGGCGCGACGGGCTTCGTCTTTGGAGATTTGGAGCTCGCGACGCATTTCTTTGACTAGGTCATCGACTCGTCTTTTGTCGGACTCGGCTTTTTGGTAGGACGCGACGGCTTCTGCGCGGGCCTGGCGTTCGGTTTGGATTTGGCGTTCCAGTTCGGCTTGGAGTTCTCTGGCGCGCTCTTGCTCGGCGCGAGTATCGAAGAACCAGCGTTGGAATTTGCGCTCGGAGGAGGCCCGTAGACGTTGCAGTTCTACCACCGCGTGGAACAGATTGGCGCCGGCAGCTGACAGGTCTGTGACTTGGCGGGCCATCTGTTGGCTCAGAGGATCGCGCTCCAAGGCTTCGTTGTTTTGCTCCAACTTGCGAATCCAGTAACCGGTCAGTCCTTCCCAGTGGGAGGACAGTGTTTCCCAGCGTTCAAACGCGTGCGGAAAGGCCACACGGCGTGGCTCCTGAGAAGCATCCGCTGGCTTGGTGGCACCAGGCTGCTGCGGCTTCGGCTGGCCAGGAATTGGCTGGGCAGACGACGGAGGCGGTCCTGGCTGACTCCCAGTCCTACGGTGACCCGCCCCGGCCGAAGTAGTAGGTCGACGTTGCGACATTCGATCAACGCCAGCAGCATACGGCTGCTGCTGAACAGGGGGTTGCGGCTGAGACTCCTGCTGCTGCTGTTGTTCCCGGTCTCTCGCTTCTTGTTCTGCTTTGCGACGACCTTCTCGTTCCCGACGCTGTCTCATGATATCCGTAGGTGTTCGCACACCGCTGGGCGGGTTCGTATTGACCGGGACGGGACGGGGCGCACCATTCTGTACCCGACCATTACTTGCAGCACCTGCACCACCTAGCGCGGTGGCAGCGGGGGCTACACCAACCAAGTCCGACATGGGTGCGTTCACTTCGTCCCAATCAGTCGTAAAAGGAAACGGTCTACGAAAGGCTTCCTCGAGGGTCCAAAGAACGGCAGACGCGGTAGTGGGCGAAACGTTCGTAGATCGACGAGGCCAGTCGGAATCGTTCAATCGCTCGTAGGAGTTGTCAACAGCAGAGTGGTCGTCTTCAGAGTACGCTTCTGAGAGTGCTGGACGCTGAGGAGCAGGCGAAGGCGCAGGCGCGTTTCTGCTTGTCGGAGCAAGAGGCGCGGGATAAACGGAGACGGGGATCGATTGCTCTATGTACTGGTGATGACCGGACGCATCGACGGACAACGCTCGCCGGTGGGATAGACGCTGTTGTTGTAGCTGCTGCTGGAGCTGCTGCTGGTAGATGTCCGACGATCGCGGAGACCTCCGTAACGTGCGGGAGCTCTCTGAGACACTCGACGAGCGACGAGAAAGCGGGTCTTGAGAAGCAAAAGCAGTAGAAGCAGGACGCAAAGCAGCCTGCTGCTGGCGTTGTCGTGAATCGGTCGTAAAGGTCGTGGCAGGGTCGTAAACGTCGTAGGCCTCGTCAAACGCGCCGGGAAGGTCGGTGGAAGACACCGCTAAAGGTGAGGGAGAAACGGGAGGATAGAAGGACGACAACGTGGAATTGGGTTAGCAATGAATACTAGACCGCCACAAAGATCCCCAGCCTCTCTTCGGGGCTCCTGATGTCAGGCTCTTCCCCGAAACTGATGGACGCGATCTAGCCTGGAAGCAACGCGGAAAAGACGAGACAATCGACCGGAATGTGGGTATCTCTGAGCCTCGTAGACGATTCAGAGAGCGTAGATAAACAAAAGAAAGAAAAGAAAAAAGAAACGAAAGAGAATTTGCGTGGCTGGTCGAGTCAAGAGACAGGCGTTTGTAGCTTGGAAAAAAATATTGCGATGGCTGGGAGTGCACTGGTCACCACCTCCGGAGCATCGTTCAATTCGGTTCAATGGAGCCGGCCGGGTGTCTGCCAGCTTCACTTTGTCGGAGCAAAGCGACGGTGTCTGTTATTATATCAATTGCAGTTATAATATTCAATGTTGTGGTAAAGCGCAAGGGAGAACAAAAGGTGAGGCGCCAGGGAAAAACGTGACCGCGGCGGTGGATGCGACAACTCAGCATTACTTGGTCTGTCAGGGCAATCATTCTTATTTTCTCGTTCTCCAGGGGTTGTTGTGTTTATTGCCAAGTTCACAGAACCACGGGTCTAATCCAGTAGTTTATCGGAGAACCGTGGACGAACTACAGATCTAGCATTGGATTTTAATCCACCATTCCCGAGCTCTGTATACTAATTGCGTATACTCTATACACTATAACACCACGCAAGGAATAGCACACGGCTCTGGATAATGTGATTGTATGAGACTGCTACCAATAAAGTTATACTTGCAGCATTCACTGCATTCTGTTTTACAATTTGCTCTCAGTCGCATTCCATTCACAGCCAGTGTGGTCTGCAACATCCGAGCTCTTCTACCTTCCAAGACACTTATAGGTGTTCGGAATACTGCCATCCTGCATATCTGACTCAGTATGCGACAAATTGGCGTCGCTTTTATATCAACCGAGTACACCATCTGTGCCCTGTACATATTGCAAATTCAAATCTAAGCTCCGGACTTCATTTTCTTCATCCTCTCAACTTCTCTAACCATCGGGAGTTCAAAGCTTCTTCGGCAGTCAACCTCTCCTTGGGCCTGGGTGCTAGCATAACCCTCAGCATGGCCAGCAAGGCGGATTTTTCCTCCTCTCCAACCAGTTTCATGCCACTTCTGTTCCTAGCCTTTACAAAACTCTCGAACCGCTTTGCCCATAGTGTCCCCAGCCGGTCGTAGTTCCTTGCCTTATCCATTTCTCCTACCACTCAGAGGTAGTTTACCAATCACAGTCACATGCTCCGTCGTCACCCAGTCATCTGTCGGGGCAAACCTTCAAAAGGTGCCTTTACACCAAAGATGCTCCAAACAGTGCAGCGAGACTTCAGATGTCGGCGGGAAATCAGAGGGTTGTCTGGGGCGTAAAACGAGCTTCTAGTGGAGCTGATAGAGCTGTTGTGCTTGAGTAATGGTGTGTCGTGGTGGATGGCATAAATGATTCATCAAAGTCACTCGTAAAAATTCGAGCTTCAGATAGCGTGATCAGCTCACTACCTTTTCCTAGCCACGCTGGTATAATTCCATAGGAAGAGACACCTGGTGGAAGGGGCTGGTTGTCAAAACGTGTAATGCACTTATGGAGTGGATGGCCATATTTCGCATAGAACTGGGCAGATGAAAGATTATCGAATTTTTGAGAAGGTTTAAGGATATTTACGATCTGGATATCTAATTCCATGCACATCTGTTAGAACCGATTATGAGTTTAGTATCAGGAACATGTAAGACATGCCGGCATGAACAATTCGTCGAGAATGTAAAAAAGCCACAGATTAGATTAGTTGGGCGCCAACAGCTCGTACAACAGGCAGCTAAAAGACTCGCTTGTATGGAGCTTCTCTGGAATTGGATAGCCTCATACTTGCAAGGATGGTGATGATGCATTGTTCGCCATTGGGTCCTTTTGTAACAAACTCATCTAATACTGGGGGTCCCCCTGCCGGAATGCCCATCCTTCAGATCTGGGAGCCGAGTTGGCAGGGTATATTGTAATGCGAGTTGTTGTTGTCAGCAAAAGAAACCTTCACAGCAACATAACCATTGGTTCTTCTCATCCTTTGCCAGCCATATTTTTGAATAACCACCACCCAATTTATGAATTATGCGATAGCGGTTGTGGAGAGTATCATTAATGGATATAGGGTGACAACCTCCAGGGCAATATCGCTCAGGTTCTTCTACATCTTCGAGGGGTATGTACTTGAAGTACGTATCTTTAGACTCCTCAGTCGCAGTAGATGTCATTCTCCTATTATGGAAGGTTGTCGAAACTTTAGACGGCACTGACAACAAAGAATTGCAGAGAAGACTGGAGGAGCCCTTGGTGACCACTGGTGATCTGAAGAGTTTGAATCCGTTGGTAAAGTTGGTGAGATCGGACTGTTGTTTGAAACTGGAACATAGCATAACGAATTGGTCATGTTCTTGCATAGTTAGGAAATTTATGCCAAGGGGTTTAGATGCCACATCCATCCAATAGTCGCCGATATATATACCTTGCTAGCCTCGCTCCGTGCTGAAAGAAAGAATTATTCTCACTCGTGTATGCTCATAGCTACTCCGTACACGAGGGAAGAATGGGCGGTAAACGGTTGGGAGGGGATTCATGAGAGAATAATACCTCATAATCCTAATGCCATCAATATCATACCTGTATCGGCGTCTATTATTTATTTGAAAGTCTATAGTTACGTTACTGTGATTAGCACTGTGTGATTTCTCAGGTAGCGAGCGGCCTCTCATACCTGCTGAGGCCATTAATGCTGCATGTCTGATTGACAAGACGGAACATGGTGAAAAAGAAGCAATTGATCTGATCAGATAACTTCCATACGAAGTAGTCTGGGAAGACAATCACGGCACTTCTAAATGTTCAAGATTGCCACACGTGAAACTCAAGATGTCAGCGAGTTTTCCCATCACAGGCTATGGATACCAGGTTTGCATCTGAAGCAACCGCTTCGGCGATCAACGCCCCCTATAGCTCCTTGGGAGAACCATCGAGCGACGGACCCATTAGCCTCATCAATTCGCAGCTCGTCTAATACTTTGCGGAGCAAGACATTTTCCATTAGATGACGCCGCGAGGTTTCTTTAGCGTGGTTCTAATAGATGTGTCTTTTATACAACTATATCGATCTTGTGGTTTTGCCTGCTCATTGTTTCTGTTTCCACAGATGTCTGTTACAGACGCTCTGCTCAAATCTTACCAGGCCACCATCACTGACTCGAATTGAACCCGAGGAAGAAACAAAGGCGGTAGCAAGTTCTGCTACAAAAGCCAAACTGACCTTGGCAACTGACATGTGTGAATTGACAAAATACTATGCAAAATACGGGGTAACAGATGAATCTGCCAAAAGATGGCGTCATGACCGTCACTGAAGTGGCATCCTTAACCCCTCTAATGCCAAATATGGACATTGGTCTGATAAGAAATACCACGGAGCTCCACCGACAGTCTGGGGGATGCGATGGGGACTCCAGGAGTTCCGCAAATGGTTGCATGCAAGCCACCAAACCAGGCTCGCGTTTGGGTTTCCCGCTTTGGCATCTTCATTTGCCTATTGAATGACCCATGGAGCCTTTCAGAAAGGCCAACCAGTTTCCCGTTCAGCTTCTATGGGATGGATGATCCGGATAATACGGTATGTCCCTTTTCTTGGAAATTGCAAATAGCGTAATGAATCCATCCGATACGCACAATGACGACGGAGCTCGAACCATACTAGTGATGCGGGTGCTAGTTGATGCCAGCGTCTATGAATCGTTTGCCTGCGTTTGCGTTTGCGCAGGACCCGATCGAACACACCGCTACAATCGAACGAACTGCACTTGATGTATGCCAAGCAGCATTGTAATGTAGGTAACGGCACTAACGTGGCAATTCGTATCGCGCCTTAAGTCGGTGTATGTGCTTGCATGAGATTATCTCTGCCAACTGGATTCTTTATGTAGGTTCCCGAGTTTCTATGCGAGGATTATGCGCGGTGTGTTGGCAGAGCCTTAGGGGGCTGTTCTGTGAGTGGGGGGCATTATGAAAGATAGGAAGAAAAGATAGGAACACAATTAATGTGTAATGACCGAGATATTGTACTGGGTATTCATCATGCTGAACGAAAATAGGCGTCTAACTACTGGGGTATAATAAAAGCATCGCAAACAACGCAGACAACAAACAGGCTATGCTAGACAAATCCAAGTGAAACAAAAACAATCAGAGTAACTTTTCCCAACCATGTTTTTGCTTCCCCCACTTCCCTCATTTCATCACCTCCTTCCCCTTCCCTTCCCCCTCCTCCACCGGCGGTGGACACTCCGGCCACACACACCACGCCACCGTAATAGCCCCCTTCAAAGTCATAGCAAGCCACAACCCAGGGGCCAACCCATGATGCCGCGCCATTCCACCCCCAGCCATAGCTCCCAAGAACAAAGAAAGCACGAACCCAATCTTCCGATTCCTCTTGGGGTTCTCCCTCCACCCATGAAACAGCTTCTTATCAAGAAAGATATCACACATCACCGCCGACAGCGCAACAGTAATAATCTCGGGAAACCCCAAGAACTTCGACGCCAGGATTTGTCCGGCGGCCTGGAAGGCGAGTAGTGCGATGGCGATGTCTTGTAGCCAGCGCATTGGGTCTCCGGATGGCGTGTCGCCGATGGCTTCTGTGTGGACGAGGATGGCGGCAACCATGATGAGGATTGTTTGGAGGGCGAAGGAGAAGATCATTGTTATGCGGCGCAGGGGGCCGAGCATCCAGGAGCCGGCGATGAAGCAGAAGGTGCCGAGGAGGAAGGCGCTGACGGCGATTAAGGCTTTGACCCAGAGTTTGTCTTGGTGATTCAGGTTGCCGGAGACGCCGAGGGCGAGGTTGATTATGTTTCCTGTTGTGTGTTAGTAGTGTATACTTGAGTAGAAGATGAATGAAATAAGAAAAGAGGGAGGGAAGGAGGGTGAGGTAGGATGGGATGGGCTGGGCGAGACGCATACCTGTTTGCATGCTGGAGAAACTGCTCCAGAAGGTAAATGAAAGACCATCGACGAGACCGCTCACAAAGCCGCAGGTGATAAGAATAGCCTCCGTCCAGTTTCGATCAATGTCGGATAGGAAATATTTCCCCAGCTTTGATCTTCTGGACGGAGCTGGGGTCTCTTCTTCATTCAGGGTTTCTGCAATAGATACATTGGTGCTCCCGGCCAACGGGTTGGAGTAAGGAGAGCGAGCCTGCTTTTCCACATCGTCGGATCTGGAATAGATCCCTCGGCTTCCCGAGGGCTCATTCAAAGCATCTCCCGTTAAGGAATCGTCAACAAAAGTCAGATTTCGTGGAGCCTCGAACATCTTGATTCTCTGGTTCCTGTAAAGCTTGGTCGTGAGAAACAACCAAAGGGGGATGGCCTTACCATATATAGGGTTAGGCGACGCCACCACACAAACTATAGGGGGCGAATAGAAAGAAAAATCGATTAGGCATTGTCGTCAGTGCTTTCTTGGCCGAGCGATGCCAATGCTATTGCTTCTTCGACGCCCGTGCTTGGTCTGAAACAGGATCGTCTGTTATCGAGCAGGAATGGACGTGTCTGGCCATGCAGAGTGATCGAAACAGGGAATTGGTCATGAGCTCAACAGCGAATGACAAATCTCAATGGCAGCGTGTGAAGGGGATAGATAAGCATTTCTAGGCAAGCCAAGACCGGGTAGGTGGGATCTTCAACTATTGGTTGTGGCAAGATGCATGCCTAGTGTCGGAATAATATAGATGAGATGTGTATACAGTACTGGTCCATTGCAATCTATCATTGCAGTACGCGTCCATGTCCAAGCGTCAGTCGTTTGTTATGCCCCTGTGTAACATCCAGACGACACTTTGAAAGCAGATGGCTATGGCGTATCGCAGGAACCGGACAGTTGCATAGTTCAGCTGGGATACATTGACAATCGCTTTAGCGCAAAGACCAGGGGATGGTTTTTCTGGATCCCACGCGCGTCAGTAAACTCCGTTATTCTCCGTCCCCTAGTAGAATGATAACTATCGGGTTTCCGTTCGGTAGGGACCGGTCCCGATACACTCGGGATTGGGCATCGGGATGCCCCCTATTTGATTAGAAAAACGGCCAAGAAGTCGGGTAGAAGATCATCTTGGCAGTTGGATCCTTCCGAACCCGTACTAGGGTTGACAATCATTACCGGCGTTCCCTCTAGTGTATCTTTAGAACCATCGCTGATAAACTGTCAGAAAATATTCCGAAACGCACGAAGACGGTTTGGGAGAAGGCACCGGGATTGGTGATCGCAAGTGAGAAAAGTTCATGAAAGACCATGTGTTTCCGGGCTGAACAGAGCTCAGCTTTGTCGCGAATTTCGTCAACTTTCGTCAAAAACACAGCCACCGTCGATCTCAGCGATCCATTCTCCGTCGCCAAGGCGCCCCATCGACTCCATCAGCAGGGAATTGGCTGTCTTGGCAATGTTTCTAGACGTACTATGTTCTTGGCTGGAAGCATACAAGAAATGCGAGTGCGTTGGACTTATGAGAAAGGAGAACACTTGATAAGCTGGTTTTGACCGCTCCCCTGAGACCGCAGGCATCAACTTTGGTCACGGTTATCTCGCTGATTCTACCTACTTACTTGTACATACTTCTACAAGCAAGGAATCCTGGCGTTCTTTTTCGCGCGCCTTTATCGGGCGCGGCGGTAATGGGGCCGTCCAATTGTCACTCATGAGGGTCTTCCGTGTCGGCTCGGCCACGGGGGTTCATTCGTTGGCCAAGCCGCGAGCTTCCAGAAATCCAGGCTCGCGCCGACCCGAAACTGCGTGGGATATTTCTTCTGACCCTGCGAGTCTCCAATTAGCTCCGGAAGATATATTAATAGACGTCATGGACAATAGGCAGTTGCCGCCGAGTGTCGCGCCAAGTCGATGTCGAGGAATGAGGACCGTTGAGGACATGACAGAAGGACCAGCGAGTAAACATCTCATGGCTCACCGAAACAACCGGATACAGTTCGGATTCTGAGAGGTCTAGGGTCTAGACGTACGAATGGCTGCAGTTAATCTATAGCGAATGTCGACATCGGGTGAAATCGGTTTACTTTGCATCGCCCAGCATTAAATGTCTACTATGACCAGCAGGTGCAGTCTGAGCCCTTGGCATTCTAGTTATGTTATTTGTCCCGTTGGGAGGTCATAGGCAGCAGTTGTCTGAATTGAAGCGGTGTATTCGGGAGTATAGAGGGTTAGGAATCAGGATACATCGTTCAATTGATGGTTGGCATGAGGATAGGGAGCTCATGGATATTCGCCATTCCCTTAGTACGCACATGGTTGTGTAGGCATCACTTGGTATATCAAAACAGGGGATATATATATCCGTACATATAGAGCAATATGAGAACTAAAGTGCACTACTATATCCACTGTACACTGGTTATCTTTCTATCCTTTTCTCCTTATTCCTAGTGCATATACACTCCCACTATGCGTGCATCTATCCACAGACATCCATAAACACTGGTAATCCATTGCGACAGTTCCATAGTCCTATCCTTCCTATTCGGGCAATTCATGTGATCGCCTCTTCACTTCCTCTTCCTCTTCCTCTTCCTCTCCTTTCCACCTTCTATGCCATTAAAACCGCCACAAACCGACTGACCGCAAGAGATGAAGCAAGGACAGATCGAGCCAGGTCAAAATGAAAGACACTGCTTCTATCGCCCCGGTTTCATCGCCATTGACAATGCCTTGCAGCTGTCTCAGTTATATGCCACCAACCTTCCACTGGCAAGGAAGCTCCCGATAAACCCAAAATGACATCCAAGCAGCGTTTTCTGGAGACATACTAATTCATTTGGGCGGGTTTAGGATCTAAGGATGGCCGAACTCATGAACGGTGGTTCACGATGCCGCCAGCCAGCCACGCCGGAATAGCGAGTAGCAGCGACTGCATCATCATAGCCACGGGGGATGGTACTGGCACATGTGATCACAGGCTACAGAATATCGTACAGCATATACGACATACTTTGTATCGTGTGAAGACCGATGGCCAGTGCTGCGACCGGAAAGCTGCCAAACATCCGCTGCAGGACGGGATGCACGGCAGAAACAGCAGAAGAAAAAAAAAGGACCATGTTGGAGAGTAATGACATGCAGCTGCGGAGCTGGAACGGTCCTCTGCATATAAGAGTCGGACAGCTAGAGCTGCTTCCCCGGCCGTCGGATGCGAAAAGCTCTTCCCCGCGCATCTCCGAGAATATGAGTTATCCAATCTTCAATGAGCCTTATTCGGATTGCTTCTTCTGGTTTCTTCAGAAATCGCATTACGAACGACCGTGGATTCATCGCAGCATTGGCTAGCTGGTGACCGTGCTGACCAGGTATGTTCAGATACATGCCACCCCACAGTCTGGATATATCGCCGGAAGATAATCTACGTCACATGGAAAAGCAATGATTTCGTTCTAAATAATAATGTTCCAGCACCAGCAAGGAACAAAGACAAACTTACAATCTCTCGGAGCTCAAGTCCTCTATTCAAACAGATCACTTATTTTGTATAGATACTCTGCTTGCATATCGCGTACGGAATGATCGCTGGAATGTGGGTCGTCTCTGCACAGCAACGACGTTCTTCCACTCCATAAACAAGCATCCGAGACGCTTCCCATGGACCAGGAATTATCGATGCGACTCTGAGACTGCCAAAAAGCGTACTTTGGCGTACATACACACGTATGCCAAACATACTTTCTCTAGATCGACAGATCGGCTTTCCATAAGACCACTCCCAACGTCCGCCGGTGATCCGGGTTCTGCTCCGCGATGTCCTAGCGCCCGAGCACATGTTGATATCTCACATCTGCATCAACAAGGGCTCTGTGCATCGAAGAGACCTAAACCAGATTGTTGGGATCCCAATTAGTCTTGCGGCAGCCTTAGCGCATGCATTAGGTGCAATTGATGTTAGCATCGTGTGTTGGCTCGAAAGATAGTTTGGACTTGTCATGTTATACGCCAAAATACGAATGCCATTGTACATCCCCAATGGGATTTTTGTTTACTGCACTACAAACCATAAGTTTACAAGGCTTCTCTCCACAAAACTTGCTAGCATACGGATCGAATCTCCGACGGGTGTAGTGCTTCCTCTTTAGCCTCCCTTGCTCCGGGAGAATCGCCCGCTAACCTTGCACCCCCATCATCCCTTTCCCTGCCCAAGGAGGAAGATCATGTAAGGCCGATGGGCGATTGGCGTCTGTGCACGATGCAACTGTTTTTTGTTTACATCAACGGAAATGCATCGGCATGCGCCACCAGACTATGTACTAGCCACCACAAGGGTGCCAGCAGTCCGGGTCGAGCCCTCTTTCCCAGAAAGACTATTTTTGGGGGAGTAATTGTATAAACATCCCTCTTCACCCTGTTTTCTTTTTTCTTTCTCTGATCTGTCTATTCCCATCGTTCTGTCAGTCATTCATTCCAATCGTATTGCTCTTGTCCTTCATTCAGATAATTTGATCAATCTCATTTACTTCCAATTGCCTCTCCTTCTGATGTACACCCTTGAATCAGTCAAAATACCAATATCATTGTGAACTGAATCGAATCCTAGCCCATGGCGGCCACCCAAGCACACTCTTTACCCAGCGATTTTAGCGCTTTACGAAGCGGCAATAAATCCCAATTGACCACCTGCACACCATATTCATCCCCCGTGAAGCAACGAGGGTCATCCTGCTATTTTCCTCAGAGAGGTACTCAGGTACTAGAAGAGTCTAACACAGACCCTTTCTACCTGGAGCAGACTCTGAGGGACTCGTGCCAACAAGGCCAACGCGATGCCCACTGCTGTGAAACCACAGATCATCAGTACTTCACTTTGTCATCAGTAAACAAACGCAAAGGATACCCTTACCCTAATCCGGTCCGCCGCGAACCTGCGGGGCCCCGGGCGGACTTTTACGATAACACCAAAGGAAACCGAAACACTTTGTCAGTGGTGGAGCTCGAACATCGGATAGGCCTTCAGCAGATTGCAGCACAACGCGGCTTGGAAAGACAGCAAGTTCACTGCAAACAAGGCTCCTTCAGTTCTGGCTCCAGCGAGCCGACTCCTGACCTTACCCCAAGCAGCTCCTTCTCATCCAATTACTCTCTCGTGAGAGACCAGCATATCTCGTTTGAACCACAGCGTATCACATCTGAGTCCGGCAGCCATCTATATCTGACGCCGTGTACACCTCCGCCAATTCGACCACCAACAACAGCGCTACCTTCTTTACCATCCACTCCCAGACCACAACAAACCCCAACCCGCAACAGCAAGGGCACCACACGTCCTGCAAACGACCCCACCGAAACCCTCACCATGCAAAGCGAAGACCCCCAAGTGCGGTACAACCGCCTCGGGAAACCCCTTCCGACTCTTCCCAACATTGCCCGCAACGGGCAAAAGACCAAAAACACCCAAAATGGCACCCAACGACCCCAAATCGAACCCTCCATGATCTCTCCACCCAGTCTCATCAACCCAGTCACTATGGAACCACACACCACACACTTCGACCAAGCCTTCTTTATTCCGGCCAACGACTGCCCCAGCCCCGTTCCCAGCCCTGGGCGCAATTCTACATCGTCACGCCTCGCACGGGAAGTTACCAATACTTCCCCGAGCCGCGAGAAAGAAAGGCCGTGGACGGCAAGGTCTGAAGCGTATTGCGAACAATCAGTCTGGGAATCAGACTCAGACTCTGAGTCCATCGGTCCCAAGTCCCTGTCCAAGAAACCAATCGATACCCTCCGCAAAGTACGCAGTCGCGTGCATCTGCGAGTTGCTAGATCAGCTCCCCGGCTTAATGGTGCACCATCCTTACCTCCACCAGTCCCCTCTCCCCAGACAGACGGTGCACCATTGGAGAAGTTCCCGTCGATGCCAGACCACCCCGTTCAACAACCACTCCACCCCCCACCACCCCCTCTCCCACCAGGGTCGTCCTTAACAGCCAAAAAGCCAACCCCCCCAACTCGCTCCAGCAAGGAAATATTCCGCCCAAACGCCCAAACCCTCCGTCTTGTCGCCCCATCAACAACATCTCTCGTCCGCCCCGACTCCCGGAAAGACAAGGAAAAAGAAAGCCTCCCCGCAACCCCCACAACCGCAACCACAAAGACATCAGAATACGACATGGACTCAGCCGCAGCTGCGGCTTTTCAAGCGCAGTCCCGTCGTCGTCAGCGGTCGAGGTCGCCGACGTCTCCTGTGACAACGGGTTTCGCGGATAAGGAGAAACTGCGCACATTGTGTCGCGAGGAGAGGACGGAACATACGTTGCATAGTAGTCTGACGCTCGGGAGGAGGCCGTTGTATAGGCGGTTTTGGGAGAGTTTGAGGATTCTGAGCTGTCATGGTGATATGTCGCCGAAGCCGACGAGGAAGTCGTTTTAGGCTTACTTTTACCATTGCTATCATTTCTTTTGTTTTGTGTCTTTATTATTCGCATCGGGATCGCATTGCGACGGAGGAGTTGAAGCAACTGTTTGATATTGAGTCTTTCGTTTCTTTCTTTTCATCCTTTGATTGTTTTACACGCGCATGGATGGCCTCATGACATACGTTTATATGTGCTCTTTTCTGCCCTGCTCTGCTTTGATTTGATTTGATCTGATCCGCTTCACGAAACCCACTCGCTAATGACCTAATGAGTCCTCTGTCACTCGCTATGTCTGTCCTGTTCTTTTCTACTCCGCATTTGGCTTGATGCTATACGATGCATATGTCTCTCGTTGATGTTGCGGATTATATTTGATTTGTTTATTGGGTCTATCTTCTATTTCCTTTGTCTTGTCCTGTCTTTTCTGGCCCAAAAGCATGTGTGGATGTACAAGGTTGGTTAATGTTTAGTCTGGGAGAGGATTGCAATATTCGAGATAGGAATGGATATATTCTTCAACTCGTCTTCACAGTGTGGTGTAATCAAGCTCAATAGAGTTGTAAACTTGAGTATCCATCTGTTACACCGTCATCGCACAAAGTACTTCGTACGGCGTAACACCATCAATCCCCAGTCTTCAGTCCAATTCCCAACCTCACTCAACCTGACACGGTACCGATACCTGCGACATGCACCTTATCGAATCCGTGCGCCGCGCCGTGCAATGCATTGATCAATAGTGCATCTGCATGTCTAACCGTGATGAAGTCGGGTACGGGGAAACTTCCGCTGCATGTAATCTTCCTTCCTTGCAGTGGTCCCAGTGCGAGGGGTACGCGGATGTACAACCCTTCCGGAACAGATGTGATGCAATGCAATGTATGACATGCATATCCTGGCTTGAATAGACGCCGGGGCTCTGGACCTTGATTGGACCTGGACTGGACCTGAGGATCTGCCTGTGGTCTCAGTTTCGGTTCTGGATCCGGGGAAAGCGATGACGGCAGGGGAGGGCAATGTTCCAGTATTCCATAAATGGAGAATCATGACGAAAGCCCAGAACAAGGAGATCAACTTTGTTCGCCCTCATCGTCGGGTGTCGCCGCTGCCGCCTCCTCCTTCTCCTTCATCTCCAAAGCTGCCATATTCACCTCCCACTCCGCAACCTTAACTCTCCCCTCCCACGACGAAACAACCCCATCGCCCTTCCTACCCAGCTGTGTCTCGGGCTTCTCTTGGTCCTTGTCACCCGTATCCTCCAATCCATTGAAAACAGCCTGCACTTCCAACTCCTTCAGCGCACGCTGGTAGATTTTCAATAACCTTTCTCTTTGTTCGCGGCGTAGGATCCCAATCTCTGATTCTTTTCCCTGCTCCTGTCCCTGTGTGCGGTCCGTAGATTTCCCCCCACGAGTACTAGAGGGGAGTTTCTTCACAGCCCCACCACCGACTTTACTCTCATACCCACGCAGCACACCCTCTAATATACCCAGTACCGTCCCTGCGCGCATACCCAACTGCGCACCAACGGGAAACCCCGCGTCAAAACCATCCTGAACGTGTTCACCTTTCGACAGCGAAATGCCATCGCGGTATCCCGTTGTCACATGCTGGCGGCGGAGCGAGGGGAGGTCAGAGGGTTCTGCGGCGGCTGCTGGTGCTGCGGCTTTTGGGGCTGGAACGTGATCGCGTTCGAGCGATGAGGGTGGTGGTGGCGAGGAACCGAAGATGTCGTCGAGGGTGTCGGCGGGGGGTGGTGGTGGTGGCTGGGCTGTGACGGTGTCGGAGTGGGTTGAGGTCATTGTGGTGGGGGAGAGGGGGGCGGAGGGGGTTGAGCTGGTTGATTCCATGGGTTTGGGTGATTTGTAGGGCATATAAAGCTGTGTTGATATGGTTACAAAATTGTAGATGTGATGTCTGAAAAATTATGGAAGATCGGAGCGGAGATGTGGAGCACCGGGATGGATGTCCTAAAAGGGCAATGTCGATTTTGTCGGGTTTCTCCCATTTTCTCTAATGTTTCGCGTCTTCAATCAATCAACAGGTTGATTCTCATTTGCCTATAAACAAAACCACAAAACAAACGACTTGTGTAAGCAGGAACACCCGTCATAACAGATCCGGAGAGAAGCAATAGTAGCTTCAATCGCTGCCTACCCCGCTGAGCAATGAATCAGACTTCCGCTCCGTCTTTGAAGATGCTGTACATTGTTACAGTTCCTTGGTTGGATATGACACTATTGAGCCTATTTCCGGCCTGCTTTCGTTGATTCGAGTGATGAGTTGACGAGAGAGACCCCGACTCTGTCCATTAGGTCACAGGCTGCCAATGCAACGATGTGTTAGCCATACGCACGTCTTCAACCTGGGATGAACGCAGCTGCCAACGGTATATAGCATACCTGTGCACCCGATGCCAATTGGCAGCTGCCCAACATTTCCCCCAAAGCCGCAGCTCATTGGCTTCGGCTGCTGGAACAAGATGCAGGACGCCAACCGCGCCAATTGCACTTCATTTAGAATCCGACCTGCCTATGAAGTACCTGGCGATCGCCAAAGAGCCATGTGAGTGGATCGGAAAGTACGCTGTTTATTGAGAGGTCATTTCTGAATGCCTAAAACGTTGCTTGTCTGACATCAATGACGACAATCCGAGGATAGCGTGTTATACTCCGTTTAACCGACATTGGCGGTGGCTGGCGTGGCGTGGCGATGGCTCTTGATTCTAAGAACTAAATATTTGAATAAGTATGCGGGTACCTAAAGAAAAGGAATACCTATAAGGAACAACAACTAAAACGGTGGTTGGATCCCAAAAGAGTATTTCGGAAGTACGACTCCCTAACTATACGATGCCCCGCTCAGCCTTATAACATCATCCTCGCAGCATCTTCCTTTTTCTCCTTTGTATAAAACACCAACATCCAAAATGGCCTCTCGACGCTTTATTCTCCTCTCCTCCCCCTTCGCCATCGGATACGGTATCCACCAAGGCCTCAACATCCTCGAAGCCAAATATCCCGCACTTCCCCCCGACTCCAACACCAGCTCAGCCCTCCGCACCCCCTCCAATCTCAAAACCCAACGCTGCGCTTACGTCGACGTCTACTCAGCCCGAGTCCCCGTAAAAGCCCTCGAGTCGCACCCCCTCGCCGAAAAGTCCAAAAACCTCCAAGAAGCATGGGCCCACACTCTATTCCAGAGCCGTGTTCTCCGCACTGAAGCCTGTCTCATCGGACTTTTCACAGCCGGCCGTCCTACTCCCGGTGATACAGGCGATACACCAGGTGGTTTCTCACGGAAGAATGAACAGGGCGAGACGCGGAAATTGATAAATGGAGCGCTTGCGGTTGAGCGGTCGCCGTCATCGGGATCGTGGCTTTCTATGTCGGGGCCATCGGGGCTGTTGGTTTCTTGGAAGGCTCCAGATAAAGCGCGAGAGTTCTTTGAGAATATTGCTGGGTATGGATATCCGTGGCGGTTGATGTCTGGTGGGAGACATGAGGTTAGTGTCTCGAAGCCGTTCAAAGAGGAGGGGAGACAGGTTGTGGAGGTGCGGTTTGCGTCGGCGCATGATTATGAGATTGTTCCTGATGAGGGAGAGTTGGAGAACCAGAAGATTATCCCGGCGTGGGTTAGGAGGCTGCATCGTGGGTTTGCGCGGTTGATCTTGGACAGTGCTGTTCGGGAGCTGCAAGATTGATCTGTTTGTTTGCGTTTGATGCTAATGCAGGCAGGCATTTGCCGCTGGTGAATCTTTGTTGATTATATTCAACTTCTACTCGGTTCTTTTTGTTCCTCGTTCGTCAAGATGACTTATGCCTTTACGTCGCCATGTTATACAATAGCAGTTATAGCTCTGCTAATCTATCGAAATCTCTATATGTCTTGCCATTCCTCATTTGACATGACCTTCACCTGAACGCCATTATTATCTCGGTATCGTTTCTTATCGTATACATCTTGATTAACTGTTACGTATATATTTCATACCTCGGTTTATATACACTTCTTGACGATCCCTGATATCGACTCATGAAATTTTGGGCAATGATATTGGATACAACTCAATTGATTTGATTATATTCCTGAGTTCTTTTACCTCATCGAATGGTTCGTTGCTTCATCAACATGACAAATCAACAAGGCGATGATGCAGCATGGCCTAACTTGTAGTAGCATTTGCAGAAGTTATGTGCGAATCTGCCTGCGGTCCATTACAGTATGGGCCCTTCACAGCACAGCACAGATGAAAAAAAAAGCCACGGTTCTTCTAAAATCGATGATTCGGTAAACCTTACTGAGGGTTGTCGGTTGACCGGTGGTCAGTATATCCCTAACTTGCTCTAGTCAGGCTATGCTGATCCATATCCAATGGGTACAGAAGGAATAGAAGACACTGCCGAGCGCTTTGTTTATTGGATGACCCTCCGAAACCAGGTGTACACTGTGAAAAGCATGATGGATGACAACTCATCACTATTCCAAGCGTTCGCGTGACATGTTTGACTAGCACAGGCATTTGGTCGCTGCCCATTCTATCGCGGTGGGCCGTCCTAGACTGTCTAGGTCCAGGTCCACATACGTTTTCTCAACCGGCGCTAGAAAGCCAGCTTTTCTAGAATTATTGTGAAAGATACTCTGAACGCAGCTCTCGTCTCCAATTTCCCTGACTACGAAGACAATGCTCTTCAAATCCCGACGTTCCGCATCTAAACAGCAGCAATATACTGATATGAAGCCAGTCATTCATCATTTATTTAACTGCTCGCCTCCTGTATTCAGATGGCCTTAAGGTATCCTTATTCGACACTGGTCTGCGCGACACTCCAGACGCTTCCCGATTTACCGATAAGATGGAAAGGTATATCCCTGCCCGACGGCACGAGAGAATACAGGGAACTTAAAAAGACTTACAACCAATACGGAGGGCAGGTTCATTAGTCGTCAGTCAATATTAAAACAATATGAGCCTCTTGTGTTTGTGCAATTCAAAATACTGAGACTACTATGTTTTGAGGTAAACCTCCCTGTGTATATAATATATGATTCTTGATAACCTACATTTTAGGTTTATTTTAGATGCACTGTTGTATTGTTATTGCCTTAATTTTGATACTAACTATTCTGCCCACTAAAACTTGATAGTGACCTGGCGGAGGAGACACTACTTCCTGGATGTTTACTGTGGCTAACTAAAAGATTAGACTCGCGTCGGAAATCTGACCGACATCATTCCTGAGTCTTGATGTTCATACATACTGACTAGTACAATAGTGACCACACGAAACCCAAGGTTCTGTAAAGTCTACAGTGTGCCCAACGTTTCAGGGACCTGTCCCATATTTTTGCATGTGAGAAATCAGCCATGACAAGCCATTGTAGAGAGCGTTTCGTCTTCAGGAGCTCTGCCAGAAGTTCATCACATTTTCATTTGAAAACATTGGGCGGACCGCCAGGTTTCTATATACCACAATGCGGTTCAAATTCTCCGCAATTATGCAAATCGGTATGATATTTTCGCAGATTGATGGAATTTGTTTTAACTAACGGTGCAGCAAACGTCCCAGAACATGATCACAATGTGGTTAGGCAAAAAAAAATCACATACGATCCACGCAGAAAGATCGTGCTATCAATAAGTTATGGAAGCAGGCTATCTTCAGAAGCAACTAAGGTCTGTCCGAACTCACAGTCTAGTATACGGTGTGCCCTGAACCCATTTGACTGGTCAATAAAGGGCCGTTACTAACATACTTTCTCATCTGGTTTTCTATTTCTGACAGACAAGAAAGGCGCAATGTCTCCCATCTTTGGTGCATGTTTCGCGTCCAGTATTGGTGAGCCTAACCGCGGAATTCTCGGGAGCTCTGTCTAATTGCCCGTTCTACGTTCTAGATTAAGTCCTAAATTGTTGCTTCACCTACACTTTGGTGATGATTGTATACGGACAAGGAAAAGCTCGTTCATAACATTGAATACTTTCTGAATGACCGCTTGAGTTCCAGAAAATACTTTATACATACGACAAAATGGATGTAGCAGTCCATGCAGCAGTGTCCTTGAAGGGTGCCGAGAGTTCTGTACAACATCCTCTCAACGCAACAGTCATTATTGGTTTAATCCGATGACTGAGCTCTGGAGGCCGTTATAGACCTACCTCAGAAGAACTGGTTGCATTGTTGAAAGTCAGTAAGTTTCAGCGATCCTGCAGACTCCGGCAAAACGATAGATCCCAAGCCCTATTCACTATAATCTTGACGTTAATGTCGAAATCATCAATCTAGTGTATTCATTATCACCTCAGGCCCTCAAATACGAAAAAAGGAAGTGAGGAAATAGCAAGTCTAGGCCTAAGCTTATCTGCCCTCTACTACTCGCCGCCTTGGTCAAGTGGTATGCATTCGCCAACCCCCGTTGAGCTCGGGGATTCAAACAGGATTCTTGGAAGGGGATATAGAAACGCTATCAGGATATGACAAACACAAAATTGTGAAACAGAAGGTTTACGATTGACTATCGAGGCGAGGACAGCGCTGTTATGAATTAACAGGGATGGTCTAGAAAATGTGCGTCCCAACAGGAACGGCCATGGCAATCGAAACCTTCTTCGGAGATCATCAGCCTTCCTACGAGTCCTAAATCTACGGGCCTAGTTTCAACAAATAGGATTCTTATAGCAATGGATGATCCACTGAATTTATCTTTGCACGTCGGTAGCAAAATATTGTAAACGATAGCAATCACACAAGTGATACTGATTCGGAATGGAGTATACAGATATGGAAATCCATGTAGTATGATATTCAAAAATATTTATATCAACTGCTAGGGTACATTGTCTAAATAAGATTGCTATTTCAAATAACGTGACCCACATGCGAATGTCACACACGGGCGAATGTCACACGAAATCGCTCCGCCGCGACTTCTGATTTCTATCACATATATCACCACAACCAAATATGCGTCAGAAAAATGATGAAAGCCA
>JBDODA010000091.1:0-86299 GCA_039880815.1 Aspergillus intermedius | reverse complement strand
CTAGTGCCTCAGGAACTCATAGGGATAAGAGACTGTAGATAGTTATCGGCCTCAAGTTCACGAATATGGTCTGTCATAGCTCTAGAGCTCGGTATGGACAATAAACTTGATTAAATAATAATAATAAAGGCTTTAGGGATATGTTAGCATTGAACATTTACATGATAACAAATTCAGGTTTATCTTACTTGTCGGCAATCCAGCCGAAACCACAGAGAACAAACAGGCCCCATTGGTAGCGGCCCATTCCAATGTCCTGGATGGCTCTGTTGATAATCTTCGCTTTACCTATAGTAAGCAAGTCAGTTTAACTAGAAAGTTCAATTTGGCAGTTGGTCAACGCAGCGCCAATCTCAATCTGGGAAGCAATCGAGTTAGAAAACAAAGGACGTACGGTCATAGAGAATGTCATGGCCCGAAACAACGACACCCGATTCAACTTCTGCTCGGAGCGCTTCCAAAGTCAGTTTCGTCGTGGCAGGCACACCGGCCACGCCCTTCTCTTGAAGCGAGCCCCGGTTAAGACTAGAATTGCATCCCCAGGCATCGATCGGCAGGTCTTCGCTCACAAACGTGGGGTCGCGGGCGAGGGGGGCCACGACCTCCGGGAAGAACCGTCGGTCGCGGTTGGTAAATAGTCCTTCCAGTTGAACATATTGGCCGGAGCTCCGAAATAACAAAATGTGATGCTTCCTACGTGGTCTCTCGTATATTTCTTGCGTAAAGGCGTGATCAACCGCGTTGCATCGGACGGAGTGTTACTAGATTACTTTGTCAAGGTCGTCAAAACCGGCCATGCACAGTGTCGCAATGGAAATAGTGGTCGCAGAGGCTGAGATCGCACAGGCTGGAATTCGGATCGCAAATGGCTTTTGGAGATGCGCGGTGGGAAAACGGAATAGACAGTATGGCGCAGTGGGAATGGAAAGGCAACTACTTGCTGCTACTTTCAATCCTCAAGGTGTAGTCAGATTGATAAATGGTGAGAAAATCTTTTTGTTAGAAATTTCTTTTGTTAAGTCTATCCAACCGACGATGGCTGTCGGCAACAATCTGAAATGAGACAAAGTGATGAATCGGATTGGCGTTGAGAAATAGCAGTGAAGTGGGAGGGAGGGTTTTAAGAATTTTCCTAGGGTTGAAGATAAAGTGGAAAAGTAAACAAAGCAAATAAGTCTTGCACGGTGGACATCAGGTGAAAGAGTCTGGTGAGAAGTAAAATAGTAATGGAGCCAACCTGCATTAGATGACTGCGGTCCGATATTGGCCAACATGAAGCCTTAACTATGTGGTCCGATGGGAGGTGCGAAGTGGCGCTCGTGTACCCTCTTCAGCCTACCGGTCCACTGCGCGATTCCCCAAGCGGCAGGCAGATTGCATCTGTCTTTTTCTTATCTCTGGAAGCGGGGCCAAGAAAATTCTCGGCGATATCCTCGAGGGGTCGTAAACAGTATAAAACCGGACGTCCAGTCATATTATACATCGACCCTCTGTGCCCTCGGGGCAGCGTCGGTTCGGTTGCGCTTGCCCGGTTCTTGCCTTTTTTGGGGGCCGGTTTACAGATCGAGCTCAGCATCGTTTTCCCGAGATGCCGTCATTTTTGCCTTGCATTTTCCGGCCCTTAGGGCTTTACTATAGTTACATGTAGTGTCGGTGATACTAAAAGGCTTGGCGTCGAGATAGGCGTGCCAACTAGTATCCTACTTCAACAGGATATGATTGTCTGATTTCTAGAATTGGAGTTTGGATGCCGACCCACTATTTCAGCGACGTGTCACGGGCTCGGAATAGTAGATACTGACGAACTGATATTCCTATCTAAATTAGTATAGCCATCGACGAGAATATCGAAGCTGAAGAAGAAAAGAAAAGAAGAGGAGAGTCTATCTACAGGGAGAAGTCTTATATGGGTGTGTGTGGCCTCGCTTAGCAGCTGTTTGTCTTGATTGCTTTCATGGTATCTTTATGTCAATAAGGGCACTGGGCTGAGCTGAGCCGTCACAGTTAGCCGGGTTACTCGCTTGGGAATTACGTTAATCCACTTTTGATTCCTCAGATCGCAATGATCGAAGTACCATGCATGTAGTACTACTTGACGATGCTTAATTACCTGCTAGACAATTGATAGTGCTCGCCAATCGCTGCCTCTTCCGTTCATCATCTGGGAGCTTTCTCCGCATTTCAGCTCAGTTCAGCGTAGTTTTATCCTGGCTGGTCTGGTTTAGCTGGCCTTAGTTCATCTATTTGCAATTTTCCGAAAGATGGCAACGGGACGATGGATGTGGTTATCATGGAAGAAGTGGTTCTCAACATGTAAGTTCAGTACGTTGATCGTCAGCCCAAGGGAACAGTTTCTTCTAGTCTTCTATTTTTCTAAGTATATATGGTTGGTTTTGGTGCGTTGTCCTCCTCTTATGGTTTCAGTGTCACATTCGGCACATCTCTCTCAAGGTACTGGACACAGTGTAAGCAAAGAGAATGATCTGAGAGTCAATTTTACAATGGAGTACTCACATCTCGGTATTTACTGGCCAGCCTCATTCGCAAGAAACACTTGAAGGCCATTGTGTCCCTTAGAAAATAGTCGTATATCATACGACCTTGAACCATATAAGATGCTGCTAAGGATTTTGCTAGTTCCTCTCGTACAATTTCCCAGCCCCCTTTGTTTTCAAGTCCCAGTATATGTAGAGAGTTCCCAACATGGCTCTGAAGTAGGGAGTGGTGGACTTTGTTCCATACAACATTCAAGTTGTTGGTAATAGTGGCGCTTTCAGGGGGGACAGAGCTAAGGTCAAACCCTGAACTCTGTAACGTTGGTCGATGCAGCCTTGCTCCACCGAAGTCTCGAACAGCAAATCCTCTGATTTCCTTTGTTTCAGTACAGACACGAACTACCATATTCTGAGCATGGGCTTCTAGGCCAATGCCATAGTGAATTAATGGAAACAGCACGAGTCCGAACAATTCTGAAATGTATCTACTCCGTTTGATGGTTAACCATGGATGAAATTAAAACATTCAAGGCGAGCTGGTTAAGCAGCACCATAGAAAATATCACACGTACCTTCTGAACCAAGAAAGAGTCTGCTCTAAGCTGCCAAGGTCGAACAGTATCTCCGCGTACGTACGATGATCGTTGAGTGGTCTTTGGAACAGCCCAGCAACCACTATCAATGCCTCCCTATTTTCTCTGGCCCTATTTTCCAAATCCTGTCGTAAAATGCATGAAAGGTGCCGAGCTTCATCGAAATTGCCTTGACTGCCTGTCACAGCTGCAACTTCCTCGAAGATCCAAAGATTAGGAGGGAGGCATTTCTTAAGGATATCAGTCAAGAGGGGCCCCAGAGCTGTCGTCCAGGGAGTTATCGTTCTCAGAGAAGATGTGATCTGGCAGGCCAGTGATAATTTGAGGTGGTAAGGAAATCCTAACTCAGGCTGTAGCGTAATTGTCCGCATAGATGTCTGTGCATGGGCGCAGTTCAGTACAGACTTCACGTGTATAGCGTCTGGAAAATGGAGGAGGATGGACGGCAACTGCCGAGCAAAGCAGGGTACAGTACATCTTTCGGCAGAGGACTGGGGGACACCAAGTTTATCTAGAAGCGGTTGAATGGTCCTGTCAAAGGGACCTGAAATTCGCAATTTGCTCCGTGGCACTGACACAAATGCAAGTATTGGCATCATCATTTCAGGCAAGTCGTCTGGGGAGATGGGCTTCAAAGGTCGTTGAGAAAAACATGTCCTATGTAGCTATAACCCATGTCATAGGGCAGTCAGCCTTGCTCGCAAACACTGAATAGGTCATTGTAATGTAACTTACTGGATGAGTAGGATGTCCGAAGATAATCGACCTCTCCCATGCTATTAGGGGCGAGTCCAGCTGCAACTTCGGCAGTTTCCCGCCTATCTCGAGCCATTTTTCTAGTCGTCATACTGGTCAACCCACGCCAAAAATCGACCATGTAAGAAGTAACTCACCCTGATTGGCAGCAGAATTCCGTAATTCTTCCACCAGGGCCTCTTTAGCCTCCTCTCCAATTTCACGTGGGAGCCAGTGGCCAATGATGCAAAAAATGGTCCCTGGATCCCACTCCTCCACTGTTTCTGTAGCACTCTTTTGGATAGTCACAGGAGGCTTCAAGTCATCTGGTCTGATAATTGTAATGATTTTGCCTTGATCTACTTTAATATGTGCCTCATCCTGGATACGAGCCTTCACGCATTCAGCTTCCCCAGTTTCAGCCGTAGAATGGGGATTCTGAAGGCACATATATTGTTCGTTGGTGGCTGGAGAAACTTCGAGTAATGGCGTTATCAAGTCTTCATTGGCAATCTGAGCAAGAAGTCGCTTCGTTGTCTCAAAAAGTGCCAGATTTCGTTTTGCCGGGATGGACATATTCAAGAGAATAGCTTCTTGTACCTTGGGGACTTAATCGCTTTGGACAGAAGATACTCAGCAAATTCAAGAAGTGGAAACGAGTCAACCACTTAATGAGGCTAGAAATGAGCGCATACACGGCTACTTATACACATTGCTGTCTAAGCCATTTAAGTCCGCTTTGATTGCGGTGAACAATCTCGTTCAGCCAGTGGGATGCAATTCTCACTCTTGGCAGAAACTGCAGGTCAATAACATAATTTTACGCATGCCTGAAAAATAATGATAATCCTCAGCTGAGCCACATGCAGATCGCATATTTACTAACATTCACAACATATATAGCCCGTTGGTGTATGTCTATCAATCAGAACGTAGCGGTGAAGCATTCTTGGTGAAATCAGTCTGTTGCTCACGCTAATAACTCTGAAGCTTTTGGTAACTAGCCCATATTCTCCAAACAATGATTCAAATCCTACCATAGTCTTCCTTGTCCTTCTCCTTTTGACTCATCGCAGTTGTTTATGTTTGCATCTGGCGTTTGTGGTCAACAAGAAATGTGGGGATCGTGATCCTCCGCTTCAGCTTCGGAATGACGGAGTACGGAGGCACCACCAGGGTTTGCGGTATTGGTAGGCTACTCAGCTGTCTCACTACTCCGCCTACGGTAATCGAAAATCATTCTTAGCGGGCTTTTTATTAGCATTATGTATAACTAAGTGGGCATCTTTGGTCACGATGAATTGCGTATTCGGATATTCCTGTATGGTTTAAGTGACTCTTTTTTGAACATGCAAATAGAGATACATAGCTTTGTTTTCACTTGACCCAGACATGGTGAAGTGATGTTCACCCAACTCTTTGGAAGAAGTCGTGCATGAACTTGCCTACATCATCAGGCAAAGAGTGCCTGGCTGACAGCTGCCGCAATGGCTCCACTTCGGATCCAATCGACAAGGGATTCGAACAACGCTAGTCTTGTACGGAAGGCGACCAGGTAGTCAAGCTCCTTCGTGATCCTCAGGTTGTTGAACGCGGAGTATCTCAAAGCACATCTATGCCCCATAGGGGAAAAGATGGTCGGTAGCTGACACTAATGTGAGAAGGGTTCGCAAAAGGCCTAAGCTCATCCAGGCCAATGCTATTCGGAAACAGCATGCGTCGAACAGCCAGCCAGCACACGCTCGGAGAAGCAGACTCCATTGGTTGAAAGGCTGTTTCATTGCAATCCACAAGAGCGGCTTAGCTGAGACGTACAGAACAGGGGTTTTTTGCAACTCAGAATACAAGCTGAATGTGGGCTGCTCTGATCGGACCTCCGACGACAAATATGGGCACTGCATAAGAGCGGCACTTCACGTTGAATACGTCCCACCTATTTCTTTCAACTCACTTCACGATCGCTAGGTAGTACCACTTCCCGTCAGCCGTTCCATCATAATTTAGAAATTGGCACAAACAATCATGGCAACCCAAATGGAAAACCAAGTGAACCAAACTCACTCTGAGAAGACACCCTTGCCAAAATATATCCATCCACCAGAAACAAAACATGAGCGTAAGGGGACTATACATTACTTACAGGGCGAGAGATCAGAATGCTAAAGCCACGCAGTGAACTATGCCGACCTTGTCACGCTTGATCTGTCCGAGTTTGATCGCCCGGGAGGAAAGGAAAAACTGGCAGAACAACTAAAGGAAGCGGCACACCGAGTTGGTATTTCTCATCTGGTAAGCTTGAAAACATGATGCAAAATTCTGACCATAACAGGCTTCTTCTATATCATGAATTTTGGCCTCTCCCAGGCAGAAGTCGACCAGCAATTCGCCATCGCCAAGAAATTTTTCGCCCTCCCGGAGGAAGAACGGATGAAGTATCGTGCTCCACTGGAGGCGGGAAGTTACAATGGTTATCGACCCTTAGGTTCGCTCGAGATTCTACCCGGACTGTATGACAACGTGGAGTTCTACAACGTTTTCAAGTTCATCCCCCAGACCCAGCGATCTCAGCCAGAGATATTCAAGCAGTACTGGGCCGAGATCGAAAAATTCCACCGCCACATGCATGAAAATGTGTCCCACAAGCTTCTTCGACTGCTGGCTATCATTCTTGAGCTGCCTGAGCACCAACTCGTGGATGGACATCTCTACGAAGCAAACTGCGACAGTTCTTTGCGCTACATGATGTATCGGGCCCGCTCCTCCGAGGAGAACAACATCTACAAGGACCTCTATCTCCGTGGCCACACCGACATCGGAACTATGACCTTCGTATTCCAACAGCCTGTTGCCGCACTGCAAGTGAAACATACGGAGGAGTCCGACTGGCAGCACCTGCGAATCCGCCCGGGGGTCATCGCTGTAAACCTGGCAGATATACTTCAATTCTTGACGAACGGGTTCTTGAAGAGTGGTATCCATCGTGTAATTGCACCGCCTGAAGATCAAGCATCCAGTGACCGGTTGGGGATCTTGTACTTTTTGCGGCCATGCGACCAACTGATGTTGAGGGCTCTGGATAGTCCGTTCTTACAGAGGATGGGGTATGGCAAGAAAGGAACCGGCAATGAGGAGGATATCCCAGCTTCTGAATGGGTGAGGGCCCGTGTAAGGAATAATTGGACAAGATCGCCGTCGAATAACTCCGAGACTGTGAAGATGGGAGGCTTCCACGCCAAAGTAGTCTACAACTGAACCCAGTTACTTTATGGTTGTTGCCGTCGTTTCAATTTGCTATAGCAGTAAGAATCAGATGGGTTTCTGGTCTACATCAGAGCGACAGTTTACCATTGTCGAATATGAAAGATGCCAGTATATTGATAGCAAGATATATTAGTCGGATTTTCAATAACCGACTGGATTGACGGCTATTTCCGGTGCCGCTGTGGCCTTTCCCACCTTGATATACCGTATCTGTAGGGACAATGCGCTGTCCGAGCATCGTGCTGCGCATCATGGCAGAAAATGGTGGCCTCGATCAAGTAACATATGAACCACTCTTCCGTGCCCGTTCACAGATGCGGCTTGGAGACCATGCCAAAACGCCCCCATTGGGCATTCGCTGCTCCCAATGAATTTCCATGCTCAGAGTTCCCTGTTATCATACTACTCAGGATGGACTCCAGTCCTAACAAGCTTGCATAGTACAGAGGGGGCCCAATACCCTGGACAGGATGACTTAATCGCCTGTCATTCCATGGGGTATCCACATCATATAGCCTGACCCACGTTAAGAAGCAATTCGCGTCACCCTGGAAGAGCTGTAGCAGTAGCTCTTTAAATATCTAATGTCCCAACTTGCCCGATCACTCCTATCTGCACGGCTGAGATCCCCCGAGAAAGCCACCATTGGTGAGCTATGGGTTAGTCGATTTATCGATGGCCATCCAGAGCTCTAATCGAAATATACCCGCCGATATGACTACCAATGTGCGAAATGCGAGAATCCTGGGTTGATAAAAGGCTGGTTTAATCGCATTCAAGAGACCATCCAAAGATACGCCATTCTGGAGCAAGATATGTACAATATGGACGAAACTGGGTTCCAAATGGGAGTGGTATCAACGGTGAAGGTTATCTGCAGCTTAGTTACTAGAGATAGCCATGCAAAATCTATCCAGCTTGGAAATCGCGAGTTGATTACAATAATAATTGCCGTCAGTCCCTCTGGTTCTGCTCTAGAGTCCATGCCCTAGGCCCGCTAATTAAAAGCAAGGAAGCAAAGGAAACAAAGGAAGCAAAAACGGTGAATGAAACATAGAAAAGCGCACTGTCAACATCCTTTGCCGTGCCATTACCCTTCCTCCATAAAGAAAGTCTGATGGCCTGTAATCTCCTTACTGGGTAGTAATCGGCTCAATGCACAGATTGTAACTAAGCTGGTATGTGTCAAGTTTCATAACCCGACGAAACTTACAGCGACCCTCATTCAATGTAGCTCAGTAATCCATCCGCACTAATGTCTTGGACGTGGGCCTAGAGAATAATCATTATACATTTGTTGCTCTAGCCAATTTTGAGAATCATTGTATTACTGGAGTATGATTATTTTAGGGGGAATATCGCGGCCGACCGGCCCTCCACACTTCTAACATTACGAAAACAGCATGATTGGACATAGGATAATGTCATATTTTGGCCCTAAAATTCACTGCAGCACAGTTCTAACAATCTGCATGCTTACAATGCCACGCCCACAATCCTTTGTTGTTGGTGTTTCTGTCACGGGCTCGGAATAGTAAATAATAAAGGTTTGGATACCTGTCTAGTCTATTGCAGCCATCGACGAGAATATCGAATCTGGGGAAGAAGAAGAAAGGGAAAAATCATCTCCTCGACAGAGAGAGCTATATACAGCATGTGTGCTTGGAAAAGGGGTTAGTCCTGTGTTTGTTGCGTCTGACTATCTGTCAGCGTTCGTACGCTTAAGCTGCAAGGCTAGGATTTTCTTTATCTGTTTGCATGGTGGCGTTGTTAGCTCCATTGATGCTGTTTGCCCGTCTTGGCGTCGATACAGCGTCAAGCCGTCACAGCTACTGACTGTACTGCCGCCATTTGGACCTGGCGAGCTAGTCCTGGGGCAAGTCCATGATTCTGGCATAGGCATTGTACCCTGTTCTCTGCAGCCTGTGCCTTGCGCATACATGTCTGATAATGGGCCTTGAGGTTCAGCCCAGAATCAAGCCAGACACAAGCCATCACGTTGCCTCTGGGTTGAAGGGCACACAGTGGCCATCTACTTCCACTTGTGCTCGTTGGATCTGATCTTTCAGATCCCGGCCTTGATTTTGAGTAAGCAGGACTGCTTCTCTTTTCCCTGCATCAAACTGGACCACATTATCGTGCCCCACTTAATGGCCACCTTGGCTGCTTCTCGCAGCTTATCACAGACCTCTCTGACTGAATATCCTGGAGCGAGTAGACCTATGTCATCTGTGAACAAGAGACACTGGATACCATTCACTCTCCTCTCAATTGCATCAAATACACCGCTAAGATAGATAGTGAAGAGAATGGGCGACACTGGTGAGCCTTGTGGTACCCATGAATTAATTGGGTGTGCTTGGCACTATGTGTTGTCGATTTGCAGTTGAACCCATCAGCCGGTTTACCAGTCGGCTTCGATTGACATGATCAAATGCTCCTTTGACATCAAGAAATAGCGCTCCCACAAGCTGTTGGGGTTTCCAGGATTCATGGGTATTCTCACAGCGGACACAGAAAATAGTGGAAGCATTCAGTTGTGCCTAACGCAATTTCAAGCTTTGGGATAATGCCATGATTGAGGCTGAAGGAGACTCGAGAGGACACAAGGATGCTTATATGCAGGTTGTACAGCGTCTAACAAACAATTGGTGGCCAATAAGAGCAAATGGGAATTGACTACAGGTACGAAATAAACAAAACTCGATACATCGGACTCGATAATTATTTCTCAGTGAGACTAAAAAAAGGTCAAAAAATAAAGTAAAAACATACAACAGCCGGGATTCGCTGGTGGTCACCCACCCAACTACTAACCGGCCGGCGTGTGGCTTAAGTACGGCTGAGCGGACGGGAAGCCCTGTTCTCCACACCCTATGGTCGTATGTACTGTTCCTCAGTCCAGAACAAAATATATTGATATCAACTCGATAGACATGCCATCGGTCCCGGCAGGCGCCCTTGCCACTGCACAGTCGGGATGATACCCGGACCATTGACAGTACTGTACAGCGCGTTATACTACGTAGGAAGACCGATTTCTCGAACTGCGTACGGCATCATTCCATTTCATCTCTTCATCCAGGCAGATAACCCTCGGGTAATAATCCCCATGGCTGTTTGTGCTAAGCGGCCGTGGTTTTCCAGTCATCACTTGCTGCAAATGCTGTGGGGTTGCTTTAAGCCCGTCAAACCCAGAAGTACCTTCCCGGCCACGTAGGAGAATGCCACCGGAAGCAGTATAACTTGTATCAGCCAGCCAATCGTCTTTGGTTGGCTATCCATCGCTTGTGGTACAGTATGTTCTTCTCCACTGGTCGTGAACATGGTAACTTGTTTCTCGGTTAACCCCTCTATCATGGAACACCATAATATCGCAAGCGTGCCCCCGCACTGAACTACCTTGTGCAAAAGATGTTGAATGGCATGGTTTGAGTCGAGCCTACGGTGACAGTAGAGATCGTACTAGCTCTTATAATAAGGTTGTCACGCCCTGGTTTGCCACCCTTACCGCATGCGGTCCGGAACTAGGGGTCTGAGTATATGGCAGACACACAATCGGCCTTGCCAACCCAGATGCTGAATAATTCTCGAGATACTCCGGAGTAGACCTGGGAGATGCTGGGGTATCAGGAAATACACGTGATGCGTGTCCTGAAGAAATGTCCCCGAATCTGGACCATCCGCCAATAAACTTCTATTGCGGGGGATTGCGGGGTCGATTGGTGGCCATTTCATTGGCATTACCAGAGGATCTGCGCAAAGTAGAAGATAAACTTGCGTTTCCTCCTCAACTTCGGCACCTTTCTCGGCTCATCATAGACCTGGCCGACCATCATGACGGGACAAACCTTGTTCACCCCAATATTTCCCCCGGAAAAGCGAAGATCTTCGTTTACGATATGCCGAAATAGCCTCCGATACCCCCTGGGCTCATTTTTGGACCAGCTCGCTGTCGATGATGCCATACTATCGGATGGAGTGTATGTCGTTGGCTATCCGTCTACCACTACACCTTTGTGTGTAGGCTCGCTACGCTCAACCAACAGGAGTGGAGTGGCGTCTGCCACGTAGGGTTATTAACAACTCATTGTGCCGATATTGCTTCCGATGGAGATTTGAGTTCTCTTGGCTCTTTGGTAGCTCCCCATGGGGATCAAACCTAGGGTATTTCCGCCGTTAGCTATAAATCTGGGGTGCTGGGTCGCTGGATTGCATGGGTTGAGATCAAATTTGTCTGTTCGTCGAATTTGAACATAACACTTTCTACACAGAACAATTCTAGGAAAAATGGAGGACAAACCTTCGCACAGTGAATCTGGGGCCATGCCTGCGCTCACGCAGGTCCCTACCACAGTGACTCTGTCTGCCGAGCAGTTCGAGAAGCTCTACCTGAGCCCGATGATGCACCGCCAGCCGGCTCTTGCAAAGAATCTAGGGAATCCTACTCCACTGTACGCGATTATTACCTCTCCCTTCATCAAGCAAGAACATTGTATATTAAATGTGTGACTTTAGGGGAATTGGAGCCTTCGTGCTTACAGCCACGCCACTTGCATGTTGTCTGATGGCATGGAGAGGTGCCGGTGGAGGTGGTGCTGCATTCTCGTAAGATACAACTTGGAAGAATCCCTGAGAAGCTCATCAGCTTACAGGTCGCAGTGGAGTTTTGATCTTGTTCGGTGGACTCTTGCTGGTCCTTTCTAGTATTCTTGAATTTGTCCTTGGGAATACGTTCTCTTCGGTTGTGTTTGGTCACTTGGGTAAATTGTTTCTTCGATGGAAACAACAAAATCGATTATAGAATTGACTCGGTCTAGGCGCATTCTGCTTGGCTTTCGGTGCTACCATGACGCCGGCATTTAACGCCGCAGGTATGTATCGAATCTCTTCGTGATCTTGCCATTCATTGATATTGATCATTTCAAAAGCTGCATACTCCCCAGATGGAACCGATACCCTGGCAGGCCTTCACAGTCCCGGATTTGTAAACACCTTTGGTATGCATCCTTTCCTTGTATTTTCTTATGGCCTCTAACCTGGCTCCAATAGCTTTCTTCTTCCTATTCATGGCGCTGTTGATGTTGATCTATTGCATCTGTGCAACTCGCACCAATCTGGTATATGTTCTGATCTTCGCGTCCCTGATCTTCGTATTCTCGCTCCTGGCCGCCGCGTACTGGAAAATTGGCGCTGAGGATCACGTTACTGGTAACCGCTTGACTGTGGTAAGTATAGCGTGCTAACCAATATTCTATGCAAAAGTTAATCCAGGAAACTCCTAGGGCGGTGGAGCTGCTTTATTCGTGGCTACAATGTTGGGCTTCTATCTGTTGACGGCACAGTTGCTTGACTCTGTCGGCTTCCCTCTCTCCTTGCCTATTGGAGACTTGAGTGGACTTTGGGATCGGAGACCCAAACAGTAAGTTCTGACATTGCTATCAATGGCGTCAAATGCGTGTTCTCATCTGACAAACTACCAGGGATGACTCGGATGTATAGCTGGCTATTGATGCCAAGGGTAAGTTTTGTTATCATGCCTGGAGTCTCTATACATTTACGGCTATGATGTGGCCTCTTGGTCATGTCAGATGACGAAGGGGTAGCAGATGTTATTTAATAGGATGCAGAGGTAGCTATAATTCGCTATACGAGGTTCACGACCCAGTTGAAGGATTTTCAATGGTTTAATGTCTGATAGTCTATTACGTGAATATAATTTCTACCAAATTGTAGCAGTGTCGATTTCATAGATCTCGATCCAGTAGAAGTTAGAGAAATTGGAACCATGAAGAAATACATAGGATTGAAATCCTTCATAATTGATAACAGAGCCCCCATTTGGGCAATGTGGGCAAACTTTAGGCCAGAGAGTCTTTATTCCCAATTCAAGCTTATAGATCTCCTCATACGCATCCAGCAGTGTCATCATCCACAGAGCGCCTACCATGAAGTTGTTGTCTTCATAGAATAAGACAAATCAGTTAGACTGAGATCAAGTGGTTGCACAAAACTGCCAATGGGTGGAGAGTCCATTGTAGCCATTGTGGTCCGGTGTGGTTATTGTGGTTTTATTTCCACGATATAAGACCTTGTAACTCCCCCAATATAGCAAGGTATTTCTGGCTGTCGGGATGGAATTTGGGCTCTGGTCATCGAATCATTTCGGCAAGGACAGAAATTGCCGTTCAACGGATATAGCAAGATGTACCCGTTGCAGGATAAATAGTGATAATTGACTAGGTAAACTCCTAACTGTGGTGTCGTTCCAAGCAGCGGTTTTTTAAGGGTTGCGAGGAGACAACGGATGATTTGCTGGACGGAAATGAAAATGAAATATCGATACGTGATGATGGAAGCAGGCCTCCTGCTCTATTCACTTCTCTTCGGCGTCACTCCAGACAGAAAGCCTTCTTTCCTATTCTATATAATTGTACATGTCAGGCTCAGAACAAAAGATATATATTTACTGGAGATCTGTTCAACGCGCAGCATGCATGTACTTATAGCAGGCAGCCACATATCAGATATATATCTTAGTGACAATGACAATTGTTAACTTGATATATTATTTGCTACTGCAGTCGCACTGACCACCACTTCATCTATTGTACATCACGAAACATCCCTCCACGAACCACCCAAATCACCATACATATTCAACTCACTACCTCTTCCACCCCATCTACATCCCCTCCAAAACCAAACCATGTCAACACGGACGATCTCCCTCCTCTCCTCCCGAAACGCCCCCTTCCAACGAGCGCACTTCGCCATCTTCATTCCATCCCCTGCATCCCTCAATGGTGAACGTGGCACCCTGATAAACGTCGTCGGTGCCCCGATGGCAGGCTACAAGCTCGAATTCGAGCGCAACCACATCCCTGCTTCTCGTCAACACTATCAACACTATGAATTATCACCGATTGGAGAGGCTGATGTGCAACATATCGTGGATAGCGAGGATGAAGTGCATAGCGTCGACGATAGCCCGCGGGGGGAGGTTGAGATTGTGGCGACACAGATTCCGCCTCCTGGAATCAGCCAGAACTTCCTGGCACCAGTTAACGATGTAAGACCCCGCTTCTTTTTTCCCGTGATTCTGTGGTTTCACTGTGGGGGTGTTGAGCTAACGGCGACAGACGACGAATAGAAGATGCCAAGAGTGGACGATGGATTATGTTCGGCTTCTGGTTAAGAAGGGGATTATCGGAGAGGAGGCTGTTGGTATTGTGCAGGAGAAGAGGGATCCCCCGGGACATGGTATTGGGTTGAGGGCCGTTCAGCGGTGATGAACTCCTTGGGTAAGATGGGCAGAGGGACGGAATAAGGGATAAGGGCCGTGGATGATGGATAGGGCTTGTGAGGGCCGGTTGGCTTGTGTTGATCCCGTGTTGCTTATCTTGCACCGATCACAGCCATATCAGAGGTTGGGATTGACCTGGATTCTGGATATGAACATACTCGGAAACGAATACGAAGCTACACAAGATGAAGTCACAGAAATTGAACATGATAAATTACGAACTAGCATACAGGGGAATCATATCTCATAAACTATCCTCACACCTTAAAGCTTCGCAGCACTACCAGCCGACGAGATCTCATTGTACAACAGACTCGTCAAGAACTCAGCGTAGTCCTCACCGGTAACCTGCGTAGCAAAATACCGGCCAGCAAGCTGGAACTTGTTGCCCCGGGGACCGTTGGCAGCAAGGCTGTCGGCCTGTTCCTGCAGAAGACGCAGAGCATAGGCCTTGTCAATCTTCTTGCCTTCCGCGGTTACGGCGTTGTGGCGCGACCATTGCCAGAGCTGCGAGCGGGACACCTCGGCGGTGGCGGCGTCTTCCATCAGGTAGTTGATCGGGACGCAGCCGATGCCGCGGAGCCAGCCTTCCATGTAAGACAGACCGATGTTCAGGTTCTTGCGGATGCCGTCCTCGGTGATCTTACCGGGGACGTTGGTGTTCAGGAGGTCGTTGGCGCCGATGTTGACGTCCTCGCGGCGGACGAACAGCTGGTTGGGAGTGGGCATGTGCTTGTTGAAGACTTCCGAGGCAATGGCGGCCAGAGCGGGGTGAGCAACCCAGGTACCGTCGTGACCAGCACGGACTTCACGGAGCTTGTCGGCACGAACGCCCTCCATGGCCTTGTCGTTGGCAGCGGGGTTGTCTTTGACGGGGATTTGAGCGGCCATACCACCCTGACTAAAGTTAGCACGGATCAATCACAGCAACCGGGTATACGAATCTTACCATAGCGTGAACACCACGACGGTGGCAGGTCTTGATGAGCAGCTTAACATAAGCGTCCATGAAAGGAACAGTCATGGTAACATCCGAACGGTCAGGCAGGACAAAGTTGGGGTTCTGGCGGTGACGCTTGATGAACGAGAAGATGTAGTCCCAACGACCACAGTTGAGACCGGAGCTGTGGTCGCGGAGCTCGTAAATAATCTCATCCATCTCAAAAGCAGCAGTGATAGTCTCAATCAGCACGGTGCCACGGATGGTACCCCGGGGAATACCAATGTAGTCCTGAGCAAGGTTGAAGACATCGTTCCACAAACGAGCCTCGAGGTGCGACTCCATCTTGGGCAGGTAGAAGTACGGACCATACCCACGGGCAACCAGCTCCTTGGCGTTGTGGAAGAAGTAGAGACCGAAGTCAAACAGCGATCCGGAGATGGGCTCGCCGTCAACGGTGAAGTGCTTCTCATCCAGGTGCCAGCCACGAGCACGGGCAATCAGCGTCGGCAGCGTCCGGTCTGTCCGCAGCTTGTACTCCTTGTTGCCCTGCTTGAAGTCCACCTGGCGACGGATCGCGTCGTACAGGTTGACCTGGCCGTTGATCATGTTGTCCCAGGTGGGCGCGCTCGAGTCCTCAAAGTCAGCCATGTAGGTCCAGACGTCCGAGTTGAGCGCGTTCACGACCATCTTGCGGTCGGTAGGGCCGGTGATTTCGACGCGGCGGTCGACCAGACCGGGAGCCGGGGGAGCGCCCTTCCAGGCGTCATTCTCTCGGATGTGCTTGGTCTGGGGAAGGAAGTCGAGCAGGTGGCCCTTGTCAATCTCGGCCTGGCGGTCGATACGCCGTTGCAGGAGGGCCTTGCGGGTCGGGTTGAAGGTACGGTGGAGAATGGCGAGGAAAGCGCAAGCATCCTTGGTGAGGATCTTGCGGGTGTCATCGTTGAGAGCTCCGAGGACGGCGACGTCCTTAAGCTGAGCGTCGACGTTGACCATTTTGAGTTGTTAGCGAGGTGTAGTATACAAAGAAAAGGTTGAAGTGGTCAGCTAAACAGAGGAGAGCCATGTCCTATATAACCTCAATAACCGAGTAACGGACTACGTCAGACCCATGAGCCGCGGCCCATGGCCACCAGAACCCATACTAGCCATACCTGTTCCTTCCGTTTTCGTCCTGGATGAGCGGAAGTTGACTGATAAGGCGCGGCTACGCACGTGACTTTTCCGCGGAGACCGTATCATTACCGACCGCCCGGCCACTTTACCACAGATGATTGGTAGGCTGCTGAAATATCGGCCGACAGGGTAACACCGGTAATACGCCCGTGACTCTTATCGCTCCCCTCCTCCGGTGTAGGAGGACAAACATCGGGTTCTACAAAGCTGTACGAAGCAGTAAGACAAATAGAATGGCGATTGCCATGCGATTGATATCTATTTAATGCACATTCTATGTCTAATTCGATGTGTCGTCAAGATAGAGCTCTATGTTAGCTATGTTGTGACTACCGATCCCCGCATATCCGATAGCCGCGGCTCATCCAACGTCAGTGTGACTGCATCATCACCATCATCAAGGTCAAGGTCTTTGCTCGGTGATTTTCGGTACGGAAAGCCTATTGTTTTTTCCCTTATGGACCGAATTCTCCCGATCCCGGACTGGGATCGTTCGGGGGGCCTACGGACATAGAGTGCATTCGCTGTCGGCCGGTAGACATGTGATCTCACAAGCAAGAGACTTGGAGTACGAGTACAGTGGTGGTCTGTTCTAGACCATAGCAATCACGAGCTTCGTTATTCATGCGACTGTATATACATTCCCCCACGGTCCTTATCGACTAAACCGTTTCGATATAACGTCTCACCTCCCTGCGACAGTTTAGCTTCAAGTACGGAGTATTGTAAAGGTCAACGGAGAGAACGCACCAATCAGTAACAGCCTCCTCCCACAAGCGCACTTCATGCTCCCGAGTGCCTCCATAATGCTCAACAAATGCATCTCCAAAGACCTCACGCGCCATGCTGTCCTTATCCATGAACCGAATGGTAGCTTCCTTGAGCGATTTAGCAAGTCGAACACCTTGGTCGCTAGCGCCACCCATGTCTTCGCCCTTGGAAAGTGGTGGGACCGGGATCTCCAGCTTCTTCTCCACACCCTTCCATCCCAATGCGACAATCGCCGCCAGGGCAAGATGTGGGTTGCAGTCCGCCCCAGGTACCCGCACCTCTAACCGAGTAGCCTTGGGGCTGGCCGTGGGCGGTGTGATGACTCGAACGGACGCTGCTCGGTGTTCCAAGCCCCAGGACACTGTCACTGGAGCCCAAAAGTTTTCGACCAGGCGTTTGTAGGAGTTTATCGTAGGGGCGAATAGCGGCATAATGTCCGGGAGCCCGGTGAGAACTCCGGCCAGGAAGTGTCGCCCCAGGTCCGATAGATGCGCCACGTCTGGGTACGGCGGCGAGGGGTCTGGCGTTTCGCGGAAGAAGGCATTCTTTCCGTCCTTCATCAACGAGATATGCATGTGGCCGCTGTTTCCAGGCAAGCCTTGACGCGGTTTGGCCATGAAGGCGGGGGTGATGCCATGTTTGGTGCCGATCGCTTTCACGACATACTTGAACAAACCGGCCTTGTCTGCCATCTCTTTGGCTTCTCCGAATTGCAGTGCCTAGAAGTATAAGCAATGGCATTTCCAACCCAGTTAGAAGAACTTACAGCCTCATAAACACCAGGTCCACTCTCAGTATGCCATCCTTCGATCTCACATCTGAAGCTCTCGCACGCGTTGAAAACGCCGTAATAGTAATCCTGGTTGTGAATCGGCCGCGTTATGCTATACCCGAACATGCCTTCGGTCAACGGAGGAAGCGCTTCGACGGGGTTCTCCTTGAGGAAGGTGGCTGTCGACGAGGCATTGCGCTCGGGTGAAGAGTGGTTTCCTGGGGTACGGAATTGGTAAAATTCGTACTCCGCTATACAGATCAGTGTTGCTCTCCATGCTCAGGTTGCTTGTAACCTACCACCCGCCATAGCACGATACCCAGCCTCCTCAGCCTTACCGACGGCCGTATTCAACAACCCACGAGGACAAGCAGACAGCGGCTGCCTTGTCTGGGGGTCATAAAAGCTAACCAAAAAGAAGGGCACATTGTTTTCCCAAGGAATCCTCCGGAAGCTGCTTAGATCCGGGACCGCAACAATATCTCGATACCCGTTCTCCTTGTTGCTAATCCCCAGCTCCTTGAAGTACGTCTGATCGTGCATATCCCAGCCGAATACCACGGAGCAGAAACCGAACCCCTCGGACACAATGGAGAGGAACTTCTTCTTGGCCATTAGCTTGCCGCGTAGCTGGCCGTCAACGTCGACGCCGGCCACCTTGACGGCCGAGTCGTTCTGGAGGATTTCGGCGACATTGTCAACTGTGACTTGAGACATTCTGTGTGATTGATGTGCTGTATACTAGGCTGTCAATTGAGCCCAGGATAACTGAAAGCAGAGAATAGAATCACTTACAGGAATTGGTCACGAGGGGTGGATGAGTGTGAAACAGGAGGGGAGATCATCGGGGCCGCTTATCAGCGGTCAACCCGCAGTGATAGCGAGATGCCTTAGGAGTCAGCACAACCAGGACCAGCCATATACGGATATATATATGACTCAATTGGACTCTCATAGATAGTGACAAATCAGATCAGTGCTACCAAGCTGTACAAAGTACTCTGTATGCAATTGTATCTGCATTTGTATACATCCAGAGTACATCCTCCGTATCTCCCTAGCTTATCTAATCTGCTCCACGTGCCCCGCGTTTCCAGCTGAGTTAACCTCCTCTCTCCCTCCCTCTCTGTCGTTATTGCTCGCATATACTACTGCTGAATCTAGTATTCAAAGCCCTTTCAAAGCTCTTCAACAGAGTACGTACTTGTTCTTCTTTATTAGAGGCAGCATCGTCACATTGCTGTTATTGCTGTCTACCCCGCAACTGACTACAGATAGAACACAACGATGGCTGCTCCTGGTGGACGTCTCCAAGGCAAGAATGCCATTGTCACCGGTGCTGCGGGGTGCGTGCTCTTAGGAACCAATTCATTATTCACCATATTGACTCGAACAGTGGCATCGGCCTCCAAACCTCCATCCTCTTCGCCCGCGAAGGTGCCAACGTCCTCATGGCCGATATCTCCGAACCCGCCCTCGAGAAAGCCCAGGCCAAGCTGAAGGAAGTCGTCCCGCAAGCCCCTCGTGTCGAGATTATCAAGTGTGACGTCTCCAAGGAGTCAGACGTGCAGCGCATGGTGGACTCGCAGGACAGCTGGGGTGGAACAGACGTCATTTTCAACAACGCCGGAATCATGCACGCCGACGATGCTGATGCCGTTGATACCCCTGAGAAGGTCTGGGATTTAACTCATAACATCAATGTCAAGGGTGTGTGGTTTGGTAGTAAGCATGCTGTGCAGAGCATGCGGAGGAACAAGAAGACGAGAGGTAGTATTATCAACACGGCGAGTGTGGTGGCTTTGGTCGGTGCTGCTACGCCGCAGTTGGCATACACTGCTAGCAAGGGTGCTGTGCTTGCGATGACTCGGGAGTTGGCCATTGTGCATGCTCGTGAGGGATTCCGGTTCAATGCCCTTTGCCCTGCTCCTTTGAAGTATGTTCCCATCCGGGTTTATTTATGATCTAGCTGACAACAGCAGCACCCCCCTTCTCCAAGACTGGCTGGGCGATGACCAGCCCAAGCGTTTCCGTCGTGAGGTTCACTTCCCTACCGGCCGTTTCGGTGAGGCTATCGAGCAGGCCCACGCCGTCGTCTTCCTTGCTAGCGACGAGAGCAGCTTTGTCAACGGAACTGACTTTGTTGTTGACGGTGGCATGACCAAGGTATGTCACTGTCTTTGGGATGCTACTGGATATTTGTCAACTAACCTCTGCTAGGCATATGTCACACCCGAAGGGCCTCCGTTGGCCGCCCCTCAGAATTTGGGCGAGTAAGCAAAATACATCGAATTGTTCTATAGTTGATCTCGCTATTATATCTGTCGCATCAATTAAGTAGCTTCATACAGGAGCGGCCGGTTTTTCTGGAGCAACGGACGGATTCTTGTGTATCCTGCTAGGTTTCTTTTTGTATAGGGCTTCAAATGCCAGACGGGGAATTGTTTTCCCTAGAGGGAATATTAGTGAATCATTAACACTTCGTCAAGAAGAGTCAGTCGATTGTTGGATTCTAGCTCTCTTGTGTATGAACTGTTTTTGCGCCTTTGCTTTCCTGGGGTATTTTGAAATCATGCATTTGCTCTCTTTACACGCAAGAGCTCCTTTGAAGAAAATCATCAATCCGAGGGAGCAGAGGACGACAGATACACACTCTTGAAATGGAGTCAGCCCGAGTCTTGACCTCTCGTCTGCCAGTTCTCTCATAGACTTTGGTGGTACACGGACGGGTTCAATCTCTCAAGAACGGGTTTGAACAGGATCGGACCAGCGCCGTGTGGCCCGCTGAAATTAGATCACTGGTTGACAGTTTTTTTGTTACGATCACCGCGCTGTCGCTTTCATATTCGACAAATCGAGTGCGACGTTCTCCGTGCCTTGATTATTGATCGGTGCCCTTGCGATCTTTTTGGAGAACGGACTCCTATATCGTCTATTACGGTTGATGCTCCTTTGAATAGAGGTTCCTGAGTTGGACGAGTAAAGCCGAAAATTAGAACTGTAACGCGTAGTCTAACCTGCAGGGAAGTTTTCGGATGTGTATGCGTATGAATCGTATGATTTGGATGACGATGTTAAGGGCTAAGCCCACAGCGCTAATGACTAGCTATCATACAAGAGATTCCGTTGAAGAAGAGAAGAACAGATGTCCGATCGGACAGTTTTTTATATACAAAAGTACGTTATGCGGGGTAGGTAGTCAGATAACCACTCCCATCATTCCTCCGGATAACATATCATTTATTCTACAGGCGCAGTCTGTGACAGACGAGAAGTTAGGTGTACGCCGGCATAGAAAGGCACAGCGGCATACCGGGTCTGCCGCTGTAATCGGATCACTCAGCATTGTCACAGCCAAAATGGATAACATCGTCTACTACCAAATAACAAGTCTGATTTTCTTTGTAAGCTCCAGATAGCGAGCATCTCTGCCATGGCGAGTGTGCGTAACTTCCAAGATCTCCCAATCCCACGGTGCTTTAGGGTTGTCACTGTATTGTTCCTAAGCATGATCGAAAATGAGCCAACTCACAATTTCAAGTTCATCTGGTAGAATAATAAAAGCACCCGTAGTATCACAATATGCTTGCGCCATTGCTTACCTAGGGGCTTCAGGTACTTCACTTCCTCAACATTAGGCGAACAGTCCAGAATGTCTTCAACTTCAAGGTAGCCATGACCCTGACTGATGGTTAAACATACGTTATCAGAAGGATGATGTTTTTCAACAAGCCCAGTCTCTATCATTGACTGCTCTCTAGGAATTCGGGCCTCTCTGTATAGAACAGATGAGGGCACCATGGCAAGACAGAGATTCACCCAATATGCGATGAAGTCTATTGCTTTGATGGTCATATCACTGTCAAAAAATGGATCACGAGCGAAGTGGGAAAGGAGCTATCCTTGAAAATATCAACAATAGGCAGTTATATCGAACAGTAGGAACTCATAACGTACGCATCGTGTGTCGGAATGCAAACTCGTCGCCTTTCAGATGAGGGGAAAGTGTTTAGGAACTGCAAAGTGTCATGGTCAAAATGCAGGTACATGAGGTTTGCAAGGAGACGTGCGCTCATTGACGCGCTGCATGGGTATAGATGACCATAGCATGACCTTCTTCGAGGTAGAGAGATAAATTCTATTGTTATTTGCAATCCATCCTCGGAGAGGATTTTGGTTCCCCTGATTTATCTTGGTTGTAAGGGCGCTTTTTATCAGAGGATGGGTTCCCTCACATTCAAGCATCCTCAGATGTGCTAAACAAAAAATATCATTTGAAGGACTCTTTACCATAACAACTGTTTGCTTCAATGCTATTTTGCAGTAAATTGACGTTGGTCACCGTGTATTTCCTATACTACCTTGCCTGCGATGGCTTGCTGGATTGATGTTCAAGGTCGACATGGTAGCTGCAACCTCTAAAGCCGTCGGGGTTATCGTGCTGAGTGGAGATGTTTTCAGCGAAATCATTGGGGTGTATCTCTCTTCTTCGTTTGTTGGAACCTTTCAGAGGACAGTGAGACTCGGTAATAGAGAGAATTAGCCAGAGCTAAGCAAGACGGACCCGATCCAAGACGTCCCTACCCATACACGGTGTAAGTAAACGCGGTATATATGATCATCGGGACAACGTTCTAGTTACTGGTCCGATGATGCGTACTTTTTGCTAAAACTTGCCAGGAAATCGAGGGAAATAAGTATATATGTTTTCCATAACAGTAGAGCATCATTTTGATCGCTCGTTGTGGTCAATCGGATCAACAATCCACAGCGATGTATGCTCTAGGCGGGGTATATACAAGGTAGAAAGCGTGGATTAGACCATGGTCGTATGTAGACAGAACGGAGTATATAGAGACGGTGGACAAAGCGACAAGAAGGCACGTAAAAGTGAAAATAAAAAGAGATAGGGCGCAGGTCACGGGATAGCAATGTTCGATGCATTCACCCCGCAATACTGAATCAGGAAGGAGATCATATGATCGACGTCAGGCCATAACGACATCATCGTCATCATCAGTTGATTGAGGCTATATTCCGACATGTTTTCGGCTTTTCTACATATTTAACACCCTATTTCTTTTCATCTGGCCATTGGCATAAACAAGAATCTCTACAAACCCTTATACAAGAACATCTACAACCAACATGATCTCCGCCATCCCAAATTTCCACGCTTCTCGACCACGCCCAGGTCCCGTTGGACGATGGTATGTTTCCTTCACAGCACTGCATGAACTAAGGATGACTGATCATATATCTAGGTACCTCCCCACGATGGCTCTGATCGGCATCGGTTCGTCTCTTGAGATATTGATCCTCCATGCAAACGACGACGACTAACTGCTTCCACAGGATTCGGAATCTCGAATCACTACTCCCAATCAGCCATTAATGCCCGAATTGAGACTCAAATCAGAGAAGAGGAGCGTCTCAAGCGGAACCGGCAATTGATGGATGCATACGGGCACAAGGATAGCTTGGAAGACGTCGAACGGGCGTTGAAGGCTTATGATGTCAAATAATTTTTTTCTTACGCGCGGTGTTTGGCGTTGTTGGCCTGGATTTCCGGATTATGACTTATGATTCCTAGTTATTCTGGATTAGCGACAATCTAATGACGATATGAGCTGTCTACGCTACGCTATTAGATGCAAAATGCAATTACGCCGTCACGGTCACACTATCCACCAACCACCCATTCTCCGCAGTATACGCATCTTCCGGCGTCGTTCCATGCAGCGGGTAATAGTGCACTCTTCCTGTGCATTCCTCATCGATCCCCTCGACCTCCGCACAGCGACCCTGCAGCACTGCCGCGACCTGCTCACCGGCCTCTTTGCCTTCGAACCACGCACCATGCAGGAAACCAAAGTACGCCGCGCTGGTTGCCTCGCCCGCGAACCACAGCCGGTCCGCATTGGCACGTAGATTCTGGTGCATCTCAAGGGTCGTTCCAGCCGGCCAGTTGGAATAACTACCAAAGGACCACTCCTCCTTTGTCCACCGGGGATATCCGAAGGCGATGGGTTCAGGAATGTCCTTGTCGGGGAACATCTCACGCAGAACTTCCAGAACTTCCTCTTTAGTCTCCTCGTCGGATTGTTGCTCGACGCGGTAAGCTTGTTCCGACACAACCGTCACGAAGATGATATTCGAACCTGGGAGGAAGCCTTCTGTCGAGAGAGATTGGAACACCGGGTAGTAGCCACGAGTGGTGGGCGAAGCGTACAGGAAGTATTGTGTGTCGTCGGGCCAGAAAGTCTCGTTGAATTGCATAAAAATCTTGGTGTACGTGCCCATGTTGAACTTGTGGATGGCGGTTTGCTTCCACGGCGGGAGAGCGGGAGTGAACTTGACGGCTTCGTTTTGCAGAACACCGAGGGAAAATGTGCAGATTGCGTACGCAGCAGACACGCAGCTGCCATCCTTGTTGTGGATGGTCACACCGTGCGGACCGTATTCAATATCTGTCACCTGAGTGTTGAGATGGAGTCGGTGGTCGTCAGGCTGGAGGAACGTCGATGCTTCCCCGGCGATAATCTCGCGGTAACCTCTGGGATCAATAACGAGGTTGTTGTCCTTGCCAAATTGGTTGAACGTGAGGTTCTCGCCGGCCACGCCAAAAACGAACGAGCTTGTTTCGGGAGAGAAAGCGTCCTCCCAGTCTATTTAAGTCAGCGATGCATTTCTCTATGGTTAATATGGTCGTACCCCAACTCCACCATTCAACCGCCTGAGCTGCCATATCATCCTTTCGTGGCCTCCAACCAGCCATAGCAAGTCCGGTGCGAGCTGTTTGATCCTGCAGATTCTCGGTCAAGATGCGGCCGGCATTTTCACCGGCCTTTGTGGAGGCTTCGTCGTAGACATCCAGCAGATGGCTGTAGTCGGTGTAGCCGGTTTCGTTGTAGGTTAGAATGGAGCTGTAATTTGAGTAGTGGTTTTTGAGGTTGTATTTTTTGGCCTATCGAGTTAGAGGCCATTGCAAAACACTTGTTCGGGATGCTCACCAGAGTCCACACAGGGTTTTCTACTATTGTTAGCCAAAATCCTGAACCTGGGGCAATCTGTCTTACCAGTAGTCTCAGACCCAACTCCTTGGAGCTATCCGAGTTAGTCGATGCATAGTCGCACGAGCACGAGACATACCCAATTTGCACCAAATTCAAGACTATACGGGTTCCCGTCCTTATTCTCGCCGAAATCCGTGTTCCAGACACGTCCACCAATCCGATCGCGATACTCGAGGATCACATAGTCGTCGATGGAGGCATTATGCAACGCTTGCTGTGACTATGAGCAATTGCCCCTTCTACTGGGTGTTGAGACATACCGCCGCCGTAATACCCGCCATACCTCCTCCGCTACTCCGGTCAGTTTTGGCTTTACTACCCGGGGATAAACATACAGAACCGCCACTGTGGTTTTGGTACAGGTCTCACCGTCCGCCCGGGGTCGTGGTATGTACCCGGCACAGCCGTGGATAGCCCATCCGGCCAGGAGAGTCGATATCGAGAGAGCGCGCATTTCGAGAATCAACCGAGATATTATGTTAAATTCTTACAGAATCGGGAGCTGGAAACGGGGGATGCCACGCTTGAATAAATAGTTCTTACCACCGACACGACCCACCAACGATCACCGGAGAAAAAGCAAGCATACATATCCATAAACTATCAATGATTCCTGCACCGTTTTCGGCCCATCCACATGACGATGCAAGAGCCAAGGCGGCTGAAGAAAGAATGGACGACCGGAGGGAGGGAGGGGGAATGCGGTGTCCCCTGTACAGCGTCACATTGTGGAACTGCAAGGAGCGTTTTGAATATCCTTGGATCATATGGGATAGGGATGGTGGTGATAACTGTCCACATGGGGAGACAATATCGCATCGCCTACGGAGTAGCTATCAGTCTTTCGCATGTACCTAACCAGCTGAGTTTAAGGCTGGTGATAGACAGAGGGGAAGCCTCGGATCTCACCGATTCCCGTACTTTGGTACGTCTCCGCGCTTCTTATCGGTCTGATATCAGATGCAATCTTGCAATAATATATATGCGATATCGCCCAGTTATACTAAATTCAAGTACCTTATCGGATTCAATAACTAATTGTTTCAATAGAGTCGCTATGAAGGACACCGACAACACTTCCGAGGGCCATCCTGAGCTACAGCGCAACTTTTCCACCTGGTAGGCTACCGATATATACATCGCCTCGCTTATTGTGGTACTAACCGACCAGGTCATTGCTTGGCTTGGCCTTCGCAGTGCTGAACGTAGGTTGCTCGTTTGCCTCGAATTCGTTACCAGTTAACACAAGCAGTCGTGGACAGCTCTCTCGGCCAGTTTATCAATCAGTCTGACATCCGGGGGAAGCACGAGTGTTGTCTGGGGTATGTCAGCATATATCTGTTTGGATAGTGCTAATGCAGGCACAGGTCTAGTCACAGCTGGCATATGTAACCTGTGCATTGCCGCGTCGCTGGCCGAGTTTCTTTCTGCCTACCCTTCGTAGGTCGCACCTATCTCTGCTCATAGACTCTGCTAACTGACTAGGGCGGGTGGGCAATATCATTGGGTTGCAGGTAAATATATCACCCCCTTGGCATGACCAGGCTGACCAGATAGTCGGTATGTTAATGAACCATGGATCTTGGCGATACCTAACGGCCCAGTGTCATGGCCGAAATGGGTCCCGATTTTGTCTTGGATCACGGGTTGGATCAATGTTGCCGGATGGGTGAGTACACTGGTCGAAGTAGCGATAGGTAGCTAATGGACAGGTCGCTCTCGTCGCAACAAACTCGCTCCTCTCCAGCGAATTGATCATGGGAATCATAGCTTCGCTACATCCGGTAAGTCTTTTAAAACCGTCGCAGCGCGATACTGATGGATTAGAGCTTCGAGAGTCAACGCTGGCAGCAATTCCTCGTGTACATCGGCTTTACACTTGGGGCGTTTGTGATTAATGCATTTGGGAATTCCATATTGCCGGTTATCTATCGCGGTGCTTGTACGTTTTTTTCTCTTGTCCTTGACGAATGATACTAATGAACCAAGTTATCTGGTCGATTGGTGGTTTCGCTGTGGTTTCTATCACGATCCTTGCCTGCGCCTCTCCAGACTATAACTCGGCATAGTGAGTGAACAACTTCGCTAGTGATTATGCTAGTCTAATCGGGCCAGTTTCGTGTTCTGCGATTTTGTCAACAAAACGGGATGTAAGTATTACACATGAATGTTCTTAGTTGTGATGCTGACGAACAGGGCCTGACGGGATCGCTTGGCTGCTGGGAGTATGTATCCCATCCGACCATAATAGCATCTCTAACGTAGGCAGTTATTGCAAGGAGGACTGGGAGTAACTGCATTTGTATGCCTCAGCCTCTGTCCTGTTGTCTTTAAACTATACTGACAAGGTAGGACTCCGTGGCACATATGATTGAGGAAATTCCCAATCCCCGCAGCGAAGGACCAAAAGTGATGGTATATTGCGTCGGCATTGGCACCTTCACTGGTGCCATCTTCCTCGTCGTGCTGCTATTTGTGGCCGGTGATATCGATGCAATTACAAGTTCGAAAGCCGGGCCTTTATTACAGATTCTTATCCACGCGACAAAGAATACTGCTGGAGCTATTTGCTTGTTGATGTTGCCGTTGGTTTGTCTTGCGTTTGCGACGACAAGCGTTATGACGACTAGTAGTCGGATGATCTATGCTTTTTCTAGGTTTGTTTTCTTCAACTAGAGCGCTGAACAAAGCTGATGTATTAGGGATGGTGGCCTGCCGGCGTCGCGGTGGCTTGCTCAGGTCCATTCTCGACTGGGATTGCCTTTGAATGGACTCATTCTGACCACAGCGGTGGTTATTGTTTTCGGTTTGATTTTCTTGGGGTCCTCAAGGTATGCCCCCTTAGCACCTTCACACGCCAATGATATTAACCATAGCCAGCGCATTCAATGCCATTGTATCCTCATCTGTCGTTGCCCTGGACTTGTCGTATGCAATGCCCATCGCCGTCAACTGCCTGCGAGGCCGGAAACTCCTTCCGCCAAGAGCATGGCAGTTATCGTCTGGTATGGGATGGCTGGCTGATATGGTGAGTTATCGAGTTATCTGTTATGTTGTGCAAAGTGCTCAATTTATGAATGGAATGCAGCTTGGTTTGTCGTATATTGCCCTGACAACGGTGCTGTTTCTGTTTCCACCTGGGCGGCCGGTTACTGGGAGTAGTATGAGTAAGTATCGTCTTCCTGCTTTCCTGTGGTGGCATTCTCCTAATAAGATAGATTATTGTATTGTTGCGTTCGCAATCATCGTTATTATCTCGGTGGTTCATTGGGTTATACATGGGCGGAAACATTTTATCGGACCTCGTCACATAATGTCGTAAACCTGATTCAGAGATATGCACATGGGGTGAGTATAGTGTCTTCGATAGACCTCTCGAACAAAGGAGGAGGCAGCGACGAGAAGGCTGGATACATGCTACCATCATTAAGCATCGAGAGTTGATAGAAGAGACCGGTCTACTAAGTAATACCCAATGCCATGCTCGTGCCAGCCCATGATCACATTAACTAGACATTAGAGATTACTTAAATATGTCCATACAATCTTCAAGAGCCCAGCTCTCTCGCCTGATGCACAGGGGCATCGCCGATAACAGAAACAAAAAAAAAAAAAAAGATAAGAGAAGAGAAGCGAAGAAAAAAAGACAACTCCCGATCAACCACTGGAATCCGACAAAGTCCGACAAAGTAATAATACACTTGACCGCATTGCATCGTGGTTCCATGAGATCGCTGCGCGTGAAACCGAGAGGAGGGTTTAAATGACAACGACAGAAAAACATACAGAAACAGCAGTAGAGGAGTAGTAAAAGATAGATATTCGTTCCTCACCATCGTATTGGCCAAGCTCTTCGTAGACAGGGGCGAGCTTCTTTTGGTAGCCTCACAATAACCTTCACACACGAGACTGATCAACTGGTGGGGGAGTGCAAGGAAAGGCCTCCCATAGACGTCTACTGAGGCGATATTGCTCATCCACTGGTCTGTACACCCCTGGTGGCGTGACCATGCAGGCGGCGCCAGCAGAAAAATCGTCATCTTCGAAGAAGAAATCCGTGAAGAAGCCTGCAGCCGTGCATAAGGCGGCTAAAAGATGAAGAATCCATTGCAAGCGGAGCAGCTCCTCATCCGGCTGGGGGAAGTGAGTCGGGTCAGGAGTGGTGATGATTATTTCATCACCCGAACGTATGGTTTCCCGGGTCTGGCTGTTGAACAATGCGACGAGGGCTTGTGGGACGTTCTCATGGTGATCTCTGCCTCCAGTTTCTGCGTTATCGACCAGAATGGGCGGATCAACCAGGAAATCCGCCGCGACATTCTCCCACAGAAGCAAGCTTGAGGCTTGGGCAAGCGGAAATTGGGGTTTAAGCTAATAAAAGCGGAGCTTCATCTCAGTCTTCTGATCGTTCACCGAACTTGGTCTTAAAGCGAATAACGCTTAGTCCCAATAATCGTGAACCGAAGGTTACAGCGCTAGAGCGTTGGCTGTGGATTTCGCGAGAGTTTTCATGGAGTCCAACCATGTTTGAATTTTGGCCTCCGACCAAAACACCGCCAGAGAAGATTCAAAATCGCCCCACTTGTCGGAGTCGTCACGCCTTTGTTGATAGAAACAGAACAGATGTGGGCGGCTTCTAAAGGGTAGGTGCTTTTCGTGATGTCGCATACCCAGTCACGGTCCAAGCACTGTGTCAAATTAGCATTTTCCCCAAGCTGGCTGCTGCCTTAAGATACATACATTTTTGGTAAAGATGGGATCATGGTCGCGGTTGGAAGCGGTGTCGGAGTTCGCTGGTGGATCAATCCTTTGACGTTTGCTGGAGGGTTGCACTACATTGGACGCCGGCCCTGTTGGTGAGGACTCGTTAAGCGACGAGGGCCTCGCTGGTGAAGACTCCGCCGGCGTCCCCACTGCCCCCAGTGTGAGCTGAATGGCTCTGTTGATGGTGGGCGTACTGGGCACGGTAGGGCTAGCAACGGCTGAAGACGGACGGGATGGCGGTCGGATAATAGGGAGCTTGGGTGTGATTCCAGAGTATGGAACCCCTGTCTCAGGTCAGCCAAGTGTACGGAATATGGAGAGGAAACAACGTACACAAGGTCACCAGTCTGCATGATTCTGTCCTTTTATGAAGACCCTAGGCTAGTCTTGGGTTCTGTTCAAACGCGGTTGTAATTTCCTCCAAGCGATCCATGTCGGAGAGCCATAGAGAGAACCAGGTGGCCGAAGGGAATGTATACATTCTGGGTGCATGGCCATCAGCTTCTTTGTGCCTGCGCAACGCCTTGAGGATGGTGATAATCAACCGACGGCGATGCGCGCTCACGAATTCTGCACTCGGTCCGAAAGGATCGACGTTGATGACTTCGATCCCACTCATTGTGGTCCGTGGCTCTGCCAAGTCGATCCTGTTTCGTAGGAAAAGAGAACCGAGGAGGCTCCTCGGGAGGAGAGGGGAGACAGAGAGAAAGAAAGAGTGTTGTTGTGTGCCAAGCGAAGAGTCATTAGTATTTGGGCAAACATGATCGTTAGCCGGGTTCATGCCTCAGGCGTCAGACAACAAGTTAGACGACAAAAGGAATAAACCTCTTCGTCTTCGCATGCCATTTCTCCCACTCCTTTCCAAACTGCTCCCGCAACATAGTCTCCTCGTCTCTCACGCGCACCCCTAACACACTGAACAAGAAAATACCCCAAGCAGCAGTGAACAGCCATCCGTATCCGTTCAACATCGCCAGTGTCGACGGGTGCATCCAGCATGCTCCAGCGGCTGTGTCCCACCGCGTCAATAGTCCAGCCATCCCAAAGGTTACCAGGGCTGCACCAGTGTAGCTCGGGTGTTGAAGGTATTTGTACACGCCGTCCGTGACGAGATGGTCTGGGTTCGAAAGGTGAAAGGTGAAATTGCGGCCGAGGCCTCCGTATGCGGAGAGGCGGATGAAGGCGCCTAGGAAGATCACGAATAGGACCTTGTACATGCGCTCGTTCCAGGTGAAGAGGGCGGGAGGGAGGTTTTCGGTGTGGGGACAGATGGAATCTAGCTGGGCTTTGTCTTCGGCGGGATAGAGGAGCGCCACGACGGCGTGGTAGGCAAAGACAACGATTTGAACATGCTTGACGACCCATGGGAAAGTGCCGGCCAAGATTCCCACGCGGTCGGATCTGTAGCGTTTGGATTGATCCGGGCTGGGATTTGGTGGCGTCGTACACAGTGCGCTGAGGTAGCCGGCCACCAGAATGGCGACGGCCAGGGAGGCAGAGGTTATCGAAGGCATTGTCTCTTTTGTTCCGAGAGGTTTGGTTCTGGAAATCTACTAGAAGGAAAAACAGCTCTATAAGTATTCCATACCGAATATTGCTGAAATCCCGTCCTCACCAATATTCCGCGGTATACAATGGGCCGTATACTTGCTCGGCCCATGTGTCAACCGGACTCGGTAAAGCCTCCGTATACGCCGTATTCCGTATATCTCAGTGGAGCACGCGGTTGACAGAATACGGAATACGATCCGGCACTTGTACATACTTTAGATAAAACATAACCTTAATGTCCTCCCCGGTGCCTGCAAGCAGTGCCGTATTCGTCACGATTATGGGGGTCTGCGTATTCCATCGTGTTCTTTCCGGTGCGGGACGTGCTGCCCTATCGTGTCTCCAACTTGGACCCTGGAATTAGCAAATTTTGGCTGTAATTAATAGCTTGCACCGCCGAATTTAATTTATGATATGCTCGCTTATTTTATCCGGGCCTTTGTGCCCGTATTTTGTCGATCGCTGCAAGGAATTCGATTCTATGCTCGTTCGCGGCCTTCGATATCGACCGAATGGCGTAATGGTCTGTATACCATTCTGGGATTTCACGTGAATTTCGCCGAGGACACGCCAACTGCCTTAATTCTGGTCTACGGAGTGTGATCATGGACCTGAATACGGCATACGGATATTATGCCTCTCCAATTGACTGGCTAGCAAGGCCTGTGCTTGTCGCGCTGCGGATCATCGCGTGAACACACCACGCTCGGAAGCATTTCTATAAACCGTACCGGCTTCTATTGCTGTGCCCCGTATTGTGGCCAAGAGAGTCGAATCGCCACAGTCTACTGTATGAAATCCAACTGGATCTTGCAGTTCATCGATATGATACATCCCATGCGCCTGCAACCCTTTGTTCGCAAACCATCCAGATGGCCGAGACAAGAGACAGATCAATTAGACATAGTATACGTGCCTTGCAGATTGCATGATGGTTCTCCTAAATATTTTCCAGGGGAAATAATCTCCATCGTATAAACAGCGGTCAACAGCCCGCCGTCCACAAGATGGCGTATTCTTCGTACTCGACGCAGCAAACAATATGCATATCCTCGCAGTACTGCCTTTGATCAGCTTGGCCGCAGCACATACTGCATTTACGACGCTATACGTCGATGAACAAAACCAGGGTGATGGGGTCTGTGTTCGAATGAATCGGGATCCGAAGACTGCTACGTTTCCGATTGAGCCGTTGTCTAGTGGGGATATTGCGTGCGGTACGGATAGAATGTTGAACTTTGCGGTGGAATTATTGACTGATGTGGGCAGGAATCGATGGAGAGAAAGGTGTCGCCCGTGTGTGCCCTGCTCGGTCGTCGTCAACATTGACGTTCGAGTTCCGCGAATACCCCGATGGTTCGCAGCCTGGAGTCCTGGACCGGAGTCACAAGGGACCTTGCGCAGTGTACATGAAGAGGGTGGACGATGCAACGGCCGACAACAACGCAGCGGGTGATGGTTGGTTCAAAATCTGGCAGTCTGACTACGATGCGTCTGCGGGGGAATGGTGCACGGAGAAGATAATCGACAATAATGGCCATTTGTCTGTTGTCATTCCGGATGATATTCAGGCTGGGTACTACCTGGTACGGCCGGAGTTGTTGGCACTGCACTCGGCCCAGGAGAGCCCCCCGGATCCACAGTTCTACATCGGATGTGCCCAGATCTTTGTACAATCTTCCGGCACAGCCAGTCCTCCCACGGTGTCTATTGGTGAAGGCACGTACGACCTGGATATCCCGGGTATGACATACAACATCTACGAAGACCCACTACCGCCGTATCCAATGTACGGACCTCCTGTCTATAAACCAGGACAGGCGAAGCGAACTGTCGACAAACGCGTCCCCATGGTCCAACATATTGGCCTCAAACCAGACGGATGCATCCTCCAGCGCGATAACTGGTGCGCCTTTGAAGTCCCGTCATACAACGACCAACGAGGCTGCTGGGCTGTATGTATCAGTTATTAATTCGTATTACACTGAAACTAACTTTATGCAGGCCGTTGATAAATGCTGGGAGCAAAATGACGAATGTTGGGAGACTGCGTATCCCACCGGCGGTCAAAATTGTCATATCTGGGAGAATAAGTGCCATCATCTGAATGACTCGTGCAACAATGGTTCCTTCAACGGGCCGCCCAACGCGGGGAAGGATCTGACGCCGCCAGCGCCACCGTTGAAGGGGTCTACGAAGGTATTCAAGCGTGATCACCGCCGGTTTAGGCGCGGGCATGTATAATATGCCCTATTGTAGGTAGCGACTTGTATTCTGAGTGTATAACCGAAAAATAGTGAATCCACACTATTCTCATTCTAACAACGAAGTGTATCCCACAATGAACTATATATTGGCGCGTAGTCGTATGTCAATAGCTTTGACCAATGCGTAAACCATCTCAAGTGTCGGCGTCTCCATTCCCAACTCTTTAGCCTTCTTGATCGGCACGCCCAGGATAACATCAATCTCCAACGGTCGTCCATTCCTACAATCCGTCTGCATACTACTTCCAATCCCAGGCATACCGAGTATCTTGTCGACTAACTTGTCAATCAATCCGTACTCCAGCTTCACACCACACGCACGACCGACATCGATCACCTCGCGCATCAGTCGTCGTGTGGAGCTCGTAGCCTCGGTAGAAGAATTTAGCCATGTCTGTGTGTCGACCATCGTCAACGCAGTGGTAGAGTTCCAGGCTGCATTCCAAACTAGCTTTTCCCAGCGCTGGCGCTGGATATCAGCCGGTGAGAGGAGTTGAAATCGCGTACGGCCTGTTTCAAGGAGGGAGGCAAGGGTCGAGAGACGGGATTCTTCGAGGTTGCTGTCGATGGTGCTGTTAGGATATAAGCCGATTTGAAGATCTTCGGATTGGGTGTGTTTGATTTGGCCGGGTTGGAGTTGGGTTGCGCCGACCCAAGTCTGTAAGCGTTAACTATTTACTTTCAGCTTGATGGACGAGGATCTTTACCACGCAGGTAACAATTGAACTATCTGGATGGGTCTCCCGAAATGGTTCCTCATTTCCCACACCATTCTGGATGATGACCAGTGTCGATGCTTTGACGGATTGTAACTGTGATGCAACCGCGTTTTGGTTGATGGCTTTATGCGCGAGAACGATGTAGTTGAACGGTCCAGCAAGCTCAGATGGTGATTTTACCACTGTTGTCCAGTGAGCTATGTTCATTTACTTCCGAGAATACTAATACCTGCGTATGGTTGGAACCGATGCTGCCCGTGGTTCGCGCTATCGATGAAGATGCCCTATTCGGTCAGCGCGATCGAATACATAGAATATACTCATGCATACATTTTTTTTCACTGCTTCATAATTTGACCGAGCAACCACAGTCAACCGGACATTTGGATTTCGCTGCAGAATAAAAGCGTAGAAAGAGCCAATGCTGTCTTTAGGTTAGTATGTATGCGAATGTTCCAACCGGGTCACTTACGCTCCCAATCCGTAGAGAAGAACATCAATTTTATCGCTCATGGTGTTTAATGCTGTAGTTGAAATGGTGATGTCTTGTTTATATTTCGATGCGGAGATATCGGCACAAGTCCGAGCGTGGGGTTGCATATCCGGGGTTGTATAGCCATATACCGACAAGGGAATGAGTGGAGATTGCTACAGCTTGACAGATCTAGCTACATCCCTCTCTAATCGTGCTGTGTTCAACAGGTGCTCACCCAGTTCCAAGAGGTTCTTCACACCCAAAAACACCATATTAGCCTCGATCTCTTGTCTCAAGATGGTAATTGCCCGTCGAACTCCCTCCTCGCCATATCCCGACGCCAAACTGTACAGAAACGGGCGACCAAGCCCAACAGCCGTAGCACCCAGCGCAAGCGCCTTGAGCACATCTGTCCCGCGACGGATCCCCCCGTCGATGAAGATCTGCATGCGACTCCGTAGTAGGAACGGTGCGTATCGCCGGATTTCGAGTAGTGTGAGAAGAGGCGGTTGTGCTGTATCTTGAGATCGTCCTCCGTGGTTGGAGAGGACAATTCCTTGCACACCGTTTTCGTAGGCTAGAATGGCATCCTCGACGGTTTGAATTCCTTTGATTACTATCGGGAGTTTGGTCAGACTACGGATCCAGATCAAGATGTCCCAGTCAATGAAAGGAGAAATAGTGCTGGCCCTGGTTTTGGCGACGCCTGCGCCACTGATTTGATTATTGCGGGCCTTAAAAAGTTAGCAAAGGAAGGGTAGACATGGTGTAGACATACCTGAACCGCCAAGTTCACCCTCTCATCCATCTCCCGCTTGCCAACGACTGGGGAGTCAACGGTGAGCCAGATAGCACTCGCTCCGGTCTTTTCAGCTCGTCGTATGTGTTCCTCGGACCTGCGAATGTCGCGATTCACATATAATTGACAAAACAGGGGTTGGTCATCGTTAACCCGGGCCTCCCTCACATTCTCAATGGGTATGCTCGAACCGTTGGCCAGAACCTGCGCGAGTCCTTCCTTACCCGCGGCTCTGGCAAGGGCGCATTCACCTTCAGGATGCGCCAGCTTCGCAAGTCCCACAGCCGATATGTATACCGGGAGAGAAACATGATGCCCCAAGATCGTGGTTGTAGTATCAACGGTGGGGATGTTTCGCAAGATGCGAGGACGCAGGAGGACATGCTGGTAGGACTGTGCATTTTCTCGCTTTGTGGATTCATCATCGGCCCCAGAAGAGTAGTATGCCCAGGCGTTAGGCGAGAGATGCTCCTTTGCAACTTCTTCGAAATCATGCAGGTTGATGATGTTGGTTACGGGAGGGGGCAAGTTCTTGTTAGGGAGAGGTGCGCTGCCTTCATGGTCCGTAGACTTGGCCAGTGTACTCGAGTCGATACGTCCGATGCAAGCCGTAGAAGGTAGGGATTGGTTCAATAGCTGGATATCATGGACAGCGTCAAAGTCGTCCGTGGCATCTTTTCCGGCGCATCGGAGAAGGACTTCTGGGCCTCCTGGATGGAAATCCAAAAAATCTGCAAAGATAAGCAGAGGAATTAACGATTCCAAAGGAGAAATACCTGTTATATCGTAGACAGAACCGTGAATGGCGATCCAGCAGGATTCTCGGCTGTTATGCTTTTCCACTTTCTCGCGGGTTAACATGATATGCAAATGTCGTGATGGATATATTTCTCCCAAAATTCAGTATTTAACTGTCGCATCATGACATACTGCCTTTTATAAGTATTTGATTCTTATAGCCTGGAAAGAAAATGCGGAGAAATGTCCGTTACGGCGCATCCCCGATGCTGACCCCGGATAATGACACGCATTAAGACGGCTGTTACTGGGCAAGCATCAGGGATGTGGGATCAAGGTAAAGTATACACTGTCTCTAAGATACAGCAGACTACTTCTGTTACAAACCAGAGCTTCGGAAGATAGGGAAATATATACGTAGGAATGGTTTCACTAATCGGTACCATTTCCTGAAAATCCGCGGTTCAGGCCTTATCGGCCATTGAAAATCCGATCTTCTCTTTACAACAATCCGTGAATTTGCATGTTTTCTCACGTCCGCAACTTCAGACGACAGTGATGGGCATGATTGACAAGATAAGGCGGATTATGCGGTCCTCTGCCACAGATCCACTCTGGCTAACGAGTGCCTGGCGGGGTCGAAGTACGATGCAGAGCGCCTACAGCACGAAGGCCTAATCCCTCATCTCAACTTTGAAAGAAATCTTTTTGCATTTTCATATTTCTCAGACTTTTAGGTATAAAATTCTCAAGTATCGCTGCATTTTCGCCATGGCTTCTCCCAGAGTCATTCTTGCCGGAGATGCTCCCTACGATTTGGTGCTTTACCCACAGAAATTGGCACTCGGACAACACAGTCTTCGGGTAGACAAGTCGAGGCGGCGCATGGAGTGGTTATGGGGAGGAATACAATTGATTTCGGACCTTTTACAAGCAGCGCAGCCTCAATTGGAAATATGTTGCCCCTCAGTTAAGCAGCACGTTATGGGGTCTGCGATAGATTCTTCCGCTCGGCAGCTCCTTCAATTGAGTATCTACGACAATCGTTTGCAATCCAGGAGTACATCCTCGGTCTCGTACAGCGTGGAGAATATCACCACATTGGAGAGGCAAGGGGAGTGGTACTCGCCTACGGACGTCAACAATACGCCTGGAACCACAATAATGGTACTGGAGGACAAGGAGGACGGTATTATCGACAACAATGATGCGATCGACTTCTTTCTGCAAGCTCGGCCCGACTTTGTCGTCTACCATATGAGCCTTCCACTCGGTTCTGGGAAGCTCTGGGATGTTGTTCGCTTAGGACCTGTTGGGCGCGATACTGGAAAGAAAGATTCAAAAAAACTTGTTGTCGTAATATCTGCTGAGGACCTGCGCACCGAAGGTGTGGAATTGTCCAAGGGTCTATCCTGGGAAAAGACATGTGAGGATTTCGTATTGAACCTGGGCGCCAATGGCAAGCTAGCCACCCTTGCAACCTGTGCCCATCTTGTTGTTCTTTTCGGGTGTGACGGGGCCATTTATCGACAAGGCCAAGGGGACAAGAGGCAAGTATTGTTCTTTGACCCATCCGGAACAGAGGGTGATTATGTGAAAGGGAGATGGGTACCAGGTTTGATCGAGACATTTGTCGCGGGGATGACCTCCAATTTGGTCCAAAAGCCACAGGCGACACTGGATGAAGGCATAATCTCAGGTCTCTACGCCGCTAGACGTCTGGTGACCGAAGGAATCCACAGCCAAGGCATGAAGGCATGTCCTGCTCATCCGGTTGAGCTGGTGATGGAGGACCTCGGACCCAAGGATCTTCTGTCAACCAAGATACCTTCAGAAGATATATGTGGCGGGGTTAATCCAGACTGGAGTATATTTGCACGTCTCCCAGAAAGCGATGCAATTGAAATTGCTCGCGACATCGTACGGGAAGGACCACTTTCCGGTCTCCGCCAAGCACCCATGGCGAACTTTGATCGACTGTTCCTTTATGATCGGAAGGAGATGGAACAATTTCGATCTGTTTATAGTACTATCAAAGCTTATACCACCCGACAGTCCACGAGCCCCCTCAACATCGCGCTTTTCGGCCCGGGGGGTAGTGGCAAGAGATTTGCCGCGATGGAAGTTGCAGTCACAGCATGTCGTCCTAATAAAATCGAAAGTCTACATTTTAATCTGGGTGAATTTGAGGGACCAAAAGATTTGGTGAACGCATTCCATTTGATTCGCAATTCTACGCTTGCGGGATACTTGACACTAGCATACTTTGAGGGTTTTGATAACGATCTTTTGGATAGACCTTTGGGCTGGGTTTCATTTTTATCATCATATATAAGCTCGGGCACATTTGTCGACAAAGATCATACCGTACAGCATATTGGTCGGGCTGTATTTCTTTTTGGATCGGAACATGCAGCAACATTCGATGAGTTTGAACAACGTTTGCAGTCATTGGCAATATCTGGGAAATCAACGGCGAATTACTCAGACTTCATCTCTTCTATATACGATACGGTGAATATGCGGGGACCGGACCGCTGCCATCCTTTTGACACCATGTTCCCAATACGGCGGGCTGTGATGTTGCGGAACATGCTCGATGAAATAGCACCATCATTGAGGGTTGGAAACCGCTTCCCCATTGAGGATGATGTTCTTCATGGGTTACTTCTCGTCCCCAAATTTCGCCATGGGACCAGGTCACTGCGCTCTTTGTTAGAGATGTGTAGATTCAGCTCGCGACTGACATTTGACCGGATGGCTCTCCCTCCACCGTCTCAACTCAGGCTACACATTGACTACGATGAGTTCAAACGAAGCATGGATTCTCGGAGAAATCAGGTGACTTGAGCTACTCTATAGAATTGATATTTGACTTATTCCGGATCGAAAACCATTACACATTAATAGCAGATGAATACTCGGGTTGTATATTAGCACGCCCACATGAGTAGCTACTGCATGGCCTCTATGGAGTACAGGATAGTGAATTCTTAATTTGCAGGCACTTTGGGCACGACTTTTTTTATTGGCTTGTGAATGCCCCGCCTACCACAGTGGGCGCTTAGAGCAGTCTCGATTCGCCATCATTCGATGCCACAACGGATCCATGAGTGAACCGAGCGACTCTGAAAATCTGGCTGTGTCGTTGTGGAGCTGTATCTAATATTCGGATCCTGCCATTCGTACTTTGTTCGTCCGAGGCGCGCTGTTATGCATTGGCAGCTTAAAGCGGCAAGAGGGAATGCGCATCAAAGATACTAGCGTTTACGGCGCAGTGCCACTCGTGTTAGCCTAGCGGTTGGATAACACATAGGTAGGATTAAATTAGAAATAATAACCGATACGAGAATATATACTATCATTTATAAAATATCCTTGTCTTCCCTGTCAGCCCTGGAGACAATCAACAAGCATAAAGATTTGATAATGTACCAGGGATTAGAATTAAGCACAAAAGCTATAGAGGTATTAAGCTTTTACCCTATTCTCGGGCATTGCTGACAGATTCAGAAAGCAGGGTGGAAAGTGTCTACGCCCCTCCAGTTGCAGGATCTGGATACCGATGCAGCTGAGCACTTCATAAACAAGGACTGCAAGGTATAATCGCCTCCCGACCGTCGAAATAATACCCGACTGATGTTTGAAGCGAGATCTGCGGATAAACTGGGACGGGGACTGTCTCCGGTGTCTGTAAGTACGCATGCAAGCACCATCATCAAATAGAAGCCGGCTAACTTGGATAGAGTCGTGAATCTCGAACCCCAAGAACGGGTAGCAATTAAGGATCCAGTATTGCAGACTGCGCTCCGAAAGGGATGGGTTCCGACGGAATTCGTACGTCTGCTGGGGAGTGGAAATGCGGGCACGTCCCTCCTGTGGACGGCTGACAGAAGAAGTAAGTGTTGAGCTTCCGGGTATACCCTCGTAAAAGTGATCTGAACTTAAGTGTCGTTCTCCAGGTCTTTATCTGCAATTGCCAAAAGACGGGAATGGCCTTGTCACGATGATCCTAACATGCCTACCATCCGTGAGACCAAATGCAAGATGTCAACCCCAAACTGACTGGGCCTGCATCATCCTTGCTTCCGATGGTCTCGACCTCGAAAGCCTATTGACTAAGGATCCTTTTCCGAATGACTACACGAGGATGCCGGCAGATTTTATGATTCTTCCCGTGAGCCTGTTCCGATGGCGGGTGGAGCTGCTCGTCGAGGAACTGGAGAACCTTACTCGCAATGTGGTAAATGAAGAAGAACAGCTAATATCGGCAGTTGAGCTGTCTGAGCTGGACTTGATCAGGAAGAGTATCTTTGAGCTTGGAAAGGTGCAACTACGATTACGCAGGAAATGGGTCTGCACGCTGGAAGTTGCAACGACACTCACACAGTATTTCGACGCTATTGAGAGGAGATATGCCGAGGAGGAAGTCGCTCCACGGTATTCCGAGATTCTTAGACAGAGAGTTCGGATGGATGCACAACTTTGTGGGTCATTGGAATATGACTTGCAGATCATTCCGTCGAAGATTGATTCCCAGCGCCAGATGGTATGTTCTCACGAAGACGCCCAATAGTACCATTGCTAACCTATATTGCAGATCGATAGTAGATTCCACATGATGGTAGGAGATTCGTCCAAGTGGAAAAGGGCCAAGTTAATGAAAGGTGTTCGCAATAGATTGCTCAAAGCTCTGCCAAAACCGCAGAGGAATCCCAGAAAGACAGCTCTTCCATGAAGACGATTTCAATCATGACATTGATATTTTTGCCGGGAACTTCAATTGCAGTTAGTGACAGCGCTCCTTCCAGCCGCTGCAGAGGTGCTAAAAGAATGGCAGTCTATATTCAGCATGGGTGTCTTTAACTGGGACGCCAAAGACGTTCGACATGTCGGCAATCAGTACCTATGGCTATATTTTGCGATTTCTATTCCTTTGACTATTATGGTACTGTTGACTTGGTACTCATGGGTCAAGTTGAGGCAAAGGAGAAAGGAAGGGAAGAAAAGTGAAAGGGAAAAATGTTAGAGTATTTGCTAGGCTGCACGTTTGCTGTCTTGTTTGATGTATTACAGAATAAAATGCTAATGCCAACGATCAACGAATCATAAGATCCTGCCGCTTCAGGTAATGAATCTCCCCCATCATAATTCCATGTACATATGCATAGCCCCTGATGTAATAGTGTTGACCCTCATTTCGCAGGATCAACGGATAAGTACATCCAGGCACAATGGCAACGACATCACCCGGCTTAATCGACGTTATGCAACACCCAAAGTGGCCATCCTCGGTGACGAAGAAAGTGGAGTCCGGGTATCCAAAATCCCAGACAGGCTTTCCAAACGTGTCACCATCAGCATATGTGGATTCTTCCTGAAAGGCACGCGATATGTAAGCAGAGAGGGTTTCATCGTCGAAGATCTTCATGAGATAAGCGACAAATGTATGCATTGCTTTCTTGGGATCTGCAACATGGTTGTTCTCGTCCAGGCTGAACAAGAAACTCATGGCTAGTGCAGTAACAGTTTCGCTTCTAAGCGGCTCTCTTGCCGGTTGATTGGCTCTCGCTGTTTGCAATATGGTCTCCCATTTTCGCTTCAAGGTGTGTCGTCCTTCGGCTGAATTGATGATCACTTCACCGAAGAAGGCCTGGTTATACAGCTCGACGGATTTAATCGAACGGTATATAGAGCCAGAGACAGTCAAGACATTGGTAGCTGGATCGATAATCCATGCCGGCTCTCTATCTCCGGCCGGCCTCCATGGTACAGGGCTGCTAAATATGAACGGATTTCGGAATAGCATCGGTTTATCCCAATGAGGAATCCACGAGGGACTTTCGTTTGCTGCGACGTATAACAGAGCATCGAGGTTATGGAACTTGAGAAATGATGCTTCGACGGCTTCCCGGTAGACATCCAGCAACGGCTTGCTGTAGTCTGGTTCCAACAGGGGAGTCACGATAGAGTGCTTCAGAAGACCGCGTAAACCATACACTTTGTCACGTGGATCCGTGCTTTTGAAATTCGATGCGAGATACAGCGTAGTGAGCCAGTTCCTCGGCTGCCGAATTTGCCCGGTCGTCAGTATAGTTGCCCACCAGCAGTGTGTTTTATCGAATCCAAAACGTTTCGAAAATGCTCCATCCAGAATCATATAGCCTGCGACCAACTCTACTCGCTCCCATTCCACAATTTCATGACCGCATTGCACGGATCGACGCTTGTTCGCATTAATTTCCTCGAAAATCGATACTCCCGTGAAGTACGCGTGCGAATAAAACCAAATCAAAGAGTGCCATATTGTCTCGGTGCTGAATTCGCATTTGTTTGGAGACGGAAGCTTCTTGCGGTTTTCGTATATGATATCTCGATATACGTTGCTTGTCACGCTGATTTCTGGAAGGTAACGTTGGAGAGTCTGGCAGAGGAAATCTGAGATTTGAATGATTGATTTGACGGCAATCTCAGCCAAATGTCCAGCGGTGTCCGATCCAATCCAAATAAGCGTTTTCTGGGATGCTCTGTAAATGGCGTGCACGAGGCGGGCTTGATGGCTTCGTTCAGCGGTGTTCTTTCTATCGACACTGGTACTTGTTAGCTGAAAATGATGATACTGGGTTCACTGCATCACTCACCATAGTTCATGAGCCCATAAGTACCGGGGCTCGTCTTCCAGCCGGAGATGGGTCAGAGCTCTCTGAAGATTTGCACTGATCTTAATTTTTACCTTGTCACAAGTAACAGTCACTTTTGCGGCCGAGTCATCCCAGATATAAGAAATGGCCTCGAATTTAGGAAATTCATGCAAGTCTGCGATTTCTGTCTCGCAGGATATTGGGTCTCTGGGTTTGCCGGGCGAGAGTTTGACGACTCGGAATGAACTCGTCTCCGGCAGATCGTCGAAGTGGTGGGATTTCGAATTGGAGTTGCCCATTTCGACAGAAAACGCCTCGTCCTTAGAAATGTCCTTGGATATGTGCTCGACCGGATGCCGAATAACGGGCTCGCTGGGCGATATGAGGCCCGACATTTTGTTTGCTTGTTTGTTGAGCTATTACTATCTATGCGATGTTAGTATTAATGACCCAATCAGTAGTCCTCCAGATAGCAAGGATGTCCCATTAGAGACTCGAATGTAGGTAAGCAATTTTGAAAAGTTTGCTTGGCCTCATGCACCAAGAGTGTCGAGGGAATGGTGATGTCTAATGACAAGCTCTGCCGAGATGCTGCCCCGGCGAACCTGTCCGCCGAAATAACAGCAGTGGAACCGTCATGATGGCCGGGGGCCATGGTCCAATTAATTGTGCCATCTTCGGCAGCCGGAGGTTTGTCTATTTTGGTCTGAACAATCAGGTGCTTCATGGTTGATGTATCCCTGGAATGAGGTCATGGACTTTACTTTGACGGCTTTCTGGAATGAAACCTTCCCATATCAGTACATATCACGTGAAATTACCGGACCTATCCTTTCACTTCTTCAGATGTTGTTTATTTCTGCGTCTTCGCGGTACTATATATAATGTATGAGGTCCCTCATGTGAAATGTTGTTGTCACCACTTGCACAGACCGCCGACATGGATCGTTTCGCCACGGTGTATTGCAACGATCAAACACTCACCCGAAGACGAATCATATATTTTCCCAATAAGGGTACAAATTATTAAAATGCAACCAAAGACACGGAATGGAAACACAAGGCCATATCATCCACTACTGCGGAAAGGCCCGACGAAATGGGTGACAGTAGAAGCCGGTGTCTAATTGCCACTATTGCAAGCATCGCCTTCAATCATAAATTGGAGATACTGCTATGATCACCGAGGTTGCTAACACAGTGCAATGGCCATTAGCAGCCCATAGAAGCAATAACGACCGGCTAGAAGGGTATCTAAGCCACATCGGAAGTCCTCCGGTCCAGCACATTGCACCGCATTGATTGGTCTGATATTGCCACAGCAAAAGGACATGACTACAAAGGACGTGAACATGACCGTCTTTAAGACTCGGGTATCGATATCATACCCACGGGGAATGCGGGGACGAATATCCCCCACGCCTACCCCGGAATGTGAGACGGAGCTGCGTCATCCGTCAATGGTAGACTGGTGTGCAGGAATATGAATCCATCTCGAGGACCATGGCTAGAATAAAGCCGGTGTTGTCAACCTGCAATGAAACCACTGGGTTCGTTAAAAATGTCAGAACAACCAGTACCTCCTACCACGGGACAAGAAAGCAAAGTGTCCACGGCGCATTTCGAGGACTCTCAACATACCATCCACGAAAAAACACACAATGGCGACACGGCACTCGCACTCTTCGCCCATGGAGACGGTCAGAATGAACCCATTGATCCAGCGGAGAACAAGAGACTGGTGCGCAAAATTGACTGGATGATTCTGCCTTTCTTAGCAATCTGTTACGCATTCTATTATGTGAGTACTGGCCATCATTATGCCATGGCAACAACTAATTGAAGATTGACAAAACCACCCTCTCCTACGCGGCCATTTTCGGCATCAACGAAGACTTAGGTCTCTCCGGCGAGCAATACTCCTGGCTATCGAGTGTGTTCTACTTCGGATTTCTGGTTTGGAGCGTGCCGACCAACTTCCTCCTCCAGCGGTTTCCCGTTGGAAAATACTTGGGTGTGAATATTATTCTCTGGGGCGTCTTTTTGATGCTTCAAGGTATGTCATTCGCTTCTTCATATTGTCTGTGGCTGACATTACCCCTGTGGCACAGCTGTTGCAAAGAACTTCGTCCAACTCGCCGTCCTCCGCGTTATTTCCGGTGCAGCAGAAGCATCCAGTGATCCGGCCTTCATGCTTATCACGAGCATGTGGTATACTCGCCGACAACAACCTATCCGAATCGGTCTGTGGTATACTGCTAACGGTGCTGGCATTGCTATTGGTGGATTACTGGGTTACGGTATCGGACAGATTAAGGGTGCCCTCGCCTCATGGAAGTATGAATTTCTGATCATCGGTGCGCTCTGCGCCGCTTGGGGTATCTTGATAACCATCTTTCTGCCGGACTCACCCGTTACAGCACGGTATCTGTCGAACAGAGAGAAGTGGGTTGCTATCGAGCGGTTACGAGATAATCAGACCGGTGTCGAGAACAAGCATCTCAAGTGGGCGCAGGTCTGGGAGGCATTGACAGACTGGAAGGTTTGGACGTTCCTATTACTGGGACTGTCAGGTAACATACCCAACGGAGGGATTTCAAATTTCGGGACCTTGATCATTCAAGGCTTCGGCTTTTCCACCCGTATGTCTTCTACCCACCATACACATCCCAAATGCTAATAAATCGTCAGTTGTCACAACCCTCATGCAAATTCCTTACGGCACCCTAATCGCCATCCTAATCCTCCTCGCCGTCTTCCTCAATGACCGCCTCCCACCAAACAACCGCTGCTACGTGACCATCCTCTTCCTCCTCCCCAACGTTGCCGGTTCATTCGGTCTCGCGTACCTCCCGGAAAGCAACAAAGTCGGTCGGTTGATCTGTTACTATCTAACAGGCTCGTATAACGCCTCTTTTGTGCTCATTCTCTCCATCCTGACTGCGAACATCGCTGGCCATACAAAGAAAGTCGTCACGAATGCTATGATTTTCCTAGGCGTTTGTGCAGGTAACATTGCAGGACCGTTCTTCTACAAAGATAGCCAGGCACCACGGTACCCGCTAGGGATTTGGTCGATGATCGTGGCAAATTTTATTGAGATTGCTCTGGTGCTCATGTTGAGGGTTGCACTGGCGTTAGAGAATCGAAGACGAGATCGGGTGCAGGCTGAGCAGGGACGGACGGATTTGGATGAGACAGCATTTAGTGATTTGACGGATAAGGAAAATTTGAACTTTCGGTATATTTACTAGGATAGTAATCTGAATAGTGGCATATATCATTTACAATATCACAATTGAGCATATGGTTGACATAAAGTATATCAGGAACAACAGGACCTCGGTCAAAAGCTAAACGAAGCCTGGAGTTTCTCCGTGCTCCCTACCGCCTATCAGCTATTCCTGTATATTCCCCGGACTATGCAATCTATAACCCCGCCCAATGCGGAGACGTGGCGGCATACATCGGAGTATACTCCGACATATCATCCAGCATACATACGCACCCCTATAAGCCTATCCATCAATGCACATACTCAGCACAATGGATCTCTTCACACTAAGCGGCAGAACAGCCCTCGTCACAGGCGGCACCCGTGGAATCGGCCAGCAGATGGCTATAGCCCTGGCTGAAGCGGGTGCTGATATTGTCCTAGTACAGGTATACTATCTTGTCCCTTACACCTGGATAAGCATAGTTATTAACAGGAGAAGCGCGTCGAAACAAACCTCGAAACAAAATCACACATCGAGTACCTCGGCCGCAAAGCCACAATTTACACAGCCGACCTCTCAAACCCCAACGATGTCTCCTCACTAGTGAAAAGAGTCCTCGGTGATGGACATGATATCTCCATTCTCCTGAACTGCGCCGGAATACAGCGTCGACATCCTGCTCATGTCTTCCCCGATGATGATTGGGACGAGGTACAACACCCATACCCTTCCTACCATAGCCTATACGCATGTTGACAAATGCAGGTCCTCCAAGTAAACCTCTCCACGATCTTCATGCTCTGCCGCGATATAGGCGCATACATGCTCACCCGCAAACCCCACGATGGCCAAAATCACCGTGGAAATATAATCAACGTCGCTTCCCTCGTCTCCTTCCAAGGCGGAATCACAGTCCCCGCCTACGCAGCTGCAAAAGGCGGCGTCGCGCAACTCACCAAAGCACTATCAAACGAGTGGTCTGCGCGCGGCGTCAATGTTAATGCTATTGCACCCGGGTACGTTGCTACGGATATGAATGAGGCGTTGTTGAGGGATCCGGAGAGGGCAGGGAGTATTTTGGCAAGAATCCCGATGGGACGCTGGGGTGCGCCGGAGGATTTCAAAGGAGTGACGGTTTTCTTGGCGAGCCAGGCAAGTGCGTATGTTACTGGAGAGATCGTTACGGTTGATGGGGGGTGGATGGGGAGGTAGTCTATTCTTTCAAAGGACAATTGGAAAGAATAAATCAATATGTATACTCTATACAATGCACTAGGGGGCCCGCCCATGTACGCCGACCAGATTCCAGCCCAATTACCCAAAATATCATCAATATAATATAATATACAGAATCGAAGATCATTACACATCAGTCATTCATTATATATGTCCATGTTCGTTGGGAGTGGGAGTCTCCGGGCTAGGTGGCTCCCGGCCCAGCTCGCGGAGCTGGATGTCTCCCGCTTTCCACGGGTCCCATTCACCTTCTGGTGGTTGTGTTGGCGGTGGAGGAACGTCTTGTTCCTCGTCGACGGCGAAACGCCATCGGCCGTCTGGGTTGAGGAATGTGCGGAATGCGTAGCGTTTGTTCAGGCGCTCTAGGTGTGCGCGGCGATCGGTGTTGGTCCAGTGGTATGTGCCCGGGAAGTCGTTGAGCATTCGGCTGTGGGCTAGCCATGGGATGACGGCGCCGATTGACCGGGGGATGCGTGGGCCTTTGAAGCGGCCGCGGCGTGTACCGAAGACGACAAGGACAACAAGCGTGTCAAACGCGATGATCACTAGTGCGATAGCAAGGGATGGGACGGACGGATCCATGGCCCACATACTATAGATCATGGTAGAGTTCTTGGCCGGATATGGGTCCTGCAGTGGTTGGAGGTAAATTTCTCTCCAGATCGAGAAATACGTGCTATACACCCATTGATATACTGTTCGCGATACCTCGATGAGATCCGCCGCGTTGAGGCGGGTCATGTTGGCTTCCTGCTGTTGGTAAAGGCGTGCCACCAGAAAACCAGCCCAATCGTATGATGCAATATAGGAACTATTTCGAGCCGAACCGTTGCCCGTGTAGCTTTGAGGGATGGCCGCAAACACCTTGTTGAACTGGCCCACGCTGGCAGTAGCGTTGTCGTACATTTCACCGCTGGTGATGGCAGTCGAGTTGATTGGATGGTACTCTTCGATCTGGCCTTTCTGGTCGAAAAAAACTGAGTACTCTTCTATCTCTATCCGAGGTTCGCAGTGCAACGCAACAGTGTTGTGGTCGGTAACAGGAGCGCCAGGCTCGTAGTTCCACCGGCCCAGGACCACCACGGTGGACGTTTGACACAGATCCGTCTCATCGACGGCTACAGGCGAGAGGAAATGGATTGACAGCGATATCCCAGATGTGTTGTTTTTCAATGAGGTCATGTCAACCTTGCATCGTCTTTCGGGAGCATCGAAAGGATTGTATTCCCAATACACGCGGCCCTCTTCGTGGTTATCCACCAGGTTCTCTGATATTTCCAACTTCTGACAATCCAAGTCTGCCCCAACTCCAAGAGTGTGCGCACTATATACGGCATTCGGATCGGGATCTTTGATTTTGATCGGGACAAACGAGTGGTTCGTGCTGGTCCAGGCCACCATGGGTACACCGCTTGTGATGCTGGACTGGATAAGATCGTACTCAGTAAAATCAGCTGCGAAATCGGTGCGCCAAAAGGTTGTTTCACTGTAGTTTGTGAGAAGTTGATCAGTTGGTAGATAGGAGGTGGCCAGTTTCTGGGTAAACAATCCACCAGCCACCACGGTTAGCACAGTGTTGACGACACAAGCAACGGAGACCAGGCCCAGTAGCAGATGACGGTCTCTGGCGGCCTTGTAGAGAACAGCCCAAGGATTCTGTGCGGAATAGTTCATCGACAACGAGGTCCGAGCTGCTGCCATTCCCCTTTGGAGATGAACCCATGGTTCGAGGATGCTGAGGTTTCGGTGAATCGAGGTGCAAAGGGACCCGACGGCAGAGGCGACAATGGAGGGTAAGACGGAAAGTACAACTTGGAGAAAACTGGAATCGGATTGTGTCAAGTGCCGGAATTTACCATTTCGTGCGAGTAAGCCAATGATCAATGCCATGCCTGCGATCACCGCTGTCAGAAGAAGGAATTCGAGGATGAAGACGGGAATGAGAAGAAAATGCGGCATCGGGTCGACTCGAGCTTGAAGGTTTTCGCCCAGGTTTTCAACAAGCGACGCTGGTTCGGTCAGTAAGAAGTACTTCATAATCCCTGTGAGGGAACTTACCATCATCCTCGGAGGGCCGAATCTCTAGACGTTTGCCTGTCGGTCCGTCTTGCCAGTGGATGCGCGAATTTCGCAGAATGCGTCGCAGTTGGCGCGTAGAAAACTGGTGCAAGTCGTATCGCGAATCGGTGAGGATATTAGAAGGGCTGAACACATCGGCCACCATGCTGCACATGGCGCTTATCGGGCCAGGATCGCTCTGCATGATGTTCGGCCGGCGATGGTAGATGTAGACCAATAGAAGACTGATTACAGTACCGGCTGCCAAAACGACCTCAGACCAGAACGCCGCGAACCCAACGGTAGCGATGGCGACTTGGTTGCTCAGCCGGGTGGCGTGGATGATGGCAGGCTTCTCGTCCGGATTGAAGAGACGGCCCATGGTGAGGACAAAAGTCTGCTTAACTCCTCTCACCACTTTGGACTCGAACTCTTCTGGGCTCATGACACTCGAGGTATCCAGAATGAGGACCGGCTCCATATCACCCAGCTGCTGGCTGATAACGGGAAGTTCTGTCACGGTCGTATCGCCAGAGGTCTCGTTGACTCGAATATAGAGCAGGTCACTCGTATACGGGGCGCGCTCTGACAACAGATCCTGAAAGTCTGGGACGTTGAACTGCTGAGGCGTCAATTCTCTCGTCGTACCATTATGAATCTTGATGCTCGTGATGGAACTGTTGGCATGCATCGAGACTTCAGCCTCTGCCTTGTTGTAATTGATGTCGCAGGCAAAGATGCTGGCAGACGACGTATATTGGGTCGGAGTTGGCAGGGCATCGGACGAGGCATTGACGCCAAGAAGGACGCCGTAGAGATCGAAAGGGTTGCAGCCTCTGGCCGTAAATGCCTTTTTGGTTGCAACACTCGAAGAGAGACTCGTGTTAGCTGACACCGGTTCCCAATATCGGACTTGTAACTTGTCCGTCATGGGGTAAAGAACGCTGCTATAGTTGAAGTCCAGCTTGCAGCCGTGTATCGTTTCACCGTCCTTCTCCAGAGGGACTCCCGTCACATTCCAGGAAACTGTAGGGTCTTCCTGCGAGCCATCGACGACCACCGAAACTTTCTCATCCACAACGACATCCTGACAAATCGGTTCGGCCCAGTAGATAGTCTGATTCATAGTCCACACAGTACTCTCTCGCTGATCAACTCCTGGAATCTCGACGGGCGCGACGGCGTACTTGGTGGATCGCGAGCGTTGCAAATCATCGTTGGATGAGACAATCGAGTCGAAGTTGTTCGTGGCCTGCGAAGCCATCCAAGTGGCCTGGGTGTGTAGATCGACCAAGTCGGGCCAGCCGTGCATGGTTTCATCGGACAAAAGGGTGACCTCGCGCAACTCGAATAGAGTACTGTGTAGTGCCGGGAGTGACATGCGCATCAGCATCGTAAAGACAGACACACATAGAACCACCCAGTGACCTCTCCGCCCGGATGTGATGGGAGTGATGATTGATTGACCAAAGTTGTAGTTGATGAACAGGACGCTGGCCGGGGCACCTTCGGGACGTGATAGCTGGAAATACGGTTCGAGACGCAGGACATCGAATTCGACGAAGCTCCAAAACGTGACGAGCACGAGGGAAACGATGATGGGGACATAGTTGTATGCGAATGACTGAACATGCGACACGCTGGCGGTATCCTTGAAGTAGATCAAACCCCCGTTCCACTCGCTATATCGGCGCAGGATCTCGATAGCCAGGAACATGGCGAACATCAGAACGGCGACGAAGAGGAGGTATAAAGGACGGAGGGAAATCGGACGCCATCCTTGCGAACGGTGATAGCCATGACGGCGGGTAGTAGATGGTCCGCGGGGGGGTTGACCTAGAAACATACAATCAGCATTATTCTTGTAGAAAGATAAATAAAACATACTGGACCATTGTAGCGGATCCAACAGCTTCTTCACCAAACCCCCGGACATGCTTTATACGGCATGCCCTTCGGGAACGCAGTGGTGAAAGAGAGTCAGACGGGATGGCATGGCCCGATTCAGAGAGGGTCACGGGTAGCAGGAGTAGCGAAGGCTCACAGCGACCATCCCGACACTGGCAGAGATATCGAGGAGAGAGGTTAGAGAGACGGTGGAGGTACAAAGTACAGAGTAGAAGAGAGTGAGATGAAGCGGCCGAAAAGACGATCCTGTCCCGGTTCCCAATTGGGAAAAGAGCAGATCTTGATTTGGACTAGCTGCTGGACTGTCATTGGACAATGAGGCTGCTAACCAATCAGCAGCCATTTCTGGTCGCGCCAACCGGTTTTCCCCACATTCAAAGGGGCTAGTGATGTGGGTCCAGGGGAAGACAAACTTTCTTATTCGCTGATGATCGCCACAGACGCGTGGCTGAGTCAATCCATGGTAGGTTAGTCACTTGACATCATGTGACTGTCTCTGACGCTGTCACCTGACTCCATAACTGCTTGTGTGCAATTTGTACATCACATCGTACACCGGAGTATAGAGCACGGAAGGACATGCTTCACTACCGGTTCGTACAGAAATGACCCGGAATCGTACATTGCACTCTGTATGACTCCAGGCGTTTGGCCTCCGGGTCCATGCTTTGCCAAGGCGATCGACAACTGGTTGGCTTCCGAAACTCGCAATCCCTGAGGTATGGAGTATACTAGCGGCTCATCCTGAACATTGATATAACTCACCACTTCACCGATTTGAATGTCTCATTATTGTAGACTTGGTCCATAACGATGTCGAGCTTGGTACGGAGTACTCCGGTCTGCGTCTTCGGGGGCATATCGCCTCGGGGGTATATCGGAGGTTCCTTGGTCAAGGCGTATCCGCAGAGTTCGTTATTCTCTTGAACTCAGTCAGTGCACTGGAGCATTCTCGGGTCCAAAACTGCGGTCCGGTAGCATTCCGGCACAATTAGTACCCGTTGTGTACAGAATGAGTACTCCGAGGTAGATCGCTAACGCTGCATGGTTGCTATGCTAGACCGGGGCAGTACCGTTGAAGAGTCTGCCCTTTATGTCAATTCCTTATCAAGTATAGCGCGGCTTTCTCTCGGACGTCTCACTTCTTCTGCATTTCTACTCTACCTCGACAGAGTAGATAGTACAATGGCTCTCCAATTGCCTTCTCGATTATGGATGTGACTCTATTTTCAGAATAAAATGACCTCATGGTCGGTCGACCGTGGAGAATGTCTCGGGTGTATTTCCCGCATTTCCCTGCATCACCGGCCTGATCCGACGCTACCGTTAGTTGTCAGTACTTGTACATATATAAGACTCGATCGGCATCATTTGAACTCAGCAATCAATCAGAATCAAGATAATCGAATCGCAATGAAGTTCCTCGCTGCTCTGTCCCTCCTCTCTTTGGCCTCAGCCTTTCCCCTGGAGAAGCGCCAATCCGACGATGCGCCCTTCACTCTGAACCTCCGCTGGTCCAATAGCCCTCTCAGCGGTCCCATCAACGCCAACGGCAATCAATTCTGGCATGGCAAAGACACCGCATCTTTCTGCCCTGAGAACATCCCCGGATGCAAGACAGTCAACACGACTTCTTTTATCGGACGCGATGGACAGCTGTTCCTCAACACCGGAGTCCCTGGTGGCCAGCAGGGTATGTCTCCATAATCCATTTCCGGTCGATCCGAAGATCCAAGCTAACCGGTTTAGTCTACGTCTCTCCCACTGGCCTGCTCACCTATACCGTTCCGCATAGCGCAAACATCCCCAAGGGGTCCTTGACGGATCTCGAGGTGTTCTCGACAAACAACTTTATCAACCCGTTCTTGACCTTCCACCTCTGCAGCGTGGACCCGGAGGACACCCAGTGGCATCTTGTTCTGGAGTACACTAATGCAACGACTGGATCGATCGTCAACAGCGGCTACACGGAGAACAATGCTTGCACGCGGGTCTCTCTCGAAGCTGTCCCCTACAAGGGTGACACTGCCTGGGAATACTCGTAATCGACCTTTATGGATACTGGCATGAACTGTATGAAACGAACACTGTATAATATGGCTACCAATAATCGAATATAACTATCGCACCACTTCATATGAAACACTTTGCGATGATTGCCTCCCGCCACATATATATGGCCTTTGACCCACCATTATTAGGCACCTACCCGGCATTTCTCTCGCACGTATTTTTGACGTTCAGATTTGAATTTTAATGGAGCATTTTCTCTCATTGACCTGCGCCAGACTCTTAACTCGTGTAAGTCCACAGCCACATGATGGCAGGCCAAGGAGCGACCATGGCTCAGCTAGTTGACGCGACGATTCCTGTTTCCGGTTGGATATGGAAGCAAGGTGGTGGCCCTCAAAGGCACTGAAACATGGACAACGATGTCTCTACTCTCAACTTAAAACGTAGCATCAGTAAATGGTAAACCTTCGTATCAGTTTGCTTGTTCTAAAGCCTTGCTATTGCTGCTAAATTGCATCGTCTGCTTAAAAGACGGAGTATGTAGAAGCACCTAGTACGGGAAAACAAATTCCTCTCAACTATCCTCCAACCGACAATCAAGCAGGAAATGTCCCAAGTCGTGGGTGTGATTGAGAAAGGCCACCGATCCGGAGTATCGATTATATATTCGACAATACTGACGCTGACTTAAGTCTCTCACCATAATCCTCGACACGCATGAGATATATCTCAACTTCTTCTCTTGTGATAGGGAGCACACCAAGCATCTGGCATCTGGTGATATCATCAACGAGCCTTTCTTGCCAGGGCGAACCATTCGGCTCCTGGAGGATTGACAGGACGAGAGGCATGCGGCACCTTTATTGCCATCTCTATAATTGCGAACTTGGCTGCTGCCCTAAATACACTGCCGTTGACGTAAGACGTCGCAACCACCTTCGCGGCGACAGCCCATTACTCAAACAAACAGTCCGTTGCACGGCGGTTTATACTGGAGTGTCAGAAGTCTATAGAACATGAGGAACCAGATCGCTCCCGAAGGATGCCAGTCAGCAGACAATAATATCGATTGAGGATATTCATGATGCGCAGTGGAATTTCATATTATGATGACAATACTCACGAGCTATGGTAAAATGTACTTATTGTACTTGTATACAGGATACACAGAAGAGCAGCTATCTAATCACTTGCCATAAGGCGTTTAGTAAACAGGAATCTTAAATGCATCGAAAGAGTAAGTCCAGCTGTCAATCGAGTCCTGGTCATTTACACAGCTAAACGACGAGCTGTTACCCTTCCACAACGGACGAGTAGGCCACTGGCACAGCATCTGCGTCTCGCCAGCGTAAGTTCCAGAAGAGACCGTTGCGTTGAGACGAGAGGGCTTGATGCCGTTCTCGACCCAGTTGATCATAGTCTCCATGTTATTCTGCGGGTAGGGGCCGGGCTGGAGGGTGTTACTGCCGCAGTGGGCCGCGCCGGGGATGAGATAGAACTGATACCAGTCCTCGAGGGCTTCGAGGGATTCGTCCTGGGTCAGATTGCCGTACATAACGGAGCGGACGGCTTGCCAGTAGTGGACGGAGGAGGCGGCGGGGATGCTGGGGTCGGATTCACCGTGGTAGTGCAGAAGCTTACCGCCGGAGGTCTTGAAGGTGGTCAGGTCGGGGTAGGTGGTCTGCAGGCTGTCCATGTACCGAACCATACCGATATTCATCCAGTCGACGAGGGTGTCGTAAGTGACGCCGTCGAGGTCGGAGAGGTTGTCTAGGTCCAGGAGCTGGACGAACTTGGTTACATACTCACCACCGGTGGATGGGATGCTGAGCTCCCATTTGCCCGTGTCGTTGCTGTATTCGGTCGTCGCGTCGCTGAGCTCAGAGCCGATCTGCCACGAGAGGTAGGCGCGCTCGCCGTTGGAGTTGTGCAGACCGTCGTAGATGGCCTGGGCAACGGCAACACCTTCGGCAGTCACGGTGCCGTTCTGCTCCGGCTGGTAGCTGGTCGTGCTGCCCTCAGCTCGCTTGCTGAAGCCAAACCCGAGCGAAGTGCTCGTCTCCGCAGCGCAGTGGTAAGACTCGCCAATGATCGAGGTCAGGTTGAAGCGAAGCTTGCACAGGTCGGTTCGGGAAATGACACCGTCAGTCCGTCCGTCGAGAGGGTCACAGGCGGCGATCGTGGCGTTGACGATCTTGTCCAATTCGCAGGGAGGGGGGTAGTAGTTTTGTGTATGTTCGACGGCGGAAGAAAACACGTGGTGAACCTGCTGCTGGCTGAAACGGAAGGCAGGGGCACCGGTGATAGCACCATCGTACTCCTCACCCCAGCGCTGCACCTGACTCATACCCTCACGACCACCATCCGAGCATCCCTCGTAGTAGGTGTAGACCTTGTCCTCCGTGCCATAGAACCCCTGTGTGAGCACCTTGCCCAGCTTGGTCATTTCACCAAGCGCCTGATAAGAAAACATATACGTCGCGTCCCAGTTGATGGAGCCGTTGCCGTAGAGAACCACTTCGTCGTAGCTGTTGCTGAACGCGTCGTAACCGGCATCGGTGGCACCGCCAACAGCACCATACTCCAGACCACCGGTTGCGTCGCTAGAAAGAGAGAAACCACCGCCACCGGCAACGTAGAAACGAGACTTGAAGTCGGAAGGCTTGGGGAAAGCGTACTTGATAACGACCTTGTCGCCCTTGCCGGTGTGAGTGTAGGCGACGGTGACGTTACAGTAGGTGTAGGTCTCACTGCTGCCCATGCCGGCAGAAGCGTTGTAGACAGCACCGGCTGTGACGGCAGACGTGATCATGTCCATGCCCAGGAGGGTTCCATTGGCTGGCAAGGCCGAACGCACGTTGGAGACGGTACAGACATCAGACAAGGACTTGGCATTGGCAGCTGTTGCCAGAGCGGCAGCCGCAGCGCCACGGGAGAAACGCATCGTGTGAAAGAACGAATGTAGTGAAAAGAGCGTACTCTGCTCTGAAAGAAAGAATGATCTGGTAGGAAATGATAGTCGACGATGCGGGCCGAAGGAGACTTTTATATCTTGTCACAGACCGGGATCTGACACGATCTAGGAACGACAATGGCCTCCACCGGCGACTTGCGAATCGTCATCCGCGAGTCGTCATCCGCGGTGTCGACCGTACAGTATAAAAAAAAATCCTATATCGGAGCACGGAGATGAGGCAGAAATGTATGAATCATGGCAAGGGAGATGAGCTGTCGGCATGGTTCCGCAATCTAGCCGAGACCGTCTGTAGCAGACCGTCGTTTCTCTTAATTCTTGCTGAGTACTGAGAAGAATTCTCACTCTGAACCACCACAGTCGAGCACTGGGGCGCAGGCGGTTAAAAACATAACCGGGAGTAGATTAAGTGGAAACGACCGCGTCATGGCCTCTGCCCAAACATCGGCCCTGATGCCTCGTATCTCCCGGGCCTAGTGATAAGATGCAAACAAGCTCATTCAAGCTCAGCCCTACTGCAGCTCTCAATGTTATCAATCCTGATCCGGCGGTGTTGACGACCTTTCTATATTTGGCACGGAAGCGGAGGATACAAAAACAACCGCTCCGAGCCTTGACACTCGCTGGCTGTATGTTAGCTGGCACTCTGTCAATATAGTGGCATTGGGTATAACTGATACCTTTTTTATCCACAAATAGCATATACTACATATAAAAGCCTGAGCCAGTGTATGTGTGTCTTGTCTACGATGTACAGGCACAGCGGACGAGGTTACTCAAGATAGTCACCGCCTACGATATCGCCAGAAAATCAAGCAAATCCTTATTAATCTATTTTTTTACCACCGCTACTATACCTTATAGATTGGGGATAGAATTGGCATTGATAGAGGGCTGGAATGCAGAAGCAGACAATAAACGGAAGTACCCTATACACAAATGCATGGCCTGGGGATCGGGATAACCTTAATACTAACCCGGAACTCAAAACACCATCTGCTTCTCTGTTATATCACCAATGCATCGGGGGTACACAGGCACCACCACGGGAATCTAGTGCTGGTCAGGAGGACTCATGTTTCCCATGATGGTGATAGCACTAAGAATTTTAATTATCTGGCCATTTCTTTGTGATCATTGATTGACCATGGCCCAAACGGCTTAGCGCGCAGAAAGGGGTTTAGTGTTGTCTCCTGTGGCCAGGTAGTTTTCGTATCCCTCGTCTGCCTTGGCCGTCTGGAGAAAGATTTCATGGCGGTTAATCATAATCGTCAGCTAACTAAAAAATGGTCAGTATAGCACATTCAGCGGGAAGAGGAGGCTCTAAGCTTACTGGTTGTTGTATACGGGACAGTGGCCTTCTTTGATCAACGCAACCACCTCGGAGATCTCCTACTTGGCTGTAGGCACATAGACGGCGGTTCTTATGGCCTTCTTCGCCTCAATAATGGCCCCGATGTGCTTCCCGTTCTTGGTGCTCAATCCCCCGTCCGTGTCAGCACGGAACGACCTCTTCTCTCCAAATTTCACCTCAAGGTGAATTCGATCCATGGTCCAACGAGCACCGAACTGCCGGCACAGTCGGAAGCATTGGTCTAGGAGCAGAGCGATAAACGCGTTGACGACATTCTCATCGCCAGCAGCTCTGGGCGTCTCTTCCTTGGGCTGGGACCGAAGAGTTGTTGCCAGCAGGCGCCCTTTCGCTTGGGACCTCTCCTGTCTTGTTTTGCTGGCTCTAGGCCCTTTTCCGATATTCCTGCTTCTTCTGTGTGCGGGACGACTCCCTTGACAGACGACCACTGGCTACCGCGTTGTCTTCAGTGTCCCTCGACCGTTTCTGCTTGACATTACCTGTGGTAATCTTTTCTTGGAAATCCTTCGTAGGAATCCAGGATCCAGGCCAGTCAAGAGAGGATTCCTCTACGTCTTCGGATGTTATCTTGTGCTCCAGCATATAAAGGTAATACTGGAGCTCAGTGGATCCCATGGACCGTTCCGCCAACTCCCATATCTGGTCTGCCATACCAAACTCCGCACGACGTTGTTCGTAATCCAACGGGTTCTTTAAAGCTGCGGTGATGGCGCGATAGCAGAGGTACTAGGTATCGGTGGTTCGACCTTTTTCCCCTCCCAAAGATACGCTCACGGGTCTCTTTGGAGACACTGGGTAATAATTCCCGAGTATTACCAGTAGGTTCACTCGCCATATGCTGGGCGAAGACCTTGAACAACCTCCTGGCATCTTCCACTGGCTCAAACAAGAACAGTCTTGGTTTCCTGATCACCACGTTTTCACCGTCGTAATATGCCTGCAGGACTCTTCCTCGCAGTTCTCCCATCATGGAGAAGATCAGAGTCTGTCTGCCCTATTAGTTAAGATCTTCGTTTTGCTGCTTCTGGAAGTACTCACTGGTATGCATCGATGTTCATCCGAGCCCAAGCACTCCAATCAGGTAACCATCGCTGAGAAAATCGCCAGAGCTTATCCGCGTAGAGTTCTGCCTGTGGCTTCACTGTATGCCTCATTGTAAACATAATATGAGGGTATTGGGGGTCACTCGGTACGTAGGCTGTTTGGGGCTGCCACCAGGTCGAGTGAAAAGATTTTCTCAATCTACAGGATCAAGCACAGCATCTTCCTCGAAGTCATTGAAGCTGACTTAGCCAATCATTTCCAAGAAAAGCTTTTTGGGCTTCACTTACCCTGGCCCGTACCACTTCGTCAGCGAACTGAGGCCGAGTTTACCGGATTCGATTCGATTCCTTGGGTATGACTGAAAGGCTTTGTCCTATTTGTAACAAAGTACATGCTACACTGCTTGAAGCTTTCCTTGTAGTACGCGATATTATCGCTGAAGCTTTCATAGAGCTCGCAATCCTCCCGTGTATCCTGGTCTCCTCCAATGTTGACCAGCTGGGCACGAATTACGTCCGGCGACAGAGGTTCGAAGAAGCAAGGAAACGGCCCGGGATAAGCGTAGGTCCCGTCATCGTTCAAGCCAAGTTGATTACATCTGATTGACAGGCGGCGGTACGATAAAGGATCCAGACAGCGTCTGCGTCTTCAATCTCGTCGAGAATGGATTCCAGCTGTGATTAACTCGGGGATGGTTCGCTGGGCCACTCTGAATTGGTCCGATAAGCAAGTCCTTGTTGCTGCGAAAGTGTTGCCTTCATTTGGACCTTGTGCCCTGATTTCTCTTTTTCGGCTTTGGGCGAGGTGACAGACTCGGCTACAGGCATAGCTGAGACGAGAAAAGGAAAACACGTTGATAGTGTGGTAGGTGAAAATGAAAGAAAATACCAAAAACGCCCTTTGTGTCTGGTGGACGTCAAGGAGGCGAGGCGAGAGTGAATGATGGATGCCCCTCAGCTCTGCTTTCGGCGCCGTTTGCAACCGCCCACTGCGGAAGATTCTGGATTACTCCGATTGTTTTTTTTTTTTTTTGTTGTTTTGCATTGCTTTATTCTTTAATCTGGCTAACATGCAGAGAGGTTTTCCGTTGAACGCATTATACAAATACGTCATATAACCAGAGTACGAAGCGGCGTCTCAAATCAAAAGGCTCAAAGGGGAAATTGGGAGTGATTATTCTGGACTAGTTCAAACGAAGAGATGTGTTGTCTAACGAATGTATGTGCGCATATGCAGCTGATTGAGTGCTTACTAGCTAAAATGGGTACATGCTGATCTGTATAGTCTAGTTAGCCGACAGGCCACCTAGTCAGCCTACCATACATCTGTCCAGAGCGATATGGAAACCATTGCTACCGAAAATGAGAGCCAAGAGACTCTTCAAGTCTCTTTTCTCACGCACGGGGACCTGTCTGCCAGGAATATCATGGTTCACGAGGGAAGGGATATCAGGGATCGCTGACTGGGAGTACAGCGGGCTCTTTCCTGAGTATGTGGAGTGGAGTACGCGTTAACAATGGTCACTCATTACTGGATCAAAGAGTGGTTGCTGCCGGTTCTTAAGGTCTTGGAACCTTGCGGATACGAACGGTTTAAGTTCATCCCTGCTATCAGGAATTGAAGCCGGTGAACAGCGATAGTCTTTGTAATATCCTACATAGGGTTCCAAGAGTGCTGTATACAATTTTGATCATGCCTACTCGAGATTCCTCATAAGCCACCTAGTTAACTATCTTGATGATTACGAGCATTGGGTCTAGATTCCAATTTAATTGAGGATTGACCATGAAAGCTCAAGGGTCGGAGGGCCCGAGATGTTGCTCGAGACTCGGAAAATGCACATTTGCTATCTATCCATGTCATAATATCAGATCATATGTCTCATGTCAGACTCTAGTCAACTTCACAATAACGTTCTTCTGACGAACAAACCAAGCATTGGTCAGCTCCCACTCAGCATCAGGGTCCATTGTTTGAATCTGGGCCAGGTTGTTAGTAACATATGGCAAATCAGGACAAGAACGCACGTCATATGTGAGAAGCAATGAGGGAATCAGCTTGTATATTTCCAACAAACTGATATTTTTCCCGATACAAGTTCTCGGCCCCGCCCCGAATGTTAAAGTTGCTCGAGCCATCTGTTGTCGGCGTTCGTGGAATTCCTTTTCGGATTCATCCTCCCCTTGCAACCACCGCTCCGGTATAAAGTCCTCCGCCTTGTCTCCGAACACTGAATGGCGATGAATGACCCACGGATTAGCTCCTACGATACTCCCCTGTTGGAGAAATGGTCCATTCGGCAACTGCAGACCACCGTCTGGCACGACTCGCTCCAACAGTAGTCCTACTGCAGGATGGAGACGGAGAGCCTCTTTAATTACCGCGTCAAGGTAGGGCAGCTCCTGGCTCTGTTTCCAGGACACTGGCATTGAAATTCTGCCTATGTTGACGGCATCACGCAGTTCGTGACATAACCTATTCATAACCCGTTCATCCTTCATTGTGTAGTACAGTATAGCCCGGAGGGATATCGCAGTGGTGTCTGATCCAGCATTCATGTTGCTAACGGTATAAGAGAACACCTGGGTGTCGTCAACAACGTCAGGCGAACAGACTTTGGCTTCAAGAAAGCGAGAAAGGAAATCCTTGCGAGAGTCGTCCTTATTCTGTGGTGATTGTAGGCGCTCACGCATGCGATCCCAAGCAAAGCGCGCGACAGCTCCCGTTGATCCGCCAGACACAAACTGTCTTAAGGGATTCTTGATGAGGAAAAATCGAGCCACGGCATTTGGCCAATCTACCATCGTCAGTTGGTTCAAGGGAAGGGAATTTGAGTCCTTACTTTGCCTGCGTAATCCAGCATCTTCTCCAGCGATGCAATGATTCCATCAACATCGCGGCCTTGCTCCAGGAAGCCTAGAGGCTTGCTGTACGTTAACTCTCCAATCACATCAAAGGCATCTGTTTCCATCAGCCTGATCCCCTAGCAGTGAGATCATGTATTGTATCAATCTTACAGTACTGCATCCAAATGGCGATATCGCACCCTATTCCATTCTCGACAAACTCGTCCAACCGTTTGAATAAACTGCGGATTGTGGTATCGACAGAGGGTTCGAATTCAGTCAATGTACTCATTGAATAGGCCGAAGTTACCGGACGCTTGATCGCCGCATGGAAGTCTTCGTCTAAAGTTGTAAAGAGAGTCTGTGTCGGTTTCCCATTGGCAAGTTGCTGTTGGACATGATAGAAGTTTGTCTACACTGTTAACAAGCTTGGAGGGATAGCACTTCGGATTGGTTTTTCTAACCTTACGGAAACCCTTGTTGATCCCGTATATTATCTTCAAGACATCAGGATTCCGCACACTGACTATATTTGGTCCGATTCGGAAATAGTCACCATATTTATTGTGCAATTCATATAATGTGATATCCGGACGGCCTCGAGCTACATCAACGAATCTCCAAATGTTTGAAAGCTTAGCGGTGAAAGGGCCCGGAACAGCGACAGCACCCGGGGTGAAATAGTTGCGTATGAGGTGTATGAGGACGCCAACAACAATCAGGCCCAAGGTATACTCACTAGAAAAGGCGATAATACTGGAGAGGAGAGCCATAATTGGAATGTTCGTTGGCTCTGATTGATTTCCGTATCTGTATTGGTGAATAAAGACGGTGATATTGATGTTCGTGGTTCTTGAGGAAGGCTAACAATGACTTACATTCATGTATTTACAAACAACAACATAGCCTGATACCAACAATACCGTATAGGAGTCCACAAACTATCACTTACAACATCTCTCAATAGGCATTTGTGCAGCGGAATTTCCTCCGCCATCTATTTGCGGGGAACCGGAAGCAAAGTTCAGTATACCCGAACGACCACGAAGACTACGCTTGGCTATGCAAGCAGGAATAGATGGCATCTTGAATCTACAATAGCTGGACTTGAAGGCATTTGAAGCGGAAGTAGAATTCATTGAGGCTATATCAACTACACCGCTATGCACCTATGAGGCTATGACTTTGTATTTTTATCGGCCACCGACTGTATATGCGAAGCCACGGATCCCAGAGCTGGAAGGGTATCAAAAGCGTGAGCCTATAAGTGTTAAACAAAGTGTCATCCCATGAGGAAGATTATGGTTTACCTCCTTCGCTGTGACATTTTTTGCGTCGTCGGTTGAGATTTCATTTGCGGGTTTGCTCAATATCTGCTCGGCTTTGGCTGCCCACTCGACCTGCTCGGGGTATTTTGTGTCTATCATTGTCAGCACTGGTGAAAGATAACGTCAATTTCAAGAACATACCCGGTGAACCAGCCAGGTCTATGCTCTGGTTGGTGATAAAGTTGATTTCGTCGTCCCTAAGCGGCTGTCCATCCCGCCGTCTGGCATTGATCCGCTGGCGGAAATGAATAGTGTCCATGTTTTCCATTGTGATGTTTTAATGCGAGATGCTATATTGATATTGGAGTGTTGGTAAGATGTTCAGTGTTCTGCAAAGAAGTTGTAGACACATAGAGCTGATATATATTTGCCATGCAGCCACTCAATGTCATATCATCATTGCGTTCATTGCCACGTTCTCGAAGACAAGAGAGACTTCCAAAACCTTGGGTCGAGTTGAATTAATATCCACGGCCTCTTGAGTTCCTATCAGCCGTCACTGTGACGTGAATGCGAAACCCCGGTGGTATACTGGGAGAATAATAAGTGTTGGTATTTGACGACAAGGTCTTAGAATGTTTTCGGGAGCATGTCCTGTCGGGGGATTCTCTGTGGAGAATGCTATTTTGTGAAGAAATCTGTATATGACAAGAGTGTCGCTGAAATGGCGAGGCGAAGCACTATTTCCCGAATAGGAAATGGCCTACACCACCTGCCGCCATGGCCACCTCTGTCCCCTTCTCCCCGGAACGGCTAGCAGCCTTATCAATTTCAATCCACACTTCTACAAGCTGCCCAGCTCCACCTGCATTCAGGGTGAAAAACGTGGTCTGCTCATGTGACAGGTAGTTGCTACTGTCTCTGATCTTACGAGACACGTCTGTTCATTCATCAATTTAGCAACACTAACAGTTTTCAATGTCAGGCTGGCCGTTGATAGTTCAGTTGAGGACTTGGGAATGGTGAATACGCGTCGCAAATTTGAGCCGACATTCGTAGTATAACCACATGCTTGGGGCGGATGGCTTGTGATGCAACCCTTCATGGCGAGCTGTCAGACATCGGGTTAGGTTATGACTACCACGTTCATGCAGGCATTACCGAAATTATCCTGTCCCTTGGGGTATCTTATCGGCGATTTGTTTATGTGATATTGCAACTAATGTTCCGAATAGGAATCCTGCTCCAAGTGAAAAAGGCTCTCTTGCAACTATAATCATCATGTAGGACATAGAGGTAAGTGAGATACTCCAGGGAGCCTTCAGTAAAGTATGGCAGAGTGAATAGGTAGTAGGGATATATGTTGCACAGCAATAAACTTCCTCCAGAGTCACATGTTTCCGTGAAACGTCGACCCAGTATGATCTTCTGATTCGGCAAATCGCCTGCTTCCATCTCAACATATGATCCCTTCCCTATGCACGATACTAGGAGTGATAGCTCCAATTGGGGTGTTTCGTTGCCATTGACCAGTAGTCCCGACTGAAATCGTCGTGATTCGGAAGCACCCTCAATGGCATCCCCGATAGGTAGAGAAAGTGAAATAGGCTTGGGGGGTATCCCCATGCCATCCCAGGTAGCCAGCCGATTTTAAATTATCATCCAGCCACAGAAAGGATCCTTGTTGCTGAACGACGTCGCTGACGTTGATGTCGTTGGTGTACGTAAGTGCGGTTGCCTGGCTTCAACCCACCCGCCGAAAGCCGTTTACTTGGTGAGCATGTATGCTTCGTTTTAAAGACCCTGTGTTGCCGCCTGCACTCCTTATCCCGTATCCGCGGTCTTCTCGATATAGGCCGAAATGACGCCTCATCGCCTGCTGGTATTTGGTGACCAATCCGCAAATCCGTGTTCAACTATCAGGCAATTACAACGACGAGCGCGAGATTCCCCTGTGCTATATCAGTTCCTCGAAAGGACTGAGCAAAGGCTTCGATCTCAGTGGACACCGGTGACGGTAGCAGAGCATGGACTACTTCGACAATTCGAATCCTTCTCAAGCCTGGTAGAAAGATATACCCAGCACAAGGATGCGGTTGTGTCCAGTGTCCTTCATTGTACTGCTCAGCTCGGATCCCTCATACTGTAAGCTTCAGGGCAGTCAATAACAGCAAGATAATTTTGCTGAAACTTTGATCAATTTAGCTTGGTCGAAAATGACCCCAGCGTACTCAATGCGTCTACCTCTATTCACCTTCTTGGATTCTGCACAGGGTTGCTTACTGCCGCAGCAGCTGCAACGGCACCATCCGCTAAGCAGTTACTAATACTAGCCCCGTCAATCGTTTCGCTCTCCTTGTATCTGTCTCTTGAAGCGCATCGACGATCATGGGCTGTCGAACGATCCAACGGCAGTTGGACAATGGTGGTGTCCAATATCAGCGCAGAAACTGTCCGAGGAGAATTAAAGAAGTTTCAGTCCAGTAATGTAAGAGATCATCCCGTATAGTGCCGCGATACTTGAACTGATCTGAAAAGATATATCCTTCTCACAAACAAGCATATATCAGTGCAGAAGTAGACTCTTTCGTCAGCATTAGCGGTCCACCCTCGACGTTGGAATTGGTAGCAGACCATCTTCACAGCCATGTTCATGAAATTCCTATCAGGTTACCGATTAGTGCGGCATACCACGCGTCACATCTGCCGAAGCCTGAATTGAACAATTCGCTCCGGTGCGCCGAAGTCCCAGACTTGCCCATCAGAGAGAAAATGAACTTGGTATCGACCACCTCTGGAGAGCTGTATGATACACGGTCATTACACCAAGTCCTCGGCTGTATCCTCAAAGATATATTCCAAAACCCAATATCGTGGAGCAAGCCCCTTCAATCAGTCAGGAAGTTTGCCCGAGGAGAGACTGTTATTGTCTCGGCTGTTGGGCCGACAAATCTGAGTAACGCACTTTGTCGGGGATTGGCTCAGGACGGAATATACGCCATTGAAGCCCATGAGTCTATCGAGGAGACAAAATCCTCCATCCCCAATAAGTCCGATGATGTTGCTATAATTGGTATGGCAGGCCGTTTCCCCGGAGGCGAGGATCTTGATCAATTTCGGGAGACCATCAACAACGGTCGCCATACGCATATAAAGGTTGAAATTTTTCCCTCGTTAGTTCGTGGTTCAAAACTGATGCAGACTACCAGATTCCTCTTGATCGTTTTAATATTGACAGACATTATGATCCGACTGGAAAGACTAGAAACACCACAACTGCACCATATGGGTGTTTCTTATCACGTCCTGGAGAATTCGATATCAACCTGTTCAATATGTCGCCCCGCGAAGCGAAGACGGTCGATCCAACACAGCGTCTTCTCTTAATGACTGCATACGAAGCTCTTGAAATGGCGGGTTATTCAGATCATCAGGGACGCCGTATAGGGACATTCTTTGGCCAAGCTACCGACGACTACCGCGAAACAAATGCAGGGCAGCATATCGATTTGTACTATATCCCCGGAGGTATGCGCGCCTTTGGTCCAGGCCGTTTGAACTACCACTTCAAATGGGACGGGCCATCCTACAGTATTGATACAGCGTGTTCATCTAGTGCCGCTGCCCTTGAGTTCGCATACAATGCTCTTGTTACTGGGGACTGTGACATGGCCCTGGCTGGTGGAGGAAACCTTCTGTCGGGTCCGCAAATGTTCGCTGGTCTTAGCCGTGGCGGATTCGTATCGCCAACTGGTGCTTGTAAGACATTCTCTGACGATGCTGATGGATACTGCCGTGGAGAAGGCGTGGGAGTGGTAGTTCTGAAGCGACTGGATCGTGCCATTGCTGACGGCGACAACATCAAAGCCGTTATTAAAAGTATTGTGACGAATCACTCCGCCCATGCGGCATCCATTACGCATCCCCATTCCCTGACGCAACAGAAGCTTTATCAGCAGGTCCTGCATAAAGCCCTATTGAAGCCCGAAGATGTGCAATATATCGAGATGCATGGGACGGGGACTCAGGCTGGAGATAAAACTGAAGTCGAATCAGTATCATGTGTCTTCGGACAGCATCGTGATAGTCCATTATACATTGGGGCAGTAAAATCGAACCTTGGCCATGGAGAGGGAGTACGCTGTTTCATCCAGTCTAGATAGACCATTTGCTGATCGAGTCCAGGCTGCCGGTATCACCTCTTTGATCAAGTGCATCTTGATGTTGAAGAGTGATCTCATCCCTCCCCATCCTGGTACCAAGGCGCAACTGAACCGTCATTTCCCCCCACTATCAGAAAAGAACATACGCATTCCCCTGTGCTCCGTGCCGTTTCTCCCGAGCTTTGAAAAAGGAAAGAGGCGAATTCTTATTAATAACTTCAACGCCACGGTGAGTTGAGCAATCAGGTGCAGCGTATTGGTCCGGCATTAACCATCTAGGGTGGAAACACGAGCCTCCTCATTGAGGATCCTCCCCCTAACAGGAAGTCCCCGGTCGAAACTACACGATCCCATCACGTCATCACAGTATCCGCAAAATCGCGGAAGTCATTAAAATGCAACAAACAGAAACTCATGGATTATCTTCGTTCCCATTCTGAAGTCAGTATTAAAGACGTATCTTACACTACCACTGCGAGACGGATGCATCACAATTTTCGAAAGGCTTATAGTGTTACTAGTACCGTTGGTCTTATCAATGCGATTGAGGCTGACATCAGAAACAAATCTTCGGAAATACATAGGCCGGCAGAGTGTCTGCCGATTGTTTTCGTCTGCACAGGCCAGGGGTCGCAGTACCCAGGAATGGCACAAGATCTTTTCGAGTCTTGCAGGATGTTCAGAAGGAGGATCGTCGAGTTGGATGCAATAGCCGTCAGTCTACAGCTACCGTCATTCTTAGAGATCATTAGTACCGGAGGCCAAGCAATGTCATGTCTATCATCAGTGCAAACGCAGCTAGCACTGGTCGCTTTAGAGATTGCGCTTGTCGATCTGTGGAAGTCTTGGGGCATCGTCCCGGACATAATCATGGGACACAGTCTAGGTGAATATGCTGCATTATGCACTGCGGGAGTATTGTCGGTCTACGACACTATCTTTCTGGTGGGAAACCGAGCACGTTTGATGGAAAGTTACTGCAAGCCCTATGAGCACAGCATGCTATCAATTGCAAGCGACGTCCATTCCGTCGAAAAGTATCTGAGCGATGCAGGGTACACTACATGTAATATCGCCTGCATTAACAGCCCATCAGCTACAGTTGTGAGCGGTCCTATGCAAGATCTCATTATGTTAAAAGACAAGCTAGGTCATACTCGGTCGACCATGCTCGAAGTGCCGTTTTCCTTTCATTCATCTCAAGTCGATCCCATTCTTGAAGAATATCACCGTCTCATCGCCACTATCCAATTCCACGCGCCAAGAATCCCTGTCATGTCAACCCTCACCGCAGAGAAAGTCGACTCGCAAGGCACATTCAGGGCAGAGTACCTCATTCGGCAAATCAGAGAGCCGGTGAGATTCTTTCAGGCCGTTGAAGAGTGTCGAAACCATGGAATTCATTTGCGCAATGCGATGTGGCTCGAAATTGGCCCTAATCCAGTCTGTCTGGGAATGCTGCGGTCGATTCAGTCAATAAACCCGGAGAGAATGCTTTCTACTCTGGGCCGCGGACAGAGTTGCTGGGATACTATCACTCATTCTTTGTCTTGTCTATATGGCGCGAGTGTAGATATACGATGGTCTGAGTATTTCAGTGAGGAATCGGCTAATCTTCAGCAACTTGACTTGCCCACCTACGCGTTCGATTTGCAAAACTACTGGATTCCATACGAAGGAGATTGGGCATTGATGAGATCAACAACACCACAAAACGCAACATCCAATGTACCAGTGTTCATTTCAAGTTGCTTGCATCGCATTGAAGAGGTGACAGATGGCGATGGCTTCCATGCAATTACGTTTGTCTCAAACTTGATGGACACAGCCTTGCTCCAAACTATCGATGGTCATCGTGTAAACGGGCTTGGCCTGTGCCCAAGTTCTGTCTATACGGATATGGCTGTAAGCGCGGCTTCATACATGCAACGGGTTATTAGATGCTCCTCAGTTACAGAAGATATCAGCATCATGCATCTCAGCATAAGCCGGCCACTCGTTTTGCCGCAACACAGTGACGGATACGATATCAAAATATACTGCAAGTATTTGGACCACAAGTCGTGTTTTGAAATCATCTTTGGTTCACAAACGAACCAGAACTGTCGAGAACATGCAAGGTGTATCGTCAGGTTTGGACAGCGAGAACGATGGAAGGATGAATGGCAACGCACGCGGCATCTACTCAAGTCGCGATTAACACACTTATCAGGTTCGTCGAAAACAGTGTCGACACATCGTATCTTGAAGGATATGGTGTACAAGCTCTTTTCAAGGGTGGTGACATACGGAGAACGATACCAAAGTCTCCGAGACGTCTTCCTCAACAGCGAAGACTACGAAGCGGCTGCAACTGTCCAGTTCTCACCAAACGTACAGACTGAGAAATTTACGATCAGTCCCTACTGGGTTGACGGAATCATCCATCTTGCAGGATTTGCCCTCAACGCGCATCCGAATGTTCCTGATGACCTCGTCTATATATCGACTGGGTGGGACGATCTTAGTATTGCTGCCTCATTATCAGCCGAAAAACGGTATACCAGCTACATTCGCATGCAGGATTCGGAACACGGACTGTATATCGGTGATGCTTACCTTCTAGATGATGAAGGGATTGTGGCTATGTGTACGGGACTACGATTTCAAGAGTTGAAGAGTGGCACATTGCACACGATATTGCAGTCGACTGCCAAAATTGCCGCTCCTCCTTTTGCCACAACATCTACGACAGAGGATGATACGCTCTCAGGCAACCGGAGTTCAATCATCGGCCCTCCCCAAGTATTGGTGCCATCTACAGAGTTCTTTTTCAGAAAAGTCCGGTCCATCATCGCGGAGGAGATAAATATGGACTGCAGCAATATCTCGGAAAATGTGAGATTCGAAGAACTGGGCATCGACTCCATTCTGCGAATGCCAATAGTGTCCAAAATCCAGGAAGAAACAAATATCTACCTATCTTTGTCCGCTTTCGATGATTACCCTACTTTGGCTGCTCTTCGAGGGCATATTCAAGATATGATCGGCACAAACACAAGTAACGGTTCGAGTAATATTCCATCGTCGATGAGCCCGATAATTACTTCTACACTCTCAAGCAAGGATGGCGATATATCGCCTGATCCACGGACTCCTCCATCAGTGATTTCTATGGCGGAAAAGCAGTTCAAGAGTCGACCGATTCTGCTATCTGGACGCCCTGTAGACTGTGCACAGATACTATTTTTGATGTCAGACGGTGCTGGTTCACCGTCTTCTTATGCATTGCTTCCAGCACTGCCTCATGGAACTGCGGTTTACGGGCTCGAGTCCCCATTCTGTCATAATCCACTTGAATGGAATTGTTCGTTCAATGAGGTAGCTACTACGTACGTGAACGCTATCCGAAAGATTCAACCGCATGGACCATACATGTTGGGCGGATGGTCTTTGGGTGGAATACACGCGTATGAAGTCGCACGGCAGCTACTCCAGGCCGGTGAGAAGGTTCAAGGTCTTCTTCTAATTGACACCCCGAACCCGAATTTCTTGGGTCACATTTCGGATCCCGTTGTCGAAGTGCTCGAGGACACCGGCATAGTGGCAGCAGCCGAGCGCATTAGTAACGGGAAAGCTTTGGAGTTGGAACGTGTCAAGGATCATATGTGCAAATGTGTTGAGTCTCTTCGGGATTATAAACCCGATTCCATGGATCCTCGATGCCGGCCGGACTATGTGTTTGCTATTTGGGCAGCTCACGGCGTCGAGCAATGGGATGGCCATGACGAAGCCACTGTCGAAGCGAAGGACGAAGTGCGTCAATTGCAGCAATGGATGAAGAAACGGGATATATCATTCGGTCCAAACGGGTGGGATCGACTACTGGGCGAAGTCGAATGTCGTGTCGTAGAGGGAGACCACCTCTCCATTTTGCGTCCGCCGAGAGTGAGTGCTTGGGTTCCGTTTAAGCTCATTTTTGTCTAACATATAGCAGGTTGAGAAGACTGGACAATTGGTGGCAGACGCCGTTAGCCGGTTTATGAGTCGGGTCGCTGTGCAGCTGCGAACTTGATATTTCAGGTGTTGTGTATGCAATCAGTTTCCACAATAGTCATATTACCAGATATATAACCATATCATAATGATTCCTAAAGGGGTATAAAGTATTATATATAACACCGTACAATCACGTCCACATTACTTCTTCTGAGACCCACCACCGCGAGCAGCCGCTGCATTGTATAGGGCCTGAATATCAGCCTTCCATTGCCCCTCGTCGACCCGCTTAATGCGTCGATCATAGGTCATCAAACCGTTAACTTCGCCTTCCACATCGGTCGTCTGCGTCCAAACACCGCCGCTGCATGCGTACCGACGGACTTGATCCTCCAGTTCGCTGAGCAGGACGTGGCTGCGGTAGTTCCATGCTTCGACGGTGGTGTCGATTTCGTAGGTTTGGTTGATCGTGTTGATTGCTGCTTGGTCGTGCCAGAGACTGGAAGGATTAGAAGAGAACGAAATATTCTGTAAGAAAGGCAACTGACTTCTCAATAGTAACGTTGTTACCAAGTCCTCCGAATTCACCCTGGAAGCCGATCCGACTCGGGTCGTATGGGCTGGAGTCAGTAGAGTAGAAGGGTGTTCCACATTGTGGGTTTGCATAGTGATGGTTGTCCTGTGACTGTAAGCTTCCAGACCGTGAACGGAAATTTTTAGAGTCAACTTACGCTAAAGTCACCGGCACCGTGGTCAATCCAGCCGGAAGTTGAGTCGATCAGCCGCGTAGGATCCAAAGTCTTCACGCGTTCTGTCAGTTCGAATTCGGGATAGTAACTGGTGATCTGGCCCCAGCCTTCGTTGTAGATAACCTAAAATCGTTATTATCAGGGTGAAAGTAATCGCGTTCAGCATGTACTCACCCAAGTAGAGATACTCGGGTAACTCTTGAACTGGTTGATCAAGACTTCCAACTGTCGCCCGAATTCGGTTTGCTGTGGGTCGTTCGCCAATATCCGGGTCTTCTTGCAGTTTGAGTCGGTCCTTTCTTGCAACGGCCTCATAGAAGGCATGTCCTGGATGACCAGGAGCCCTAGTTCGTCACATGCCTGATAGAACAAAGCTGGCTCGATCTTGATATGTTTCCGGACCATGTTGAAGCCGAGGTCTTTCAGAACCTTGAGATCATATACCATCGCTTCGCGGGAAGGCGGCGTGTAGAGGCCGTCCGGCCAGTAGCCCTGGTCTAGAGTACCGAACATGAAGACAAATTCTCCGTTAAGCAGGGGTCGGACGATGCCGTCAACTTTTCCTTTGGAGATGGTTCGGAAACCGGTGTAACTCTGGATTTCATCGTTTCCTAACCGAACAGTGACGTTGTACAGATTAGGTGAGTCTGGGGACCACAGCTTGGGTTCGGACACTTTAAACAGGAATGGCTGGTCCGATTGTCCCGTGTGAGAGGCCACTTCATCGTCGCCATCGTATACCGTGACCTCGACAGAGGTGGCGTTTCCTTTGGCGCTGTGGACGGTCACGTTGACTATTCATACGAGTTAGCATAGTCCATAGGCCGCTGATGAGGTCGTACACACCTTGGCCATCCATATTAGCGTCGAGGTCAAGCTGTGTGATCCAGTTGTTCGACGGAGCTGGTTCTAGCCAAACACTCTGCCAAATGCCGCTGCAGGGCGTGTAGAAGATGTGGCTTGGATTCAAGGTCTGCTTTCCAACCGGAATGACACTGTCGCCGCTATCGGTGGGATCATGGACAAATACCAACCTGAATATCGTTAGCCGCGGATCGATTTGTTGAAACGAGGAGTATTTACAATTCATTTGGCGCATTTGAAGACAAGTAATCCGTAACATCGACTTCAAAGTGGAAATAGCCGCCACGGTTAAAACCAGCTTGTTTTCCGTTGATAAAAACGGTGGCTTCATAGTCCACTGCACCGAAATGCAGGAGCACCCGCTGACCATTCCACGACGACGGGACTTCGAATTTGGTCGAATACCATGAGTAGAACATGTCCTTTCCTTGGATACCTGTTTGTACAGTTAGCGCATATTGAATAGAGCAGATCGTTTCCAAAACCACATACCAGACAGGGCACTTTCCAAGCACGATGGCACGAGAACTTCATTGGACAGAGTCTGCCCCGTTGGTGGCTGTTGCACTGCATCTTGGCTCGATGCGTTCTGATACTGCCAGACACCATTGAGATTCTTCCACTGCGTCCGCTGCAGCTGCGGACGGGGATACTCGGGCCAGGGGGTGGTCCCAACATCCTCTGTCCATGGAGTATCCAGAGGAGATTGCTTCACTGCATAAGGAGTACTGCGAGCTGTGTTTTGGTGATGCGTATTTGGAATACTGCGGGCTGCAGCAAGAGCCCCCAGTAAAGGAGCAAACAAACTGTATGAAAGATGCATGTTACCGCACGGTCCGGGGTAGTTCCAGAGGGGTCAACATGCAAGTCAAAATTGGAAGATGAGACAGGCCATCATCGAGGGATAGTCGACTTATATGGGAATGCATTCATCCTCCATCTTGGGCACCGCTCCGAACCAGCTCTTGTCGAGCCAGCAACCAAGTAAGGGTGATTGGCCGGCCCTACGGGTTACTAGACTAATAAGCCCACCATCCCCCGCACCACCGTGCTAGATAATGTGATCTTTTTTTTTTTCTTGGTCCAAGAGTGTGAGATCCACTTTAGTGACCTCGGGAGCGAAAGGAGGGCGATGCAAGGACAAAGCCCCGACCAGGGAGAGGTCCCGAGGGCAGAGGTTAGAGCCAACAGGGGCCATAAGCGAGAAAAGAACAAAAAAAAGCGCATAAAACCCGCTTGGCACAGCCAGCCAAATGGTCATTTTATTGGTTTACTGCATGTACAGCGAGTGCGATTCTGTCCGCGGTCCTTGCAGGTTGGAGTAAGACTAGCGAACCACGGATAAGCACATACTGGGCCAGGTCAGGAACGGAGAAAATACTTCTTACTCCGTAAAAAGCCCTCACCGCCGCTCAAAAACCCATCATCGACATTAAGATCCGCCAAACAATAACCAGATCGCCCATCCGGAGGATCGTCGAAATACGGTGATGTCCGCATCGAATTCCCCTCTTCGGCCCAAAGGGAACCACATGTCCCAGGGCACGAGGACACTTTCCTAGGGGAATCGAATCCAGTGATTGCGGGCAGTGATCTTATTGGCTTTTGGATCCCAAAAAGGCCATAAAGAATATCATTGATCCCCCAAAGTCACGGGGGAAGTCACGGGATACCACCTGCCACTTTGGGAATGGCGACCGGTGAATTAGCCGGAGGGCTGTGATTGGCTGTATTTTGAAGTGGCGAGTCCGACTACTTCGATTCTAGGGCTTGGCATTGTGTGGGATTTCCTTTTCGAAACATCCTCGGCACTGGTCGACATCAAATGGTTAGTCTGGGGTCCGGAGAACGAGCATTGAAAATGGCCGGACTGAATCAGTTGACCGATATACCATGTAATTATGATATATGACATGAAGGAGCTTGTGATAAAGCAGCGACAACTGCATCGGAGAATGCAGTACTCGACAATGTGATCCCAATCGGGTTCGGCCGCTATCAGATGCAGCTAAATGAGAACAAGGCTGATTAGAGGCTGAACCAGTCTACTTCTACTTCAAGGATCTTACGTGAGACGCCCGGCCAGCTGTCCAAAGACAAGGAATATCTCGTGTTGGTCTGTGGCAATCCATGAGGAGTACAGGCGTCCGAGACCAGATCAGATATTCCTCCATTGGGACCATAGGGAAAGAATAATTCCTGTGTGGGCGGCAATGGAACGATAGATGTGAGGTTACTCTTCCATTGCGAGACTGTTCATTATCCGGATCAGTGTCTCTGCTAGACTGTTTGTGGTCCACAAAGATAGCGAGAATTGGGTCGATCAGTGCAATATCGCCAGTTCACTCGAGCCTAATATCCATCACCGCGTATCGATAACCCACCATCTTGGAGCTTTCTGAAGAAGTAGCGGGTACTGACCCATGAGCCCGGGATATACTTTGTATAGTTCGCGATCTACATCGACCATTACCTCCCACTAGAATTGATACACAGCATGGTCGAATTCATTGTAGCCATTGTTGCAAGGCACTTTTGACCCTCGAATCAATAACGGGGTAAAAGTACGCTGAAGGCCACATTTTGTCTATCATTCTTCGCAACCTCGACCCTTGAAGCTCAGCTGAGCTCAGCTGAAGCTGGTGAGCTCGAATAATACCACTCATGCTCCCTGTGCCAGCTCGGCGTTTGGGGTGCAGGGCAATTACGCTCAGGAAAGCCTAGAATGCAGGAACACCTGCGCAACTGTCCGTCGACATCGAGGATGGCGTAGGGCTGTTGAAGCATCTTCTTACAATGGTATGTCTCTGTATCGAAAGCAAGTGTGCAGAGTACACTCGGGATGTCTGACGTCATGTCACGTGTGGGCACTAGACCGGATCCGGCTAACCTCACTCACGCAATCGACTTGGTCTAATCCTCCTCCTCCTCCACGACTACCAACTTCAATTGCTCAGACAACATTGACCATGGCTGCAATTCTCCCCCAGACCGCTTTCCGCGCCCTTAGAATCCTCCCCCGGGTTGTCTCCATCCCTCGGACCACTGTCCACCCCGGCATCTGGACGCAGCTGCCCCACGCACCGCAGCCCCTCACCCGTCGCTTTGTCTCCAACATTCCCCAAGAGCAGCCCCGGTTGCGTTTGGGAGCTACCGGTATGTGCCAAGAGATCGAATTGGTCAATTGAATCGAGAACCCCGGCATACTGACGAGGTGACAGCCCCCAACTTCACAGCCCAGACCACCCACGGCGACATTGACTTCCACCAGTTCATTGGAAACAGCTGGGCCATCCTCTTCTCCCACCCTGCCGACTTTACCCCCGTCTGCACCACCGAGTTGGGTGCTTTCGCCAAGTTGAAGGATGAATTCGAGAAGCGCAATGTCAAGATGATTGGTCTGGTATGTGGGCTCATCCTTGGGGGATATACCGTTTCCTGGCTGACTGGAACGCTGTCTAGAGCGCCAATGACCTCAGTTCCCACGGCGAATGGGTCAAAGATATTAATGAGGTTTCCAGCACCAACCTCCAGTTCCCCATCATCGCCGATGCTGAACGTAAGGTGGCCTTCCTGTATGACATGATTGACCAGCGAGATCTGGACAACATTGCCGAGAAGGGCATTCCCTTCACCATCCGGTCGGTCTTCATCATCGACCCGAACAAGAAGATCCGTCTGACCATGATGTACCCGGCCTCGACCGGCCGTAACTCGGCTGAGGTCCTCCGTGTGATCGACTCGTTGCAGACGGGTGACAAGAAGGGCGTTGTTACCCCGATTGACTGGCAGGCTGGTGACGATGTCATTGTTCCTCCGTCGGTTTCCACCGCCGATGCGGAAAAGAAATTTGGCAACGTCCGCGAGCTCAAGCCGTACCTGCGCTTCACCAAGGCTTGAACCTTGAAGCTACTGTAAGATTGAGGCTTTCGAAAATAAAATTATTTCTCATTGTTCATTTAACGCTCGAAATATCCTTGTATGTTGAATTGTAGTCGTCGCGCATTGTAAGTGCAGGGTGTATACAGGTGCGGATATATATAACCGGCGAACTAGGGCATGAATAACGACATGACAATCGATCAATGGAGGTCTTTGTTCGCCATATCATTACGTATTATTTCGTGCAGTATAATACGCTCTACTATTGACTTCCTCGGGGGCATTGATCTCAGAAATCTCGTGTTGTTTTGGACTCCGGACTAGAAAACAAAGGGAAATAGCTTGTACAGGTACAATATATATACAAGTGACTGAATATAAAATAGGCATAGAAATTCCAAAAGATGGTTGGGTAATGAACGTCAGGAGACCCCGAAACATGGGAACATTGTTGTGCTTCTTCTCATCGCTTATCCGTTGTCACCGACGTAGACACATCGACCGTTTTCATAATCCCCAACATATCACTCTGCGGCGAGCCCTGTCTGTCGGCATCGCCCATGACCGACGTCTCGATCTTCGGGTTCCCCTGCGCATTGTACATCAAGACGTCTTCGTCATCTGCAAGCGTGTTTAAGCCGTGTCTGCTACGCTCGGTGCGACTGTGGCCGTAACTCTTGCCCATTTCGTACTGCGAGGGGTATGTGGTCTTGTTGCTGGAGTATTCACGGTGGATTTTCGTGACGAGAGCAGAAAGAGCGGGAAGGCAAGCGCAGATGACCCCGATCGCAATCTCGGCGTTACTATGGAGAGAGGATTATGAGTATCTAGGTGGCCTGTAAATGGAGGCGAAGTCACTCACCCAAACATACTGATCCGAAGGAAAGACATGGTCACGTCAGGGGATTGTCCGATGATCTCGATCAAAGCAAGGCGGACGATACTGCAGGCAACCGCTAAACCGCCAGCACCCAGCATGCCCATCACTCGCACCTTTCGATTTGTGGGCATTTGTAGACTGAGCGTCAGCGGAAGGGGGACAAGAAGCACGATCAGATCGCTGACCACGCTAACGACGGCATCGGCCAAGATGATAGCCGTTTGGTCCAGACAGGTGCCACCGTTGTCAGGATTCCAAAATGTGGAGATAGGCTTGCAGATGCGGATCTTGACGATAACGGCGGGGATGTAGTAGGCCAACATGACTCCCAGGAAGACGTAGATGAAGATGACGGCTTTTCGGTATGGATTGAAGACGCGGGTCATAATCCAGAGGAGGGAGAGCTTGGTAAGGTAGGCGGCTGGGCCGTACATGACCATGGTCACGTATACGGTCTTGTCATGCGCAATGAGTATCTGCGAAAAGGATGGACAGCTGGCAGCGTACCTTCTGGAATGGGATGAGGTTCTCCTTTGGCACGTCGGACTTGTGCATACCGCCTCCATAGCTACCCACTACTATCGTCAGTTTGGATTGGGAAGTGTTTGGACAGGAGACTTACTGATGAGCGAGATGATAGAGTAGCCAACGCCCAGTATCTGCTCCCCTTAGCATCACACCCCAGTAGGATATTGAATTTGATAAAGCCCTACCCATGCTCCTAGACACGTCCCTGACTGGGTCAGCTGTTATACCAACAGCATGCTAAAATGAATCACTCACAGTCCTCTCTACCAAACCCATTGAGAATGAACAACCGAGTGTATACTCGTAGACCAAAGAAAATCGTCATCGCAGCGATACAGAGTGACTGTGTCGCTGTGTTCCACTCTTGCACCGATCTATCCACCGAACCATCGCTTCGACGCAGCAGGTCTGTGAAGTTCATTTTGAGAAAAGAGTGACACAGACAGGCGTAAAACACAACAGACACTTGAAATCTCTAAAAGGACGACAGACAAGCATCGGGACTACCACGGATTCGGGAAGAAGAATTATTAGTACGGAGCCCAGATACCAGCGACTTGGGATTCTCTATCGATGGAATGTATCAACCAAGGCTGCGGCCAGCCGGACTATCAGGTGCACATCATAACTCAAACTACTTTTACCCCCCTTGGCAGTCTTAGTTTGTTCCCCGTATGGCAGCGAACAATCGCACCACTGTCCCGATGATAACTGTTTTCACTAAGATCCTGGTAGCCCATTAATTACGTGAATAACGGGTCCAGAAGGGGTAGTGGTAATTATGATACGCGCAGTGTCAGAGGAAAGTATTCCGCGGACTCCCATCTTCCGGGTTAAGTTTCATCAGGCGGGCCAGGGATCGAATCCTTTTAGTTTGACCATACAATTACAAGGCCACGAACAAGCACCGGTGCCACAGGCATATGCATCGCATTGCCGTAATTTCTTTTCTTTATCACGCATTGGAGCGGCATATGATCTCAAGCAGCTCGACAGTCCCCAAAAGCGGACTCATCACAGGGCAAACTGTAAAGTCCCGAAGATGCAACTACATGTCCCCGAAAAGAATGAGAGGTATAAACATAGAAACCATTTTTTTCTCATTAACTACGCCAAGTGCAACCGGTTCCGTTTTATTGGGCCATAACGACCGGGCGAACCTTGTTTAGCGAGATTCGGCTGTAAATGGCTAAGATTACACCGGGGACGGGGGTACTATGGGTACCAATGGAGCGCACACGGACCGGGACCCATATACCGCCCGTCTAACGAGCCCTCGTATTTTTTTTTTTTAGGGTGAAATTTCTTAGTATGTTTCATGTGACTTGGCCGCGACGGAAGAATCAGCCGTTCGCGGGATTTTCAACACACAATGTCTTTGATCTCCTTGATCGGAGTTATCTAAAGTTGTACCTCCGAGGCGAATTCCTTGTCACGGTGATCTATCCATTAGAGCCGTCAAATGTTGCACACTGGCGTACAGTGGCGCGCAGATGCTTAAGATGGATTATTATAGCTCTGTATGGCCGAACAGGAAAGGCCAAAGCTCGGAGACCAAAGCAGCAGCCGCAGCTAGATCGGATGTCGATTGAAGCCCCGAATGAATGCCGAGCTGGAGAGCGCACATCATCATTCTAATAACCAGGCAACGCCCACTAATGCGGCGCTTGACGGGGAAGTAATGCAGATGGCTCCTTCGGGCAACGTCTTCCTGCACACTACTCGAAAAGTTTTGATTGTCTGTAATCCTAGGCGCAAAAAAAAAAAAAAAATAAGACTAACTACAACTACTGCAGTGGAGCCTGCATCGGCAGGTCTAGAAAATGGCCATCACATTCGGCGGCGATGACACCCCACCTGGCATGTTCAGCGGCACTGACGAGACGAAAAACGACCAGCGTTGGTGTTCCTCGCAAAGACGGGCTAACGCTTCAAGATCGAATAGTTCGCCTAAAGTGGGTAATGAGTGACGGTACATTTGTGCTTCCATTTACAGTTTGACTTACCAATGGGCATGCCCCATCCCGCCAGGACATATTCGTGCAAGAAGACGTCTGGGTTTTGCGGCGGATACACCTATTGATTTCTGCGGTCAGCCCATCCCATGCATTATGCAGAATTTTAGTGCGGTTGTGGTGCCCTCTGTCTGGGTCTCCATCAGGAAGGAACGCATTCGATCTCGGGGCGAAGGAACAAAAGTGTTCTCCAAGAGCGTAGTGCCTTACCTCCCAGCTAATGGCATCTCCGGCTATGGCTGAAAATCCAGTGTCCCACAACCAGCGCAGAACATCCGTGGTCGCCTCGACGCCGGCATGTTCCGGGGCCTTGTTGTCCGAGTAGGCTTTCTTCTGGTCGTCGGTCATGATGGTTTCCCATTCCTTGGTAACTCCGATGCGAATAAAAAGGACGTCTCCTTTTTGGAATGTGATGTTACATTCCCGGGCTATTTCCAGGATATCGGACAATTTCACCTGGTGAGTGGAAAAGGTGCTATACGTGATCCCCTTTTTCGCTGCCCATGTCGCGTAGTCGATCAACACTCCGCGGCCGGCAATACCTTCTCGCGCCCAGTGCTGTAGACCGATCCGATCGTTGCTGCGGTCATTAATCTCGGCTGCAGTGGTACCACCATAAAACAATCGTTCCGTCTGTCCAGGGACGGTCTGGGAGAAGTGCCGGAGGCCATCCCATTGACTACTTTGCTCTGATTTGAAATCGTATTAACTTTAGGAACAGAAGTAGACAAAAGTTAAATCTCAGTCCAAAAAACAATAAATCACCTACGGGGATTCATGGTGTAGATATCGTCAAACGCCACGCCGCCCAGGAGGGGCACAATCTGATGGTGGCATGGTTGACGATTGAGGTTGGGATAATCCAATTTCGTCAGCTCCCAGCTCGTGGTGACTCGTCGACCAGTTTTGATTTCGGTGGCGGCCGCCCTAGCCACTACCTCTGGAGTCAGGATGGCTAGCCTCCCTAGACCTTCCTCATAGCTACCCGGTTTCCCGACCCAGACCTGCTTGGGATTGGGCAACTGGTCGAAAGGAAGATCGAACGGAGATTGACTGGTCATGGTGATAATAACGATTGGTAAATTTGTATAGCAGGCAAATGAGACAAGGCAAAATGCACAGTGAGCATCAATTATGCAACTTGGGAGCGGACGATTACTCTATCCCAGGGCGACTTCTTATGCTGTCACCACCGCTGTCATTGCTGTCAACTAAAAGTGGATAGCCCGGTCCGAGTAACTAGTCTCGGAAGGGTCGACTATCCCAATACGAGCGGACCCTCAGTCCCGCAGCCATGGAGCATGGACCACCTGTCCATCAAACTTTCTTTTGCCCGTGTTTTCTGAAGAGGTTTCAACTTGCCGACGCCATTCATGCGCCGACTGAGTCGTAAATTGGTCTGTCTCAATGGTGCTGTCCTTCCGGAAGACTTCCCGTTGGGCAACGTCGACGATCACCACGGCCGACAGACAATCCCTGTTGTCCGTCTCGCTTCTGATGGTTGGCCCACCGGTGGATCCCACCGGGCTTGCATTCTACGGCATGGCTACCGGGATTTATGGTACGTTTGTGCTTCGGCAGGGTGGCCTCCTAATTCAGATATTAAATATGCGAAAATCATGAGCCAAGAAAGCCAAGCAATCTCACATATTTCTCTGACTTTGCCGCTTGTTTGCCAGCTCTTCCTGAATTCTCATGATTCTGGATTGTGTTAAGTCAGTCAGTCCATCATGGGAAGATTCGGGTCACAGACGAGTACCTACAACCGACTGGTCACTATCTTTGTGGCCATCGGGTCGTTGGTGAGTTTTCTTTCTTTCAATGCGTTTCTATAGTGCCCGACACGAATTGTTAATTCGAATCTTCTCCTAGACCTACGGTTACTGTACTTCGATCATAAGTAGTACCATCGGTCAGCCAGGATGGTATACCTACTTCGATCTGCCCGCCGAAGGAGAACCCGGATATGCATCAATAACCACGCCGGTCGTGTCGACAGCCAACGGAGTGTTTAGTGCTGGAGGAGCCGTGGGATCGCTGTTCATTATGTGGTCTTGCGAATTCTTTGGTCGTAAAGCCAACATTCAGTTCGGTGCTTTCTTTTCTCTCTTTGGCGGTGCATTGCAGGCCGGTGCCAACTCGCTCAAGTATGTCGCTTGCCGACGTGATGCAGTATCATACAATCTGACGAGCGAAACAGGATGTTCCAAGCAGGTAGATTTATCTGTGGCCTTGGAATTGGGATTCTCGTCACCGTCTGTCCCATGTACCTGTCCGAAATGGCGAGTGCCTTCCGTCGTGGTTGGCTTGTCGGTCACCACGCCATCTTCCTGGTCTTCGGATATATGTTGGCTGGATGGATTGGTTTCGCCTGCTACTACGCTGAGACCACCATACCAGCCTTTGGTTGGCGATTCCCGCTCGCCGTTCAATGTCTGTCGCCTTTGATCCTCCTCCTCGGTTCTCCTTGGCTTCCCCGGTCGCCGCGTTGGCTCATTTCGAAGGGAAAGATGGAGGAGGCAGAGCATGTTCTGACACAACTTCGGGCCTCGCCGGACGACCCGAACAACGAGGTGGCCAAGGAGGAGTTTTTTCAGACTAAGGAGCAAATTCGCCTCGAGGCTGAGAGGCTTTCACAGTGGGGTAACAGCCCTTGGATCGCAATTTTTAAGAAGCCATCCTACCGTAAGCGCATGATTATTGGTTTCCTTACGCAATGGGGAGCGGAATTTGGTGGACCATTGATCATCGTAAGTTCTGTCAATTCATTCAATTGCTTGGTCTCTAACCGGAACAGAATAACTATGCTGTTCTCCTGTATACCAATCTCGGCATGACCGGATCAATGCCGCTGTTGCTGAGTGCTGTTTGGTTGACCACGGCTGGTAAGACAATGTGGCACATATTGGCTGGAGTCGCAACTGACAGATGCAGGTCTCATTTACAACCCTCTGGGAGCTTGGCTCCATGATAAGGTCAACTCGCGACGAGGCATGTACATCACTGGCTTTGTCGGTATTATCGTCACTACGTCGTGCCTGGCAGCCATGACGGCCGAATACGCCGGCACTACCAACCGGGTTGGTAACGGATTTGGTATTTTCTTCATGTTCTTGTATTTGGCATTCCAAGGGTAAGAACAGTCAAGCCAACGACCGATATATGTACTGACTTGTCCAGAACTTTCTGTGATACGACCATGTACCTCTATGTTTCTGAGATTTTCCCCACTGAAATCCGGCCTATCGGCATGGGCTTCTCCCTGTTCGGACAGTTTGCTTGTAAGTGCAGCCGCCATTCCATGTTGTTACGCCTTGACTAACAGCGCCAGCTACCCTCATTCTGCTCCAAACCGCGCCCATGGGTTTCAACAATGTCGGTTGGAAGTACTACCTCGTGATTATTTGCTGGTCTGCCTTCTTTATTCCGGGTATGTCGTCCATCTCTACCACCGCGTCACTGGCCGCTAACATTCACAGTCATCTATTTCTTCTTCCCCGAGACAGCCCGCCTGACCTTGGAAGAAATCGCCAAGAACTTTGGAGAAGAGGTCGCTGTTCATATTACCGATGCGACTGACGCTGAGAGGGCCGAGGTTGGTCGACAGGTCGCCCAGCAACCTCCGACATCAGCCTCCGGAGAAAGCGAAGAGGAAACGGCGAAGAAGGAGACGGAAGCGCCAAAGGTCGAATAAAGAGACATCCAGGCGGTGTCTCTGAACTTATTAGCCAGAATTACTTACGCCAGTCCCGTGATGTCCTCGGGACTGGTCATAATTATATGAGAACCTGTCGGGTTTCGACTCATTATTCCTGATTCGAGAATGACTGTCAGTCACCACTTGTTATTGCTTCGAGTTTGTGTCGATCACATTTGGGGGGGTTTATCGAATATATTTTGTGTAATTTCGTTTTGATAAATATTCATAATTATTACCAGAATATGACTAAATATAAATGACTCTTTTGTTCCGTTATATATAATTGGCCCTTACAGCGAGTGGATACTACAGTACAACAGCTTTAAGACTCATTAGCGTGTTATCTACAAATTCTATGGCCCTATTTGCAGCCCTGCTCCTCTCGAACCCCCAACGCCGTCCACAAAAGTAACCTGGAAAAGAGGTTGATTCTCCGGCAGAATGAGGAAGAACCATTTCTATCTTCTGAACGAGAGCCTCTTTGGACAATATTGTCACAACCTGGCTTCTCTCGTATCGTACCTAGGGTTCTAGTTAGTTGTATTTCGAGACTGAACACTTGCCTTAAGTGTTCCAATGTATTCGTATGCTTCAGTGACCATCCAGGTCCAAGTCGTAGTGCATCGATGAGTATATCGCCCCCTCCAGGCTCCGTAAGATGATCAACAAGTAGAATCGATAAAGGTAACGAATAAAGAAACGAGGCCAACCGAGTACGTATACTGGTTGTTGGTTAAGTGCGGACGAGTCAGAAACTAGAAGGTAACCAATGCTTGATTAACTAGATTGATCGCGAAGGACTAAGCTAAGTACAGGATTGAGTGTCCTTATATATCCTTCTCCTGTATACCATTTAGACTACCATCCTGATGGTAGTTGTCATGGTAGTCGTATACCATCTACCAATGCCAAGAGATGGTAGATGGTAGTCAATCATGTGATGTGTTAGTTAACTACCTCCCCTAATCCTTGTTTGTTCTGCATTTTTCGTCATAGCTTCTTATCCAATGGTTCTGCCTTGACTCCCCGCATTTGTCACGTGAGACTGATGCAGTGAGATCTGTAACATTACCTCCCCCTCTTTCAGGCTTTCGTCCTTGAAAGTCATAAAGCTGCGGCATTTCCCCAGGTAAGTGTGACGGCCTGGTCACGTTGGCTGGTTATCACGTGAGATGTGGTTGTTTGCTTTGTTGCTTTGTCGATAAATATGGCATTACCTCCTTTCTTCCTTCCTCATGTCAATTATTCTCGTCGATAGCTACCTAGGTAGAACACATGAGTTGATGTTCCATTAACCTGGCCGAGCTCCGTGACAGTAAGCACTGAGTTGTCCAAATCCTTTTTCCTTTCATCCTACTCATCATGACTTCCGCTGCAGTTCGTAAACGATATCACGAGTTCAAAAAGCAGGCCGCTGAAATCGAGAGACAGGGTACTCCTGTTGATAACCCTTGTGAACGTTGCGTCCGTTAAGGTGTCCTTTGTATCATGGATTCAAAAAGTCGGAATTGCTCCACATGTACCCGTAGGGGTAAGAAATGTGAGGCTTGCTTCCATTCTGACCATCAATGGGATTCCCTAAACCGTGATCGGGATGCTCTTGATGCACAAATTGATGAGGCTGAGAATCAACTGGAGGCTTTGTTTGCAAAACTAAAAAATCTGAAAATTCGTCAGAAATTCTTGAATGAGCGTGGTCGGAATATGTTGGATCATGATTCCAATGTTATGGGGGTGTTGAACGAAAAGGATCCATTAAGTGCTGAGGATCTCCAAGAGCTTGAACATCTTGTTGATGAACAAGAGGCTGCTCAGCTTGCTGCTGTGTCAAATGATCCTAGTTTGACTCAAGTGATGAATTCCCCTTCCTTCTGGGAGAACTTCGATTCTGCTGTTGCTGGTGGTATTCCTTCACTAACTGGTGACAACCTGTCAAGTTCGCGATAGGCTCCCATGTGTTTTCTGAGGTATCGTATCCTTCCCATTTAACCAGATAAAATGGTCGTCCGTTGACTTGCTTGTAATCCAGAATTCGTTCAACTTCATATTCATCATCATCACTTTCGATTTCAACGTTTTCAGCGATTGTGGCGTTCTTTGGTGCTGGTTCATGTGAAATACTGGATGTATCCACTTCATTGATTTTGGTAGTTTCAAGCGATAATTCACTGGTCCTGTTTTTTCTTCAATGGTGAATGGTCCGATTTTCTGATGGTCGAGCTTCTGGCTTGGTCGTTTGGTCTTGATATTCCTGTGGAGCAGGTATACTTTCTCCCCCCTCTTTAAGGTAGGTCCCTCTTCATGGTGCTTGTTGTAGTAAATCGTGGCTCATAGATTCATGAAATCGATGTCGTTTGAGAGTTGTGCATGTAGATTTTTCAATTTTTTGACAGTTTCTTGTTAAGGGCTAAGCCCGCAGCGCTAATAACTAGCTATCACACAAGAGATTCCGTTGAAGAAGAGAAGAACAGATGTCCGATCGGACAGCTTTTATATACAAAAGTACGTTATGCGGGGTAGATAG